>BSBK01004943.1:602500-992500 GCA_027943335.1 Chamaecyparis obtusa | reverse complement strand
CAAGGGTCGGACCCTGTAAGGAGTCTTTTAAATTAACCCTGTTAGGGGTGAGGATGCATTGTCCGAGAGCACACTACCTAAAGGGGTGAAGGCTACAACCTTCTGAATAATAGATACACACTATATCTAGATCTTGGTGAATTGCACTTTGACCTACTATCTGGATTAGTTCCAATGTATAGCACAAATACTTTACTTGGTCACATAGACCTTCTGATGGCTCAACACTTCGCACACTCTGCTCTACTCTTCACAATCAACTCTGAACCACACATTAGCAATCACAAATGACTACCTATAAATATCTTTCCACTAAATGATATAATCAAGTCGGCCTATTATAACCACCTTGAAATCATATTAGTGAAACCAAAACATACTCCAATAATAATTATGTCATCTCTACTAAGCACGCAACACATTCTGGGACCTGTCCAATATTAATAAATGTAGATGCATGCTACACACTGTCGGCTCTACCAATTTAACTAAAAGTTTCTCCTCAAGCTGAATTACATCATGCAATCTTAACCGAACATTACTAACTCTTCTCCAAGCACTAATCCAAGGGTACATACCAAAATGATAGGTGCAACTCCAGAACCAATATAATCTATGTCGGCTCTTCTGAATAAACACAAGAAACTACTACTGCTGAAGAGTGACTACATAACTTCACTTCTACTGATCATCAAACCCTACATCCATGAATGTAACATCACTAACATGTCTCCATCACATATCCAAACACACAAGGCTTCATGATAACTGTACGAACAGTCATTCACCAAACACTGCCTGTAACTCTGTCAGGAACACTGCTAACACAAGCTGCTATATAACTTTCTGTACTAATAGTTAACCTCTGCGTCCATGATATCATGCTGATAACATGTCCTTGCAACATATACTCAAATCTTACTACATAAGTCTTCAACACATGCTACTTACCATATTTTGTCATCAATGACAAACATATAGTCAACACTGGCTTGTTGGAAAATCTCCAACAATCTCCCCTATTGGCATTGATGGCAACATATGGAATGAAAAACACCACCAACCCAAATCAACATTTATTTTATAACATTCTCCATTTCCTCTTCAAAACTCCCCCAAGGATGAATCCTCCATCTGCTGCAATATTCTTCAATATTCTCCATTTCCTCAACTGAACTGCTTCCATAACTGAATACTACTCCCCCTTAGTATATTACTCCTTTTACTTCTATTTTTCATGACTATATATTACTCCCCCTTTGACATCAATGGCAAAGGGTGCCAAACAGTTTAAGCATCACTACTACTCCTGAGGTAGAGTAGTCAACCATCCATCAGTCCCTGAGGACTGATGCTCTTTCTTCTTTCTTCTAGGCAAAATCAGGGAAGGGAATTACTCCAACTTCTCCCTGAGATACTCAAAAGTATCCTTTGGCAAGGGCTTTGTGAATATGTTGCTAGCTGATCTTTAGTACTCACATAGTCCAAATTAACTTCTTTTTCTGCTACTTTCTATCTTAGGAAGTGATATTGTATCTCAATGTGTTTTGTCTTTGCATGCATCATAGGGTTCTTTGACATATTGATAGTGCTAGTGTTATCACAATGTATAACAATAGGATAGTCAATCAAAATTCCAAAATCCCTTATCATTTGCTTGATCCAAACAATTGTAGAGCAATTCAGGGCTGTTGCAACATACTCTGCTTTTGTTGTTGACTGAGAGATTTGATTTTGCTTCTTCCTTGTCCAAGTGACAAGTCTTCCACCAAGAAACACTGCTCCTCCTGATGTACTCTTTCTATCATCAACACATCCTTCCCAATCTGCATTAGTATATACATGAAGCTCAATATTTTCTAAATTTGGATACCATAGACCATAGTCTATAGTGCCTTGCAAGTATCTGAATATTCTTTTTACTACCATGAGGTGACTTTGTTTAGGCTCTGCTGCAAATCTTCCAACTATGCCAACTGCATTGGAAATATCAGGTCTAGTCTGAGTAAGATAAATAAGTTTTCCAATCATAGACTTGTACAATGCTATATCTACTATTGGTGAATCATATTCTTTTGTAAGCTTGCTTCCAATTATCATAGGTGTCCCTACTGGCTTGCAATCATCCATCTTGAATTTCTTTAATATCTCTTTCACATACTTGGACTTATTAATGAAAATACCTTTCTTTGTCTGTTGCACATTCAATCCCAAAAATTATTTGATAGGTCCAATCATGCTCATCTCAAATTCACTCTGCATCTCCTTAGCAAATTCAGCACTAAGTTTTTCATTACCTCCAAAGATAATGTCATCAACAAATATAGCTACAAGTAGTAAAACTTCAGATGTCTCCCTTATGAATAGATTACAGTCTACTACTCCTTTCTTGAATCCAATCTTCATTAGATATCCATCTAGTCTCTCATACCATGCTCTAGGGGCTTGCTTAAGTCCATAGAGGGCCTTCTTTAATCTACATACCATATCAGGTCTATCTGATAAGGTGAATCCTTCTGGCTACTCAATGTATACTTCTTTCAATTCTCCATTCAAGAATGCTGACTTGACATCCATCTGATAGACTTTGAAGTTTTTGACTATTGCATAAGCTAGAAACAACTTAATAGCTTCTAATATGCTCACAGGTGCAAATGTGTTTGAATAATCAATGCCTTCTCTTTGCGCATATCCCTTATATACTAACCTTGCTTTATTTCTTACTACTATACCATCTTCATTCATCTTGTTTTTGAATATCCACTTTGTTCCAATCACATTCTTATCACTAGGTCTTGGGACCAGTTCCCAAGTGTCATTCTTAATAATCTGATCTAGTTCTTCTTTCATAGCATCATGCCAATCTAAATCATTACATGCATCTTCAACACTTGAAGGTTCAATCTGAGATAGTAAACATATCACCTCATTGCTAGCTAAATTATTTGCTTGTGATCTTGTTAAGACTTTGCCGCTCTGATCTCAAATGATGTCATTCTTGGAATGGTTTCTAGATGTAAACTTTGGAACTTTAGGTGATACTATCTCATCTTCCTTTTGAGTTTCTTCTTCACTTGTTTCAGGGTCATTGAAAAATACATTGATACTATCAAACATCTCTTCAGCAACTGTCTCACTAGTAGAGGGTCTAGGTTCATCTTCAATCATAGGTGAGTAATCATGATATCTTTCTTGAACCATACACTTCTCATCAATATTAACATGAGCACTTTCAATGATCTTCTTCAATCTTAAGTTAAAACATCTATAAGCTTTACTTTTAGTAGAGTAACCAAGAAAAATACCTTCATCACCTCTTGCATCAAACTTGCCTACTACTTCATCCCTCTTGATGTAACACTTGCTTCCAAAGATTATGAAGTATTTCACTATGGGAACATAACCAAACCATATCTCATAAGGTGTCTTGTCAGTGCTAGGCCTTAATTGTATTCTATTGATTGTATAGACTGTTGTATTGACCACATCTCTCCAATAGGTATGTGCAACTTTTCCTTCAATCATGATGGTGCACGCTGTGTCAAGGATAATCTTGTTTCTTCTCTCTGCAATCCCATTCTGCTGAGGTGTTCTAGGTGCACTTGACTGTCTCTTTATGCCATATTCTTCATAGTACTCATAGAATCTGTCAGAGGTGAATTCTCCTCCTCTATCTGACCTTAGACATTTTATCTTAAGTCTAGATTCATTCTCAACCTTAGCTTTGAATATTTTGAACTTATCAAATGCTTCTGACTTATCTTTCAAGAACGCAACCCACATCATTCTAGAATAATCATCTACAAACAAAATGAAATACCTTTCACAATAGTATGATCTTGTTTGAGTTGGTCCGCATAGGTCTGTATGAATCAAATCTGGCTTTTTCTTTGCTGAATTATGCTTGCTCCCAAATGAATTCCTCACATGCTTTCCCATTACACATTCCCTACATATAGTATCAACTGGCTTTGCTATGCTAGGTAGGTCTCTTACTGCCTTAACATTACTGATCTTTACTATGTTATCAAAATTGATATGGCATAGTCTTTTGTGCCATAGCCAACTGTCATCTACTTTAGCAATAAAACAACTTGCCTCTAGATTAAGTTGAAAAACATTACCTTTAGTCTTTGATCCTGATGCAATTATTTATCCTTCCTTGTTGTTAATGATACACTTGTTTCCATTGAACTCCAATCTGTAGCCTTTGTCAAGCAACTTCCCAACACTCAGTAGGTTATGTTTCAAACCATCAACATAAAAAACATCATCAGTGCTATTCTTTCCATCCAGGGTGATGGCTCCTCTACCAATGATAGGTTTAGGAGTGTTATCTCCAAATCTGACCATGCCTCCTTTGTATCTGTCTAGATAAACAAATATATCTTTGTCACCTGTCATGTGATGTGAGCAACCATTGTCAATGATCCAATCTATCCTGATGTCTTCTTGTGAAATCAATGCTAACTCTTGTGAATTCTTTTTATCTTCAAGAGAAATGAATCCAATCTCCTCTTCTCCTGATTCTTCATTTGATACTCCATCTCTAGCATAGTAACATTCCTTTGTATACTTAGTTATTGTTGAACTTTTTAACTCTTGTAGGACACTTAGATGCAAAGTGACCAATCTTATTACATGAGAAGAATTTGAATGGTAATTGACCTTCATATTTTCCTTTTCCTTTCTTTTCTCTTTTAGAAATCATATAAATGAAATTATCTAGTGTTTTCTCTTCATTATCGTCATCAAAATTACCAGAGGTGTTTACAAATTTCTTACCATGGAATGATGCCTTGAAGGCTGTTTCACTTTTAGGTTCTATCTTCAATCTTGAAATCTCAAAAGCTAAAATTTCGTTGATCAAGGTTTCTCTTTTAAAATTTGATGTAAGCTGCATGGTCTCATCAAGTATGTTGATCTTGTTTTCATACTCTATTGTGAGAGTGGTCATCAATTTATCCATAATGTCTTCTTCCAAGATCTCTCCACCATTGTTCCTGATTCCTGCAATGACTTCATTAATCCTTTGGTTGTAAGCTCTGATGTTCTCTTTAGGTAGCATCTCTAATGCATTGTATCTTTTCTTCCATGTTTTTCTGCATGCACCCTTTCCTTGTTTATCTCCTTCAAACATGTCTTCTAGGTGCTTCCATATCTTGTAGGCTGTGTCTATTTTCTTTATCTCAGAATAATCACTATCAAATAGGGCGCTGATAAGGGCTTCTTTTTCTATTGCATTATGATGGAAAAAATCCTTCTGCTTTCTTGTAGGATCATCCTTTGTAAGATCTACTAGAGAGGGGATCTCAACTTCCTTGATAGCTACTTCAAAAACTTCAAAAGAAATGCATTGCAAATGTGTCATCATCTTGTTCTTCCAATCAAGATAATTCTCTCCATCAAACTTAGGACTATCTTTTCTAAAGAATGCCATCTGATCAACCTCAAGTTGTTAAACTTTCTCTCTGAGGCACTTGGCTCTGATACCAATTGTTAGGAATAGTCCCAAGAGATAACTGAGAGGGGGGGGGGGTGAATCAGTTATCTACAAGTTTCAATTCTTTATCCAATTAAGTATACTTAACATAAAGCATAAACACAATGAAAGAACACTTGAACACAACACCAATATTTTGGTTACAGGGAAACCCAAATAGGTAAAAACCCCGGTGGGAATTGACACCCACTAATATTCTGTACTAGTGTTTTATGATCCTTGCTAGAAGATCCTTAACCCTGTTAGGAGTTGCTTTACAATGTATTTAGTATAGTAGACCTAGTCAAGGGTCAGACCCTGTTAGGAGTCTTTTACAATTAACCTTGTTAGGGGTGAGGACACACTGTCCAAGAGCACACTGCTCAAAGGGGTGAAGGCTACAACCTTCTGAATAACAGATACACACTATATCTAGATCTTGGTGAACTGCGCTTTGACCTGTTGTCTAGATTAGTTCTAATGTATAGCACAAATACTTTATTTGGTCACATAAACCTTCTTCTGATGGCTCAACACTTCACACACTTTGCTCTACTCTTCACAATCAACTCTGAACCACACATTAGCAATCACAAATGACTACCTATAAATATCTTTCCACTAAATGATATAATCAAGTCAGCCTATTATAACCACCTTGAAATCATATTAGAGAAACCAAAACATACTCCAATAATAATTTTGTTGGCTCTACTAAGCATGAAACACATTCTGGGACCTGTCCAATATTAATAAATGTAGACGCACGCTACACACTGTCGACTCTACCAATTTAACTAAAACTTTCTCCTCAAGGTGAATTACATCATGCGCTCTTAACCAAATATTACTAACTCTTCTCCAAACACTAATCCAAGGGCACATACTGAAATGATAGGTGCAACTCCAGAACTAATATAATCTTTGTCGGCTCTTCTGAATAAACATAGGAAACTGCTACTGCTAAATAGCGACCGCATAACTTCATTTCTAGTGATCATCAAATTCTGTGTCCATGAATGTAACATCACTAGCATGTCTCTATCACATATCCAAACATGCAAGGCTTCATGATAACTGTACGGACAATCATTCACTGAACACTTCCTGTAACTCTATCAGGAACACTACTGACACAAGTTGCTATATAACTGTCGGTACTAACAGTTAACCTCTGTGTCTATGATATCATGCTGATAACATGTCCATGCAAAAAATACTCAAAGCTTACTACATAATTCTTCAATGCATGCTACTTACCATATGTTGTCATCAATGACAAACATATAGTCAGCACTGGCTTGCTGGCAAATATCCAACATCTTCCTATTCCAAGATCCACTCAAGATTGGTGTTGAAGATATAATACAATTGATTTGAGACATCCTACATTTAATTCTACATTCATTTGGAGCATCCATACTTGTGGATTCAAGGATTCAAATCCTCCATAAGGATTTCAACATAAGCAAGGTGAATAGTTCCATTTACTTTGTTTATATATTGCAATTTCAATTACATTTCAAGGTTGATTCCAAACCGGGGTTTGACCAAGGCAAACCCCCCATCCAACAAACAAAACCTTTTTTTTTTCAAATCCAGGTGTGGGACAGTGAATATCAGTGCAAATCTTAGTACCCCTTTTCGGTGAACTTCTGGGATCCGCAAACAGAATATCTGTCGGAATAGTGCAGGTCAAGGAAAACCTTGTGGAGTAAGATCTTACCCCTGTCTTGGGTCAAGGATGACCTCACTTAGAAAAGAAAAAGGTTTCTGGGTTTTCTCTATTTTTGCATTTCCAGCCCAAATCCAGTTGCAGAATTCCCTAAAACTGTACACAGACATCAGAAAACTTCATTTTCCAGATCTGCCCTACTTGAGGTTAGTATTTGTTTTCAATTCAATTAAGATTTCAATACACACTTACCATAACAAAATACAAGGTTATCCTCTTTCTTCATATTCTCCATTAATTGATTCATCTATGTATTGACCATCCTCTTGTGGTTAATCAATTTGGATCTTCCTTTGGGAATTTGAGGTTAAGAAGTACATCTTATATTCCCATTTTTATCATATTATCACACATCAAAATTTCATTTGTAATATAACACAATTTGGTCATATACATTTTGGGTGTCCACATTTCCATTATTACATTTTGGTGAACCCGCGATAGACAACTCTTTCTTTTATGGTGTTAGATCTTGCATGTATTAGGTTTCTTTTATGTGTTTGCATCTCATATAAAATAAAAATTAAAAAACATTCATTTGTTCTTGCTTTGTGTTTTCTTAGTTTAGTTCATTTGCATTTCATTGGTATATGAGCTTTACTACCTCTAGTCCTACTTATAATATTCCGGTTAGACGAAGTCATAGACTTATGGGTGCCTTTGATCCCAAGTCTTCCTCTCCTTTCCTTAGGATTCTGGATGACAATTTGATTCTTCATGATTCCAACCCTACCATGGAGAAAAAATATTCTCACTCATCTCATGATGAGGATGATGCTTCAAGAGTTCCTCTTGAACAAGTCCAAAAACTTTCAATTGAACTTGATAAAATGGGTAATTGGCTTATTCAAGAAAACCATAATCAAGATGCTATTCAAGCTATAGAGGCTCTTAAGAAAGTTCTTTGAGATAATGATCAAGGTGTTAATCTCCTCCATGGTATCACTCACCTTGTGCATTCAAATGTTAAACCTTTAGTTCAAGAGGCTCAAGATTTAGGATTGATTCCTCCTCTTACTAGTGTGGAACCTTCTTCAATTCCCTTACCTATTATTCCTACTTATACCCGTCCTTTGGTGACTACAATGGTTCCCTCTCTTACTATGAGTGTTCCTCCTGTATCCCTTCCTACATCACAACCTTCTTACCATAATGTTCCTTTTACCTATTCTAATCCTCTTCCAACTTTGGTTCCAAGTGTTCCTCCAGTTGTGTCTTCCATTCTTGCTACTTCATATACTTTACCTAGTGTTTCTAATGTTTCTATGCATCCTATTTTCTCTAATGATTCAACAATTATCAGTTTGGCTCAAACTGTGTCATCTTTCCAACAACAACTTGTGTCCTTAACTCAAAACAAGTTTAGCATTCCTACATGTGACATGGGAAGTCCTTTATCCCTAGACATCATTCATGCTCCTATTCCTCAGCAAGATGATATGCCTCATCTTGAGAATTATAATGGTAAGGGAGACCCTATTACTCATGTTAAAATATTTCAAATTCTTTGTAGTGATTATGCTCATGACCATAGGATTTTAGCCAAGTTGTTTGCTAGAACTTTTCATGACAAGGCCTTACAATGGTATTGTTCCTTGCCTCCTTATTATATTGACTCTTTTCCAAAACTTGCTAATGCTTTTATTCAACAATTTCTAACATTGGTCTGCAAGTGTCTTTAACTAATTTGATGCATTGTAAACAAAACACTAAGGAAAAATTGACTGAATTCATTGGTAGATTTAAGCATTTGCATGCTCAGATTTCTTATCCTATTCCTGATATGGATATTCAATGTATGTTTATTTCAAATTTACAAAAGGATATTAGAGATAAGATTCTGCTTACTGAATTTACCTCTTTTCAACAACTTTGTGTAGTGCTTCATCATTATCAATTACAAGTGAGTCAATTTGAGAGAAACACTCCAATGGCTCCTGTTCCAGTTGATAAGATTGATGCTGCTCCTAATCCAAACAAATTTTAAAAACTCAACAACTATGTCAAGATAAATAAACAAGTGAATACAATTGTTGATCAAGTTGCTATTGCATCCCACAATGTGACTTCTGCATCCACTACTTTTTGTTGAATCGTACATTTACTCCTCTCTCTGAATCTTTACATTCTATTATGAATAGGTTGTTAATTGCTAATATGATTACTTTACCTCCTATTCGACCTCTTTTACCTACTACAATAGTGTCCAAATATTTTGATCCTAAAGCCTTTTGTCAAGATCATCATCAGAATGGTCATGATACTAAGAAATGTTATTCTTTAAAGAATAAGGTTCAAGACTTAATTGATTCTAATGCCTTATCTGTTGATAATTTTGATGGTAGTGGGAAAAAGTCTATCTCTCCTCCTAATCAAAACCTTCAAATCTATACGAATCCTTTACCTACACATGATACTAATACTATTGCTCAACCATCTTTTATGGATATTGTTTATGATTCAAAGATGGATGATCTTAATCATATTGTTAACCATGTGGAGCATGTTGTATTGTCTCAATCTGTGTCTCCACCTTAACCTCAAACTTAAACTAAAGTTCCACCTCAACCTAAACCAAAACCGTAGCCTAAAATGAAATCTCAGCCAAAACCTTGAAAACAACCTAAGAATAAGAGACCTCGGGAACTCTTGATTACCTTTGATGATTCTGAGACTATTAAAGCTCCCGATGGTCCCCTTTACATTTATGCTAGAATTTCCCAGATACCTATGCGTGGTTGTCTTGTTGATCCTACATCTTTAGTCAATGTTATTGTGTGATGATATTATTCACCTTCATGAAATTACAAGATTAACTAAGAACAACAAGAATTAGAGTGAGAATTAATCTAATCAATGCACAATTAATCTATCAACATCTCATGGATCTCTAAAATAAAGTGGTAAATGAGGCTCTCAGCTATGATCCTCACTAGTGACACTCTAAAGATGAGAATTAAGCTATATGATATGCAATTAAGATCTATTCAATCAAATTCTAGCTCTATTTGATGAACAATCTACTATGATCAAAGCAATTAAGCTATTAAAATTGACAAGTGAGTGGTGTGGATGCAAATTGCAAGAGCTTTGCTGCAATTCAAAGATATGGAATGGATCCTTAATGCCTCAAAATGCTTTCTACTTATAGGATTTTTCCAAGGGTAGGGGGTAGAGTGAGTTGATCATGGTTATGCTTGGGTAAGGTCAATTGGCTTTGCTTTGTCCATAAATGGGGGGACAAGGAGGGGACAATCATTTAAATGGTTTCAAAAGGCTGGACCATTTCAACAAAAGTGAGTGATTTGTGTCCATTTTGTCTCCAATTTGCTTTGTTGAGGGAAATTCTGATTTATTAATTAATTAAAGTAATTAAATTTAGCCATGAAGGGTAAGAGGTTCATTTTGATTTTTCATTCCAACAACTATGTCATTAATTGAATTTAATCAATTTCATAGTGTTTTTCCCCTTTTCAAGCTTCATTTAATCATTTAATTGAATTTTCCTTTGATTTGAATTGCCTTTGTTCCATTTATTGATTTTTCATGCTATTTTGATGATTTGATGCCCCTTTTGATTGATTTAAGCCTTTTACCAATTTTTCATGTCTACAAATGCCCCTCTTTGAGTCGATGTGCGAAGAACACCGATTCAAAGATTCTTTATGTCCTGATTACGATTCCCTATGTGATTGATTGCTGCCTCTTGATACAGAAAATTTTATGATGCCCCACTGATTTCATGATGTATGATTGCGACTTTGATTTGATACCCTTATTGCCCCCTCAGAAATTAAAACATATGAATTGCGTGATTTGAAAATGATTATTGACGTTTGATATAGCAAATATGTTTTAGTTTTTGACTATTGATAATATCCCACAATGTATGATTATGCCTTGGTTTGATTTGATATGCAAAGAGAAGTCAATGGCTAATTTTAAGTTCAAAGTTAGGTCAAAACTACCTTAAATAGGTTAAGAAACCTCTTTTACCATTCATTTTTACTTTTTACCCTTGGTGATTTTGCTCTGATTCTCTAGCAATTTTGAGATGGTTGTGCTGATTCGGGAGCATAGATTCAAGAGATGCTGGAGATATACGAGACCGCCTGATTATGGGCCTCCAGTAAGTCA
Organism: Chamaecyparis obtusa; assembly: GCA_027943335.1. Lineage (NCBI taxonomy): Eukaryota > Viridiplantae > Streptophyta > Pinopsida > Cupressales > Cupressaceae > Chamaecyparis > Chamaecyparis obtusa. Next base: position 981,146 of record BSBK01004943.1, on the reverse strand, counting down.
TTACGAACTTTGATTTTGCATTTATTGATCATTTATTAAGCATTTATTGCAATTTCATGTTTTATCATTGCTTTGCATTCAAGAAATCGCGCCTAGGACAGAATTGATTGTCGCCTAGGGTCTTTTACTGTCACTTCCGCGGTTTTTATTATCGCCTCCACATAATATTCTCTCGCCTACAAGACAATTAAGTCTCGCCTAGCAAGATAAAACTGTTGCCTTGCCCTAGGGAAAATACCCTTTTTCGAATAGGTTATCGCCTACCTGAAACCTAACCATTTAACTCTCACCTAAGGAAAACCCTCTGTCACGTTGTCAAATTCACTGTCGCGTATAGAAAATCTATCACCTGGCAGAATAATAAAGTCGCTTAGGACCAAATTAAGTCACGCCTAGGTTAAAATGTCGCCTGACAGTAGAAAAATCATGCCTGATGTATTTTTTGCAAAATTTTTGTACTTTTTTACACATGTGTTGATCATATCTGATGAACAATTTGATAACCCCCTGATGAGAAAGTCAGATAATTAGTGTAGGTCTATGATTGTCAACAAAACATTGGTTTAGATATCAGGATAGTAGTACTTTAGAATATGATTTGTCAATCTGATTTGAACATTAATTGCTAGGATAAATCAATTAGTGTGAAAACCAATATGATTTGAATATGAACTGATAGGATAAATCAATTAGTGTGAAAACCAATATGATTTGAGACTGTCCCTTCATTCTCAGGATACAGAGAAACGAACGATGATACTTTAGTGTGATTACTTGATACTTTTGATTGACTTGAGATAATTCCTTGATATAATGTACTGATATTATTCCTTTATCTTGCCAACAGGATCATTATCCTACTTTATACGTCCATTCAGTTGCATCCTGGGTTATTGACTTAGGTCAGAGACTCTCAACAGTTGAGTTCCAAGTTATTGAGAGATGTGGTTTGAGTTTCCTCCTTGATCTCCCATGGTTCCAGTTGAACCATGGTTTATTGACTGCAGTGGCGGAGCGATGGCACTCCGACCACAACACATTCCACTTGCCATACGGAGAGATGACGATCACGCCAGAGGACGTGTATCAATTATTGTGGATTCCTTGCAGGGGTGAGTTGGTGTACTATGATTCTACATATGATTCCTCTATCTATCGATGAGTATTCAGGGACAACACTATTGGAGATGGGGATACTATTACATGGCCTCAGTTTGCCTCTTTTCTGACATTACCAGTAGTTTTGGGTGCCTTGATTGGCGGTCTACTTCTTCCCAACCGGCGAGGTCACAGTTTTTCAGTCGGTTGGGGCCGGATTATAGAGGATTTACTTGCTCATCCTTGATGGTTTGATTGGGGTTCCTATGTCTTGGCACAGTTGTATCATGATTTACATGAGGTAGTCTATCGGGGTAGTGCCTCATTGTCAGCGGGTGTTATTATTCTGTAGTTGTGGATATGGGAACATCTTCCCATTACTAGGCCTATTTCTGATAGAGTTCAACCTTGGGGGTATCCCTACGCTTTCTTATATATAGGCATGGTCATACAACATCATATGGGTCATTTGGATTACTGGCGATGTCAGATTGATGATCTAGATCAGGTTATATGGTGTCCTTATCTCAGTTGTGATCGTTGGAGAGAGGATGGTGATGAGTTACCATATATGTTTGTCCCTCGCTAGATGATTGGGTGCACTCCTACCACTATTGAGCACTTCTGCTTTGGTAGAGTTTTGAGACAGTATGGGCAGATTCAGGATATGCCTCAGGGCAATGCATTATATGCTCGAGTATAGGCAAAGATTTCTCTATGGGGTCCATGTATTGATTATCAATTTGCATTAGGTCAGATTGTGGGTATGACTATTTGCAGATGGGAGATACTTCCTGGTATGGCTGATGCTGGGATGTCACATGAGTATGCGGATTGGTGGTCTTGCCACAGGTTTCCTCGGTTTACTGATCCGGCTGAGCCTATTCCTGGACATCGTGATGGTGAGAGGGGTGGTAGACATTGGAGAGGTCGAGGACATAGACATCCTTGGGTTGCTGTAAGGGGAGGTCAGGTGAGATGAGATCCGGGTCATGATAGACAGGATAGAGCACAGGATGATGCAGCTGTTAGACGGCCCAGAGCAGATAGACAGGACAAAGTGCATAGACATCAGAGAGCTCAGAGACATGCACAGATTGATACAGCTAGGCAGATTCTTGGGATATTAGATCCCTTGGTACAGTTATAGAGAGTGGCCTTAGTGCAGCCTGATGGTGATGTGGCTCATCAAGATAAGGTATAGTAGGATGATGCACAGCAGGCTGATGCACAGTAGGATGATGGAGCTCCATAGATGCCTCTGCCAGCTCGACAGCCACAGGGTGTACAGGGTGATCGCATGGATGGATTAGAGTGAGGTTTACAGTCTATGAGGATAGAGATATCCACTATTGTGGGTCGATTGGACCAGGTTGCCTCTTTATTACAGTAGCTTGTATCTGTCATGGTTTTTCAGAGGCAGGATGGAGTGGGTACATCACATGCTCCTCCTCCACAGGATAGTAGAGGGCCAGATGAATCTGGTGCTATAGGCTCTTGAGTGATATGCTGACACATTTACTTAGTGTTGTTGGTCCATCTTTTATGTTATTCTCATTTATCAGAACATTTGATAGATCACTTTGATGATACTTTGACATATTTGATGTATGGGATCCTCCTTTTTGATGATGATATATGATGATATACTTCTTGATTCTCTTTGATGAGTTTGATTATAAGATTATCTTTTATGCAGCTATATGATGTTTGATTTTATGCATTTACTTGAATTCATGCTATGAATGCAGTATCTTATTTTATGATATATATAGATGTATGCAAAAGTGTATGAATTTGGTGATGCTCTTCTATTGTTCATGTATGGATGTAAGATGTTTAATGGAAATGCACATGTATGTTCCTATGTTTTGTTGATTTTTCAATGTATGCCAGTTTATCCTTAACTATATGAGTGCACATGATGTATGGATGATTTTTCATTGTAAATGTGGATAATGAATAATGCTCAATGTGTTATGCAAAAGATAATCTCATTTTCTTTAATGTGTTTTATCAAGAACAAACATTATTATTGAACCCCTTTTGCGTAAATGTTTTAACTACCCAAGATTATTGATGTACCCCCTCGTTCCCTTGGAAAAGTAACCATAACACATGCATTTGATCAAACAGGACAATGCAATTAATCTAACAAGATAATGTAATGAATCTAATATGCTTTGCAATGCAACCTAAGTGTCACCAGCTTTTAGCAAATAAATGCCTTGAGGATAAATTTTCATCATTGAGCATTTGGGACCGGAAAGCAAGTACAATCACCATTGCCCACTGACATGATGATATGAATACCACTTTTTATCGCATTTGGTAACCTCCTTTTTTTGAACTAGTACAACCCTCACTAGTTGGATGACCAAACTATGGGAGTCTGAATACCGGTGTCAATAGATTCAATGTTGCAAGTGGATTTTTGGTATTAAGATATAGAAAATGTAAATAGCCAAGGGATCCATTTGCGTAAAAAAACAAAGGTCAATCCATCCGCTTATGAGATAGTCCTCGATGGTTCTTTGATGACCATGTCGTTAGACAACTTCTCATAAGGTGACGAATCTTCCTCCAAATAGTCACTCAAAGGCAATAAAATATCGTATCTCTATCATTGCCAATACCATCAATTAGCTAAAGAGACTTGATATAAATCAATCGATATAAGCGAAGAGATTTTTAACCAACTTTCAAAAAAAAATCTTTCAAGTGTTTTGCATTGTTTCTTGATTTTCAAATAGTATTTCCAAGTATCTTGATCATTAATGATGTTTGATTTTTATTTAATCCCGAATAATAAAGTCTATTAAGGCTCAAGGATTTTGTTGTGGTAATCAATTTCTTGGTTTATGAACAATGATATCTATCAAAGGTTCACGAAAATATGCTTCTTTCTTCTGAAATTCGGATCTCGCTCTCTCTCAGTTTGACTCTGACTGAATGTTGTTCGTTTGAATCCTTTTTATGTACCAACTTTGTGATATGCTCTTCGTTGCCCCCAAGTGTTTGAATATACCCATTTTGACAACTTTGGGCAATGCAAATGATGAAGCTACAAAGCTTTATTAGGACTATGTACAAATGACAGATGCAATGAAGGTTTGGACAAATGGGATGATGAGATGCATTATGTACAAATGCAACCTAGGAAAAGACCAACTGAAGGGAACCAAAGGTGCTTGTTTACCAAGTTTTCACCCTTTGGATGGATCAAGCTCTTCTTTTTTTTTTTGCTACCAAGGTGCCTATTTACTAGGTTTTCACTAGGGCACTTTCTTCTTTTTCAATTTTTTTGTATTTTTCTTTTTTTTATCATCAACGTGCCTATTTACTAGGTTTTCACCAAGACAACATCATTTTGGATGTTTTTCCTTTCTTCATGCTCAATTTTCTCAATTTTTTTATCCTTTTGTGCTTTTCAAATGTTTTTGGGGTTTTCAAGATCTCTTTTGAACTATGCACAATAAAATAGGATGCTCTCTCATCTGATAGTCTTTATACTCTTTCATCTACCTCATGTATAGAACCTTTTAAGATGAATACTATTAATAGGTTCTTGAAGTTCCTCTCCATCACAATTTGATAATTTATAGGTTCTTGTGCCAAATGAAGATATTATGATAAATGGGCCTAGCCAATTAGCCTCCCATTTTCCTTTCTTTTCCCTCTCAACTTGATTCTTTGGATTTTCTCTCAACACCAATTCTCCTACCTGAAAAACTCTCGGTTTGATATGTTTATTATAGTTCCTTGAGATTCTATTTTGGTATACTTTCAGGTGCTCATAAGCTTGTGTTTGATGTTCTTCAAGTAACTCCAATTGTTGAAGTCTAGCAACCCTATAGTCTTCATCTATGATCAATCCTTGTAATGACACTCATAAAGACAGGATTTCAACCTCTAATGGTAGAACTGCTTTAGTCCCATAGACTAGTGAGAATGGCATGGCTCCGGTGGGTGTTCTTATGTTGGTTCTATAGGCTCATAATGTTGGATTAATTTTCATATGCCAATCCCTTCCTGATTTGTTGACCGACCTTTTCAAGATCTTCAATATATTCTTATTTGTGGCTTCGGCTTGCCCATTTCCCTGAGGGTAATAAATCGGTGATGAATGGTGAGTGATATGAAATGTAGCACATAGTTCATCAACATCTTTATTCTTGAATTGTTTTCCATTATCTATTATTATGGCATGAGGAATACCATATCGGCAAATGATATGATTCAAGATAAACATGGAAATTTTCTTTCCTATTGATGTTATCAATGGAACCACTTCAACCCACTTGGTGAAATATTCTGTTGTGGTTATGATATGTTTGTGCCCATTTGAAGAAGGTGGATTTATGAAGCCAATTAAATCAAACCCCCATTGATAGAAAGGCCATGGTGTGACAAATGGATGTAATGCTTGTGCCGGTGCATGTATCATATCACCATGATATTGGCATTTGCTGCATATCTTCACAAAGTGGCAAGCATCCTTTTCCAATGTCTTCCAAAAATACCCTAAGCGAAGGATTTTCTTAGCAAGATTTAACCCGCTTGAGTGCGACCCACAAATGCCTTCATGAACCTCTCGTAAAGCTAACTTAGACTCTTCTTCCTCTAAACACCTAAGTAACATCCCGTCTAGACCCTTACGATACAATGTTTTGGAAAGGATTAAGTAACGGGAGGCTTGGCGTATGAAATTGCATTTTTGAGCACGGGTTTGGTCTAAGGGTAGCACTTGGTCTTTAAGGTAGGTATATATAGGTCCATACCAAGGGGAGTCATGTCCATTTAAGAGGGCAACAATTTGGGTTTTGGGGAGGTCAAATGTCAGTTTTACCAACTCTTCCACCAAGAACTCATACTTCTCATTTTGATCTGGTTTTTGTAACAAAGAAGCCAAGGTAGCCATGGCATCAGCTGCTCTATTTTTCTCTCTAGGAATCTATTCAAAGGTGATCAATGCAAAGTATTTCTTCCATCCATCAATCATAGTCTTATAAGGCATCAACTTTTCATCCTTAGTGTTATATTCATTGTTGACTTGATTAATGATGAGTTGAGAATCTCCATAAATTTGTAGCTCTTTTATATTCCATTCTAAGGCCATTTTGATGCCTATGACTAGTGCTTCATATTCTGCTATATTATTTGTACATGGAAACATAAGCTTGTAGGATTTGGGAATGGTGTAACCTTGAGGAGTTACCAATAATATGCCGGCCCCGGAACCTCCTTGAGTATAGGATCCATCAAAGTATAACTTCCACATTTTTGCCTCTATGTTGATAATGGAGGAGTCTGGAAATTCCACTTGAATAGTTTGTGTAGAAGTCATGGGATTTTCGGCTAAATGATCTGCTATCACTTGTCCTTTGATTGCCTTTCTATCGACATATTCGATGTTGAATTCATTCAATATCATCACCGATTTAGCTATTCTACCTGTTAAGGCTGTTTTACTTAACAAATATTTGAGAGGGTCTATCTTGGCAATCAACTTGACCTTATGCATCAACATATAATGTCTCAACTTTTGAGATGCAAACACCACTGCTAGACAAGCTCTTTCCATAAATGTGTAATTAAGCTCATATTTTATCAATGTTCTACTCAAATAGTAGATAGCTCTTTCCTTTCCTTGTTCATCCTCTTGCAGCAAAAGTACCCCTAAGGATCTTTCCGTAGCAGATATGTAGAGAAGTAATGCTTTGCCCTTGATTGGTGACATGAGAATGGGCGGATTTATCAAATAAGTCTTCAGCAATGTGAAAGCTTGATCACATTCGGCATCCCATATAAATATAGTATCCTTATGTAGCAACCTGGTGAAAGAATGACATTTTTCAGCCAATCGGGAGATAAACCTTCGTATGGATTGGATTTTTCCCTGCAAGGATCTCATTTGGCTGATATTCTTAGGTATTTCCATGTCCATTATAGCTCGTACTTTCTTGGGATCCACTTCAATCCCTTTGGTGGAAACTATATAACCTAGTAACTTTCTGGATTGGACTCCGAAGGCACATTTCTTTGGGTTTAATCTGACCTTGAATTGCTCCAACCTAACAAATATCTTTTTCAAAATGTGGATGTGTTCTTCTCTTTTGTGGGATTTTGCCAATATATCATCCACATAGTCTTCTAAAAATGTGTGCATCATGTCATGGAAGATAGTTGTCATGGCCCTTTGATATGTGGCTCCGACATTTTTAAGACCGAAGGGCATGACATTCCAACAAAAAGTACCCCAAGGGCAAGTAAATGCTGTCTTTTCTTGGTCTTCAGGTGCAATTTTGATCTAATTATACCCGCTAAAGCCATCCATTAATGAGTACATTAAGTGTCCTGCTGTCAAATCCACTATGGCATCTATGCTGGGAAGTGGGAAATCATCTTTGGGGCAAGCAAGATTTAGATCTCTAAAATTCGTACACACACAAATGGATTTATCATGCTTTGTGACTGGTACAATGTTGGAGATCCATTCGACATATGCTATTGCTCTTATGAACCCTACTTTCAACAATTTTTCCAATTCTACCTTGACCAAAAGAGCTATGTGGGGGTGCATTTTTCTCAACTTTTGCTTAACGGGTTTAACCCCTGGTTGAATATTCAGATGATGCATTATAAAGTTAGGATCTAATCTGGGCATGTCAGCATATGACCATGCAAAGTTTACTTGTTGTTCTTGGAAGAATTTTATGAAGTCTTCTCTTTCTAGAGGTGTGAGTGATGCTGCCAAGTGTATGAACTTTGGATCTAATTCTATCCCAATATTGACCTTTTCCATTGGCTCTATGAGTATAGGTGACCTTTCCTCTTCATGTTTAGGCAAAGTGTCCAATCTCTCTTCTTTTGGTGCCACAATTGGGTTTTCACCAAAAGAAACGTCTTTTAATTTTATTTTTTTTGGTTCTAATGGTGCCACAGTTGGGTTTTTACCAATAGAAATTTTCTTTTTTTTACTATTTTTTTTTATTTTTTTCTTTTGACTAAGAGATTGAACCCCTGCTACTGTCATTATGTTCATATTGAATTCATTGGTGAAAGAGGGTTCAACCGCATTAAGGTAGTGATTCATTGCTTGGTCATTGGAAAAGTAAAGTAGGTCATTTGGTTCGGTTTGGTCCCAATCAATGAGGTGCAGATTTATCAAAAGTAAGGGTTCATTGGGTAAAATGTCATCAATAGGCATTATGGACATGACTTCATTTGAGGGTTCGTACATTGTATCATTTAGATCTATGACGTGCACTTCCTCAAGATGATCCATGGAAGAAGGGTCAAAGTCCCCTTCACTCGAGTCCTCGTCAACCTCCACAGGAAACAACATGGGTAAAGCCACAAGTGGGTTAAAACTAACGTTTGAATCTCCCTCCTCTGAAGGTATCCAAAATGTTTCTATCCATGCTCCATTGGTAGGTACTTGCTCAATATTAGGCCTTTGAATAGGAGGTTCTTCACTAATTTGAGCTTCTTGCCTTGGAATTTTTGCATAAGTATGTATAGCAATCACTTCCTTGTCATGACATGATTCATCTGATAAAGTATCCCATTCATAATCCTAAGAATCATCACTATCTCCTTCGAATTCTAAGGCATTTATGTGAGGATAAAAATCTTGCATTGGGCTTGAACTTTCTCCTTTGCATTGAAAACCTACTCCAGGTTTTTCATGACTTGCCCTCCAAATAGGTTCTATAGGTTCCAATAATCCCCTATTTCTTTGGCCTAAGGGTCCTCTTCCCTTGTATCCCATCTTTTGCATTATATCAAAGCCTTTTCCATATTGCTCAGTTTGTATCTTTACATGCTGAATTCTTTCCATGGGAGTGTTGGAAGTATCTTCCTCATCATGGTAAAGCCATTGAAGGACATCATCTTCTTCCTTATCCCATGCTGCTTTGTTATCTTCCCTTACAAAATAGGAATTATACTTATGTTCTTTTGATGGTTTACCATGTGATTTTGGAGATGTGGGCATGTCAAATAGAGAAACAAAATATTCCCCTATCCCTTTTGAACTAATCTTGCATTGTTTTTCAAAGTTGTTCATCATTTCACTCATGTGTTGGTAACGATCTTTCTTGGCTTTTTCCTTTTCTTCTTAGGTAGGTTTATAGATTACTGTTTCCAATTTAGGTGCTATGTATGAACTTTCCGTTGCATTTGGGCCCTCGTAGCTCACTTTTTCCTTTCCCTTAGTTGATGTCGCTGAGCTAGCTTGAGGAGGGTGTGGAGTAACATTTATTGTTAGTTCCTTCATTTTAACATCTTCAATTGTGGTTTCTTGAATAATTCCTTCCCGATTATGTGGAATGTATAACTCATGAGGAGGTTTGAGTGCATTGCAATATTGGAATGGGTTAGAGTCTCCTCCAACTATGATTTCTTCACCCATGTACGAGAATTTTATGCATTGGTGGTACGTGGATGGGACTTCTTGCATCTCATGAATCCATGGTCTGCCCAACAAAATATTATAAGTTAATTTCATGTCCAGCACTTGGCAATTGGTGTCCTTCTTGACAGGTCCCACTTGGATGGGCAATACAATCATGCCCTTAGAAGCTCTTTCAGCTTCATCATAAGCTTTAATGGTGATTTTCTTTGTAGGGTCAATGCAAGACTCAGATAGACCTAAGGATGTGACAAGACTTAATGTGCAAATGTTGAGACCAGCCCCTCCATCAATGAGAGCTCTTTTGACTCTATGCCTTTTGATTAAGACCTCTATATGCAATGGTAGATTTTGAGGATGGGTTATAGACATGTCATCCTGATCGGAAAATGAAAGACAATGAGGTGCTACAAGATGACCTACCATATGTTGAAACCTTTCTATCTCTAAATTAGTAGGAACATGTGTCTCTCCTAGAGCTTTTTCCAAAATCTCCTTATGGTTTGGTGACAACTTCAATAATTCTAAGATAGAGATTTGTGCTGGAGTACGTTGCAATTGATCAACCAAACTATAAGGCCTTGCTACTGTAGAAGACTGTTTGACTACAATATTGGATGGTGGGATGTTAGTGCTTTGAGGAGCTATCCCTTGTAAGGTTATTCTAGAATTTTTCCCTCTTGTAACGACATTTGATGCTTCCTTTCGAGGTTGTTCATTAACTATTATATCATTAACAATATGATCATAAGGTGGTGCAAAGTTGAGATTATTGGCGCTTTTCTTCTTGTTATTTGATGACTCTCCCTTATCATGTTTGTAAAAGGGTTGTTTGAATGCCATATGATCTTCATTATTGGGAGGTCTGTCAATGGTGATCGTGCCATTATCAATTAAATCTTGCACTACATTTTTTAATTACAGACATTCATTTGTTGTGTGTCAAATTCTGTGATACTCACAATGGGTATTGGCACTCCACCAACCAGGCTTTTGATTTGGCTCGTAAGGCTGAATTTTAGGTAGAGTAATGACATTATTAGCCAGGAGAACCTTTAATGCATTTTCAAGGGGTTCACCCAAGGGTGTGAAGTTCTTTGTGGGGGTTGGCCTCAAGTGTTTATCAAATTTAGTATTCCTTGAATTATCTCCTTGATTTCCATTGTTGGTTTGATTGTTGTTGGATGGTGCATTAGAGCTCTAATTGGTATTGTTCACTTGATTAGGTGTCCTTGTAAGAGCAAAGGGGACCACCTTCAAGTTGCTAGATTCAACTACTCCATCATTCACAATTCCTTTATTGTTATTCTTATAACGACTGTTACTATTAAACCAATGATTCTTCTGATTATTGCCATTGTTACCATTGTTGCCACTGTTGGGGTTGATCTTATTATCTTTGTACAATTTGAGTTCTCCACTTTTGACCAACACTTCCTCCATGGTTACTCCATTTTCAATTAGATCTTGGAAGGTCTTTGGACATTACATTCGTAAGCGGTAGTTTAACTCATTACTCAAACTATTTATGAAGATATCCATCTTCTCTTTTTCAGGCACACTTCTAGGATATCTTGCAAAAACTGTCCTCCACCTTTGTAGAAAAGTGAGGAAGGCCTCTCCATCTTTTTGTTTTGTGTTGCATAACGTTATCATCATGACATCATGTTTAATGTTATATGAGTAATGAGCCACGAATTTTGATGCTAACTCTTCAAAGGTTTTAATGCTGAAGGGTAACTTAGAAAACCACTCCATATCCATGCCTCCTAAGCTTCGTGGAAATAATCTCATTAAATATGTGGTATCATGCATGAACTCTACGCTCAACGCACAAAACTCCCATAAGTGATCTTGAGGATCCGTTGTTCCTTCGTACTTGTCGTATTTAGGGAACACCACATTGATCGGGAATGGCACCATAACCAAGCCTTTATCAAATGGGAATGGGCACAATGCTTCTATAGAGAAAGGCTTGGGAGACCCGCTTTGCTTGATGTTGTTTAGTTGCATTTGAAATGCCTTGAATTGTTTGTTCATGATGTCTAAGGTACTTTCCTCAACTTCCGGTGTTTTAAGTTGGTTGACATCAAAGTCACGGGGAAGCTTGAGACCTTTTTGTGCTAAGTCTATGAAATGTTTTTCTCTATCTAGGTCCATTGCCTTTTCCATGAGCCTTTTGAAATAAGGACATTGGACAGCCTCACTAACTTTTTCATCCATGGCATCTTCTGTCGTTAGTTCGGTGTTATTTTGAGTATGAGTTTGGTTAACTTCGTGAGCACTTGGATCTACTCCTTCATTGTTGGTATTTCCTTAGTTATTAATATTTCTCTGGTTATTCATGTCATTGCCTCCACCATTGGCATTACCTTGGTTGGTGAAATCAATGCCACTATTATCCTTACCACCCAAACTACCTTGATACATCATGTTGTCTTCTTTTTCTTGTTCGGGTGACTTTTGTGGTACTCTAGGAGTAGTTTCATCTCCGGGATAAGGGAGCTCTTGTCTCAAATAAGTCTCTTCAGCTTGCAAGGTTTTCTTGATGTAATATGATCTAGTGAACGCATGCATGAAACTTGGATGCACGCTAAGACCACTTGGATCTAATCCTTTGCAAAATTTTGACAGATATGCGAAACAAGATTTTTGACCAGACTGTAAGTTGGATCAGTGAAAACTCAAAAAAGGGTATTCAAATTGATTTTCAAAATTTTTTGATTCTTCCTGGAAGTACTCTCTGTTTGACCTTTTATGTTTCTGGGTGACACTGAATCAAGCATAGGCGTGCACTGGTTTGTTGTTAGGCGATCCTCTGTGAGTTCTTAGGCGACATTTTACTATTACCAGGTGGGTTTCCAGTTTAACCAGGCATGTCTCAAATGTCTCTGAGCATGACTTTAGTGTGTATACGCGTGTTTGAATAAGTCACATGCATGACTAAATCTTTGTTAGGCGAGTTTATTTTGTGTACAGGTGACACTTCTCTGACCAGGGTATAATTTTTTAGATTTTTTAAAACTTTTGATCAGATATTTTTGAAAATTTCTTGTTTTGAAAATTAAAAACAAACGCAACACACACATAAATGTCTCTAAACAACAACTAATGTGTATATTCTCAAATGTTTTCACAAGTATAGCATAAGAATGAATTCCAAACAGCCTACCTAGAGTCAAATTGGTTTGTAAACATGGCTCTACAAGGTGGCCTTTCTAATTTAGCTGGGATTTAATAAATGTTCTGTTCAAATGAATTAAAATCTCTCATCCCCCAAGTATGTTAAGGGGCTTCCCACACGCACCGAGGCATGATTTTGTGCAATCCATAAAGACTACTAGAGGAAGTTCGAGAAGATTAAAATCCCTTTGTCATGCACCCCATTAAGGATGCATGTGTTTCATTTTATAGTGGGTCGAATTCTCGCGGCAAAAGCAAGTGTATCCCACTTTGGGCTATCCCTCTCACTAGCCTTGCTAAGGCAAATTCAGGAGGTGAGCCCACTAAATCTCTAACATGTTCATTTTGCAAGTAAGGCAGATTTTGAATTTTAAGTAAAGTTTTTGGGAGTTTGTTTCACCAAGAAGGTGAAGAGCATATCCCTAACTTTCCTTTTGATTCTCAAACACTTCAAACACTTAGTTCTTTTTCAACCTCTTGACAAGGAGGTTCTTAGAATTGAAATGTGTGGTTCAATTTCTTCCTTATTAAAGCTAGGTTTAAATGACAATGCCACAAGTTAAGGGAATGCAAGCTTGTTTGAGTAGAATACCTTTCCTTGTAGCTAGCAAAAGGCTAGGGGCATTTTTGAGTTGCTGATTTTCATTTTTCACTTACTCACCTTGGCAATTTGCTCCAACTCCCTCCTCCAACAAGTTAGTCCAACATAACCAATTCATAATGAGGAGAAACCAAACTTGCATGTAATCAATCAAAAGATTTTAATGAAAGAAGCTTTAATCTCAAGGTTCATAAATCCAATTTAGAGACACAAATTTCTACTTATAAGCTTCAATCACAGCTAAATATTTCTCATATACCTGGACATCCTCATCTAGTGTGGATTCAAGGACAACCTTTGTATGCACTTGATTCTCCTTCTTTATTTTCTTTGCCAATGCTTTTCCCTCCTTGTTGAACCTACTTTCTAGCTTTTTCACTCTCAGATGTCTGCTCATTTACTGGTTAACAACAAACACAAAGAGTCAGATTTTCAAATTTTATAAAATTGAATGTGAAAATAGCAAATTAAATGCAGGCGACATCCTCTAGCTAATAGGCATGAATAAATCACTTAGAGGCGTGACTTTATTGATTACACGCAACACATTTCAGTGCACAAGCGACATTAATAATAGCAGAGGTGGTAAATCTATTATGCAAAGCGTAAACATAATCCTAAATCCGTGACAAATAGTCAATGCAAAGCGACATTCAAAAGCTTTTAAAGGGATAAAGATATTATCACAAGCATAACATTAACAATCAAAGGCATGATAATCTCAACTACTACGTGAGAGAAAATTTCTTTTTAAGCGTGATATTAAGTGGAAAGCACAATGCAAAGAGGAAATTAACGCGACAGAAAATAAGTGATACACGATACTTCTCTGTGTTTAGGTGTGATTTGAAGCCGTAAAGGCTAAATGATTTGCTGTTCCAGGCGTGAGTTTCCAGCTAGCAGGCATAAGATTAGGCTTCTGAAGCGACACTGTAAGGATTCTAAGCGTGAATAGATCTCCCGTAGGCGTGACTTTAGAAAATTCCTACAGAAAACACACGAAAACCAGACAAAAACGTATGCAAAGATGATTTAAATCACAAATTTGTTAGTATTTGAGGCTCAAGGCCCCATGGTGGGCGCCATTTGTGTGATGATATTATTCACCTTCATGAATTTACAAGATTAACTAAGAACAACAAGAATTAGAGTGAGAATTAATCTAATCAATGCACAATTAATCTATCAACATCTCATGGATCTCTAAAATAAAGTGGTAAATGAGGCTCTCAGCTATGATCCTCACTAGTGACACTCTAAAGATGAGAATTAAGCTATATGATATGCAATTAAGATCTATTCAATCAAATTCTAGCTCTATTTGATGAACAATCTACTATGATCAAAGCAATTAAGCTATTAAAATTGACAAGTGAGTGGTGTGGATGCAAATTGCAAGAGCTTTGCTGCAATTCAAAGATATGGAATGGATCCTTAATGCCTCAAAATGCTTTCCACTTATAGGATTTTCCCAAGGGTAGGGGGTAGAGTGAGTTGATCATGGTTATGCTTGGGTAAGGTCAATTGGCTTTGCTTTGTCCATAAATGGGGGGACAAGGAGGGGACAATCATTTAAATGGTTTCAAAAGGCTGGACCATTTCAACAAAAGTGAGTGATTTGTGTCCATTTTGTCTCCAATTTTCTTTGTTGAGGGAAATTATGATTAATTAATTAATTAAAGTAATTAAATTTAGCCATGAAGGGTAAGAGGTTCATTTTGATTTTTCATTCCAACAACTATGTCGTTAATTGAATTTAATCAATTTCATAGTGTTTTTCCCCTTTTCAAGCTTCATTTAATCATTTAATTGAATTTTCCTTTGTTCCATTTATTGATTTTTCATGCTATTTTGATGATTTGATACCCCTTTTGATTGATTTAAGCCTTTTACCAATTTTTCGTGTCTACAGTTATCACTAAAGAAAATCTTTTTATGAAAAACTTGTAATGTGATTCTTATGATACATATGATGTATGGATTCAAACTTGTAATGGTTTTCTTTATCCATCATTTAATTCTATTAACTTTCCAGTTGAACTTTGTGGTAAAATTGTGAACACTACCTTTGTTGTTGTTCCCACTTCTGATCAATTTCAAGTTAAGCTTGGTTTTCCTTGGTTGAATGCCATGCATGTTGTTGCTTCTCCTATCCATAAGTGTCTTAAATTCATTCATAATGAAGAAGTGAAGATGGTTAACCATAGTTTATATTAATCTTCTAGGCCTAGGGATTGTGCTACACTAAACTTCTTTTGGCCTTCAATACCTAATTAATGTCCTTCTCAGCCTGATAATCTTTTTCTCTCATATCAAGCCTATAAGCATCGCAAGATTCTTGAATTAAGCATGCCACTGATGGATCTTAATCATGGTCTTTTTCCTACACCTTCCATACCTCCTTTATCTATGGCTTCTAGTTCTTTTAATTAAGCTCCTAGTGTTGCTTGTTAGTCTGTTGAGAATCCTACCAATCCCCCTATAGAACCTATGAAGGATCCGATAGTTGTTCCTCCTAGTTCTCAACATATTTCAAACAAGACAAAATGTAATCGATCTGCTAATGAACATCGTAAGAAGTGTCATGCTCAAGCTAAAGCCCATACTTCCATTATTCTAGTTCTTTACCTTCTTTTAATCAATCTATGCATGATGTGTTAGAATAAATTACTACTAATAATGATGTTAAGATGCAAGATTATGATGATTCCATTCATATCTTAGATCCTATTTTGATTAATTTGGATGAAGAAGATACCCTTGATGATACTAATGATAATGATGAATATGAGACTATTGACATTGACATTGATTTACCTAATATGCTTTCATCACAATTGACACTTACACCTAGTATCGAAGATTATGATTCTCAAGAGGATCCTTGTTTGGAATTGGCTATCATTCCTACTGTGTTGGATATAGTCCCTCTTGTGAGTTACCCACCTTCCCTAAATGATATAGAACAAGATGGGGACAGTAGGCAGCATGCTTGATTGGTTAGTCCTTCATGGTATCTTTTTGTGTGTTTGCCTGTTGTACTATGCTTCTCTCATAATGTGTTTGCTAAATGTTGTTAGATTCTTTTATATGACCCTTGTTACTTTGTTGGTGCAAGGTGATAACTGTAATACCTCAAAAATGGGCTAGAACGGGTCACTCACTTCTTATCAATCCTAAGGTTCAGAATCAGGCATTTTGACACTTTTTCACAATCATAGGTTCATTTGCTGCTACAGTGAACATTATCTTTGGTTATTCAAGACCTATTATCTCCATATCAATTCAATATCAATCAACTCCTATCTCAATATCTTTCAATCAGTTTCTATCTTTCAATCGGTTTATCTTTTGAATCAGTTTCATATCTTTATCAAACACAGACTATCTTTGAACCACTGCGCTTCGCACAGTAATTCAAAGAGGGGCAAAATGTAATACCCCAAAAATGGGCTATAAGTTCATTAATCTCCTACATCTTCAATTCGAACGAAATCGACATCAAAGTCCTAACCTAAGGCACATCTAAACATCATCGAATCATAATTGATTATCTTAAATTTTGCATCGGGGAATATTCCTAGTAATATTCCTAATTATCTTAATTATCTTTAATTTAATGATTATTTGGCGATAAATCACATTTATCCTAAAAATTTGATTAATTGAATATTTTCATATTTAATTAATTAGATTTAATATTTGCCACTTAATTGTGTAATTAAATTTAATTCTATCTATTATTAATTGTATTATTTAATTTTGACAATAAATCAAAATTCCTATCTTTAATTGATTAAATTCTTATTTAATTAATTAAAGCATGTTGTCATTATTTAATAATATAATTTTTAATAAAAGTTTGGTAAAATAGTTAATTAACCCATAAATTAATTATTTATTTTCAAAAATCAGTTGAGTTGAGGATAAATCACTTTATTTATTTATTTCATTCTTAATTATTATGCATATTCAAAAGAAACAGTTAAACTCCAAATCATAAAATCAATGCAAGTTATTGACTTTTTGGAACTCAACATCCTTTTGGAGTTCAAAAAGCTGATCTAAACTCTAATTTGAGTTAAAAAGCTATTTTTGCATGATTTTGAGAATTAACTATCTTTTATGATCAGATAACTCAAAAATCAAGATGAGTTAATTTGAGTGATTTATGGCTTTTATCCATGCACCTCCCAAGCCCTAGATTTCTATAAATTAAAAGCTTTAGCTCTTCACAAATCATCTCATATTTTGCACAATCATGCTGGAGAATTGGAATTGAAGAATCAAAGCTCTTGCGAATCGACATCTTTGTGAGATCAATCTTATTTTTGCATTCATATTTCATATCATTGTTAGATTCATAGCATATCAATTTTCAATAGCATTCATATCATATCAATTTATCATTCTTATTGCATAGAAAAATTCAAAAAAATAACTTAATTGCATTTATTTCATATCCATCTTTTGCATTCAAATCCTTCATTTAGGTGTCGTCTAGGTCACTGATCTCGATTACAATCTAAGAACATTAATCTCACACCTACTAGAAGGCAGTAAATCGCTTGGTTAGATTAGATTTCAATTTTGCACGATTTTGATTATAGCTAACCTCTAATGTTTTACTGAGTGTTGTGTCTACAGATCAGGTGCAATTTTCACACACACATTTCTGGCACCCACCGTGGGGCAACCCACCTTTGCATGCTGATTTTGATTTTTTTGGGACCTAAAACCCCAAAGTTTCAAAGATTTAATTTTATCTCCCAAACAGCTTGGAATTTTGGTCTGAAATTTTTTTTGTAGGTTGGTGACATGTCATGGAAGCTACAGTAAACAATTTAGAATTTTCTGAGATGTTTTGAATTTTTAATAATTTTTTCTTGAAATTCTGGAAAAAATTAATATCTGACGCAAATCAGCATATTTTTCAAAAAAATTTATATTTTCGGAAAGCTCTTTAAATTATACAGGGGGTCCATTCTTTGTGTTTTAAATTTGGACATGATATCATAGCTCAAATAGTCAATTTACAAAAACTGGTCTGTTTTAATAAAATGGGTCTCTAGGGCACAAATGAAGAGATTTTTTTAAAATTTTTGCATTTTTGGAAAGCTCTCTATTTTTTAGTAGGGGTCTCTATTCTGAATTTCTATTTTTTCGACCAAAATCATATCAAAAAAATTAGATCTTGTTGACTAGGTCAAATGCAGCAAAAAAAATAAAGTTTTGTGATGGGTATGCACTTATTTTTTTACATGGTTCAATGAATGATATGAGTTGTCATTTGGGTTGATTTCTGGTTATTATTACTGATAATAATTGATTTTTAGAGCTAACCCTATGGTTTTCATAAGTTGAATATATTTTGCATATCTTGTTTGCTTGTTTGCTTGTTGGAGAGTTCGTCACTTGCTTGCATGGAAAAGCTCAACAAAAATTGCTAAAAATCAAGTAAAATCTACTAAGCGCGTTGCAAGGATCCCAGGTATTCTCCTTCATCTAATAATATTTTGATTTGGGACTTAAAATAAATCTCTTATGTGTCAAGCTTGTGTGCATCTTTTCATGCTTTTGATCTATTTCTACACACTTGCATAATTGATACTAGGTTGTGAACCCTTAAGGATTCATTAAGTAGTCTTAGAATACTTGTGATTGATCTTGATTGCTATCTTGGGTTATTGGACTCGCTAATCCATCGGCCCCTCATTTCCGCCCCGTGGTTGCAATCTCAGCGTCATAAAGGGGAGGGGTCAACAGGACAGAAGCGTTAAATGTTCCACTTGGCAACCCTTTTGTGCTTTTAGGAATTCACTTATTTTCTAAGTTGGGGACTCATTTTCAGCTTGTGTGAGGTGTTAAGTGTTCCACCTTGTGGACTCATCTCATATTCGCTTTAAGCATTAAGTGTTTCTCTTTCTACTTTTTTGGTACTTTTGGTAGATTTGGTTTCGGAACATACATCTGTGCTCACATAGTAATTAGGCCCTATGAACACTATTCGTGATTCTTGAGAGATTGGATTCCTAGCGAAATCTTTCTTGACGACAGAATCCTTGTAGGTAGGGAGGATACTTAGTGCGTTTCACATTCAACTTGGTTAGTGCATCTTCTCTTATTGATCGACACATTCTCTCTCCGGAGAGGTTGATAGATCACGTGGGGTTGATATCACGAGCTTTGGTGAATCAAAATTGGTTAGTGTGTCTTCTCTTATTGATTGATACATTCTCTCCCCGGAGAGGTTGATAGATCACGTGGAGTTGATATCATAGACCTTGGTGGAACAAAACTTTGTCTTAGCGTGTCAGATTAATCTGCTTGTTTTGTTTGGGTTAAAAGTGAAGAGGTGTCAAAACCTTGAATCTGGAGCCAAGTCCCCTTGTGGTATAAATCTGTGAGTCATCTTTAGAGAGGGTTAACTGTAGCGGACAA
Organism: Chamaecyparis obtusa; assembly: GCA_027943335.1. Taxonomy (NCBI): domain Eukaryota; kingdom Viridiplantae; phylum Streptophyta; class Pinopsida; order Cupressales; family Cupressaceae; genus Chamaecyparis; species Chamaecyparis obtusa. The sequence continues at coordinate 961,407 of BSBK01004943.1, read as the reverse complement.
TCCCTTCACAGGGCAAACTGCGTTGACGGAACCTCAAGTGGTCATAGCCATTTTCACCGTGGTAGTGACAGCCGCTATATAAATGTCCTTGTGGAAGAAATCTCCACGGGTATGGTTCATTGTTGGGTTGTCAGATCTCCCTAGTAGCTCTTGAAGATTAAGTTCTCAGACTGTGTCAAAACCCTGGTGCGCCGGGATTGGAGTTCACCCCTTTTAATCATAAAAGTTGCAAAGTCAAACCATTACTAAAAACCCTAGAGAGGCCAATTTTTCATTCTCAGGTATATGTGTGTTATTGCAAAACTTTTCAGAACATACACAATTAGTACTCTCAGGGATTAGCACAATTTGGTCACTTGATTGTTCATGCGCAAGGTTGCTTTTGCCCTTGTTCATTGTTTTCAGACGTGCTTGGAATCACTTTCTTGCTATTCTACATGCTTGTTTATCTACTTGGCTATTAAAAATGATCAAATCTAGTATAACCTTCAAAATCTGGATAGTACAATTTGCAAACAATCCAAAATTGAAGACCTTAAATTTTGCAAAAATTGACGTAAAATCTTTCTGGAGTCCTAAGTCAATTCAAGAAGCCAAAAATTATTAGCAACTGTTGTACAAGTTTCGCAACTGTCATTTCATATCTACCCAACTGTCGTACGAGTTTCACAACTGTCGTTTCATTTATACCCAACTGTCGTACGAGTCTGCAGAGTGTCGTTTGGAAAAAATTGAGAGAGTTGTCAGAAAATTTTCAAATTGCAAGATATCCAATGTTTCCAGCCTAGTTCCAGAATCTGTCAAAAATATCACTGTGTCAAGAACAGAGTAGTAGCTATTGAGAATCAGTACACATGTCTCAAAGAATCAGTACACATGAGGAAGAAATTCTGATCGCCGCTATAATGAAACAGATACATGCTATGCAAGTCCAGCTTGACAAACTTGAGAAAGAGAAGGAATCTAAAAAGTTCTCCATGGAATCTTTATACTCTTTTCCATTTGATAATGACTTGTACATGTCACCATGCCCCCAGAAAAAAATTGAGCAATATGATACCTCTTCCACGGAGAGTGACACATCTAGCTTTGAAGACTATGATGACTATGATGACAGACAATGTAATGATACCTATGACACCTCTGTTCCTAAGAGTCCTCCTCATCGTCCATTCCTGCTTACTACAAATGGGCCGTCACATTGGATAGATCGTGAGGGTGATCCATATGATTCTGATTATGAAAGAGACTTTGATGATTTCTATGCACAATACCTAGATGATCCATCTATCTCACTTGAGGAAGAGAAAGTTTACCATGCTGATTATAAACATGCATACTATAAGGATCTCCCCTCTAAGAACTCTCAGACTGAAAATAAAGATTACACTCTCAAGCAAGATCATGTTAATGTTCGACCTTTGTCTTGTGATGGTTCCCTTCCATCCCCTACTTCCTCCAATACTCATACATTTCCTAAAGCTTCCGAGTCTTTCAAATCTTTCACAGAACCTTCATCTGACACAAGCCCTGATACTTTTCATGCAGTTCCCTATAGTTATCTTCCAGGGCTACCTCTTCAAGAAATTCAAGCTAACCTTCACTTGGCTGCAAATACTTTCAATAATGATAAACCTAAAGAGCCTAATCCTTCATATGCTATAATCCCTACTTCAGCTAGTCCTCCACCATCTCTTCCAAAGTCATCCATACAATCCCAACATGCTTCCTTGTCCTTAGAAGTGGTTCCATGTCAAGAGGATTCCAAAAATGATGAAGAAAAGAACATAAAGAAAGATCAAGATCAAGAACCCTCCATGTCATCCACTCCTTTTCACGATGTCTCTTATCCGCCTCAGGGTTCTTTTGATCCCGTACCCCCTTTTTCATGCATTCCGCCATGTCTTAAGTCTTCGCCTAAGCAAGATCAAGCTACTACTTACACTGTTGAGCTTATTGAAAATCAAAATAACCTTGCTACACTTGCGCTTTCCAAAGATGATACTTCCATTAAGGTTGGTAAAAATGGTGTTGATACTTCCAATGTTAAGCCTATTGAAAAACTAGAGAAAAATTATGCACTTGTGCTATCCAAAGATCCTTGTCAAGATCAAAGTCTTCCATCTTCTTGTTCTACCACTCCATGTTCACTTTCACTTTCTACTCTTCCTAAGTCTTTGCAAGCTTTGAACAATCCTATCAAAGAAGGTGCTCATATTCAAGATGTCCATGATTCTATTGAAGATCCTAATGCTCACTCTAAAGATGCTGATATCCTTGGTTGTCATATAGATGCTGATGAACTTATTGATTATCCTTTTGCATCTTCCACTTCCATCCTTGGACCTCTTCCACCACTACAAAGATCTTCACACCTTCCTTCCATCTTGGGTCCTTATGTCCCTTCACTTTCCCCTCCTAACTCTCCTAATTTTCCATCCATCTTGGGTCCTTACATACCTCCATCTCCCATCTTTCCTCAAGATCAACATAGATGCATACCCTTGAATCCTTTTCATCCACCCACCCATCTAAACCAGTCGTATCCTCCCTCTTCCACAAATCCCAAGTCTTTTGGAAGTAACTTGAATGTTCAATACAAGAAAAAGAAGCAATACAAAAATCCATCAAAAAAAGAATATCACCATGTCTCCTCTCATAGACATGGAAGCATAAAGTCAAAAGAGATATCTAAGAAAAAAATTACAAGACAAGTATGGGTTCCAAAATCCATCATTCAAGATATTCTCTCTAAGTCATCAAAGGGAAATAAAAAGCCTAAGGCTATATGGATTCCAAAGTCTCTCATAAGAGAGTCTCATGTTGAACAAAAAGTGAAATTGACATTCAAGCTTCCAAAAGCTTCCACTACATCTCCTTCCAAAAATATTCTTCCATTTCATGTGCCCAAACCTCAACCTCTGCTATCCATTCACCATATTCCTTCACGTATTCCTTCTTTCACGATTCCTCCATCCTCTCACCACCCTTCAAGGTATGTGTTGACGGTGATCTTTCCTTCCTTTCCACCTACCCTTTTACAATCCTTCCATGCATTATCCTTTTACCTTCTATCATTTTTTCTCATTTTCCTATTCCTCCTATCTTCCAACCTCACTCGCTTTACATAAAACCCTATCCTCCATTTTTCTCTTCCATGTTCCTTTCCCTATCAGCATCTTTGAGCATATCATTTTGAATCTTTGACATATCATGGTTTATCCTTTCAAGGAGCATTATCTAAAAAGCTTGCCTTCTTCTAAAAAAAAATAAAAATAAAAAAATAAAAATAAAAAAATAAAAATGAAAAAAATTAAAAATGTGCCTTGGTGAAAACCTAGAAACAGGCACCTTGGTAGCAAAAGTACAGAGAAATAAATTCATCCTATGGTGAAAACCACTCCCTTGTGGTGCCTTGGATAAGTACCATGATGAAAACCTGGCAATCAAGCATCATGCGTAGTTCTTCTACATATTTCATCCATTCCATTTTCTCTCTTTGATCTTGACAATGTTGATCTATACACGAATATTTGGCTATTTTGTGAGCTATCTTACAGTGATCTTGCTTTCATTCCTTCCATGTTTAGCCTTCATATCCATCTTCCTCCATTCATTTTTGCCTATCGCTATCCTTTTCCCCCTTGGTCTTGATCTAATAAAAAAAGAAAAAAAGAGTAAAACACGGTGCTATGAAGCCTCTTGACATCTCTACTCCTTTAGATTGCATCCTTTCCTGCTCTTGCATTATGATTTTTTGCTTATCCTATGCTAGCCTTTCATTGCTTGTCCAAATGCGCTTTACATGACAATTTTTCCCTAGCTTGGGTATTCTTGAGGAGTTTCCTCTTGAGGATTTCTTCCCTTCATTTTCCTTCATTCTCTTATCTTCCATCTCTTCCACCAGCTTGCTAATCCCTCTTGTTCTCTACCTTGCTAGACATTGGGACTACACGATATGATCTTGCTTGGAAGTTTGCAATGGAAAAAGATGCTATCAAGTATATCAAGTATCAGAACAATTATCAGAATCAGTATCAGAATCAGTATCAGAATCAGTATCAGAATCAGTATCAGAACTAGTATCAGAACAATTATCAGAATTAGTATCAGAATCAGTATCAGAACCAGTATCAGAACCAGTATTAGAACAAGTATCAGAATGGGCCTACAAAACAAGTATCAGAACACCTATTGGGGCTACACCTTTCGCTTTAGTTAATGGGTCTGAAGTGGTACTACCTATTGAGGTTGAAATCCCATCACTCAGGATCAGAATGCATGGACTTGTCACTGATGAAGACTACAGAGTGTCGAGGTTACAAGAACTTGAACTACTAGATGAGCGCAGACAAGTAGCGTATGATCATCTCAGAGTGTATCAGAAAAGAATGTCTAGAGGCTACAACAAGAAAGTCAGACATAGAGAATTTCAGGTTGGCGATCTAGTGTTGAGAGAAAATCCTAAAAATCAATCACATCGAGAACGCAAGGGGAAGTTCGAACCCAATTGGTTGGGTCCCTTTGTAATCACTGCTAATTTTGGCTCTGGTGCCTATCAACTCTCAACAACTAAAGGAGATCAGCTCCGAGAACCAATCAACGTTCTCCATCTGAAGAAATTCTACGCCTAAGGCATTCAGTGCTTGGTAAATGTCTTGAAAAAATCTTAAAAATCGGAAAAAGTCCTGAAAAAAATGAACATCTTGGTGAAAACCTAGCAATAGGCGCCTTGATGATTCACAAAAAAATCAAAAAATATCAAAAGTACAAAAAAATTGAAAAAATGCAAAATACAAAAAAAATGAAAAAAGAAAAAGAAAAAGTGCCTTGGTGAAAACCTGGAAACAGGCGCCTTGGTAGCAAAAATAGAATCTCTACCAAGATGGTGAAAACCCGGCAAACGGGTGCCACTTGTTCAAAATGCTCCATCTATTAGTGCAATCTTCATCTTTCCCAGCTTTCAGTCTTGCTTTAGTTTGTACATATCTCCCGGTTTGTTCCTGCATTTCCAATTTTCAATAAGTCGGCCTGTACACCAACCAGCTCAAGCGTCTGCATCCTATCAATGTTCACACTTGGGGGCAATCAATGTCATATCCTATGGTCTCCCATGTATCTTAGACGTGTCATATCCACTCAGAGTCCTTTGAAGCTTCAAGTTGAGTCAGTCAGTCAGTCTCGTCTCCAGAAAGGATTTTGCATCAACAACAATCAAACATCAAAACTCAACTGAAAACAATCTGTGCTTTTCATGCTTTTATCTCCTTGTAGGCTTACTGATTCGCATTGAGATTTTTGCATATTGTGTCCCTTCGAGCTCTTCGATGATGTCTTTTACAAGATTTAGAGAGTGATGACTAGGGGCATAATCTTTTCTTTGTCTTTTGCTTGTATGTGAAAATCTAACAACTTTGGAAATTTTGGATTGAAATGGTGTCCGACTGTAAGAGCCTCTATCTCAAATTGGATGGCCATGCGTACGTCGACCATTGATACCCAAAAAAAATTCAAGGACGTTTGATCTAACTATTATCTTTTTGAGTAAGTTCTTTCTCCTACTGTGGAACGCAATCTTGCCTAAGGATGTGAACGATAAAGGGTCATTACGGGTAATTCACATTGGATTTAGAATGATCTCTTAACTGTTTGATGTGTTTCCAACGCAAGGCATACTCAGGTCATCACAACGTTTATGTTTTGATGCTTGTACAAATTGCTATATCAAAATGGACATGATATTCAGGTCATCTTGGCGTTTGTGCCTTGGTGCTTATATCTAATCCGACATTCTGAAAACAAAATTAATATTCATATGTCCATGGTTGTATAACCAGTGGGTGTTGTATTGATTCTTGCGCATACAAATCAATATTCATATGTCTATGGTTTCATGGCTAGTGGGCATTGTATTGATTTATCCGGTTACCTAAAAGTTCAATGATGATAACAAATCGACATATGATCAGTGACTAGGTCCTCAGTCTTAGGTTGCATTTCATTTTGCATGTCTCATTTCATTTTGCATGTTGCATGATCTCACAATGATTAAACGAACGCCAATGCTTAAATGATTCTTCAAATCACATCTTCCAGTCTAACAAGAGCTGAATCTCACACGAAGGTTTCTCCAATGAAATAGCAAGTAGAATCCTTTTCGGGATCAAAATTCAAATCTGAGATCATTTATCTTATTCACTGCTTGCATAATCAACCTTCAATCATCACAGAAATCTAGTATTCAACTTAACTGATTATCTTACATCACACTATCAAAATTTCAACTTGGTCAACCATGGTCAACTCATGGTCAACCATGGTCAACTCATGGTCAAACCTAGTCAAATTCGGTCTCCAAGACCTCCAAACGATGCAGAATGCATTCTCGGACATGTATAACCACACTTCTCAAATCAATTAACATGCTTCTAAACTATAACGCTGACTTTTCTTGTCAGATTTCAATTTTAATCCCGAAGGGGGCATGGTATTGCACATCATTCAAAGTCTGTAAATCAAATTCTATTGATCAAATCTATCAATATCTTTCATCAGTGATCAAGATAACAATCACGTCTAGTCACTGATTCATCAAAAGTCCTCATCGCTCGGGGCAAATCTATCATCACTTGGGGCATATTAGATTCATCAAGATCCATATCAATTTGGTATTCTCCTAATCTTGTAAACTGTATCAGTTTTTGCAACCATCAGATCATAGTGTTCTTTCCTTGGTTCTTCGACAACTGAAGGGTTTGGATGTGATACTTGCTAGTTCTGCTAAGACAATCGAGTCTAGAACGGGTCACTCACTTCTTATCAATCCTAAGGTTCAGAATCAGGCATTTTGACACTTTTTCACAATCATAGGTTCATTTGCTGCTACAGTGAACATTATCTTTGGTTATTCAAGACCTATTATCTCCATATCAATTCAATATCAATCAACTCCTATCTCAATATCTTTCAATCAGTTTCTATCTTTCAATCGGTTTATCTTTTGAATCAGTTTCATATCTTTATCAAACACAGACTATCTTTGAACCACTGCGCTTCGCACAGTAATTCAAAGAGGGGCAAAATGTAATACCCCAAAAATGGGCTATAAGTTCATTAATCTCCTACATCTTCAATTCGAACGAAATCGACATCAAAGTCCTAACCTAAGGCACATCTAAACATCATCGAATCATAATTGATTATCTTAAATTTTGCATCGGGGAATATTCCTAGTAATATTCCTAATTATCTTAATTATCTTTAATTTAATGATTATTTGGCGATAAATCACATTTATCCTAAAAATTTGATTAATTGAATATTTTCATATTTAATTAATTAGATTTAATATTTGCCACTTAATTGTGTAATTAAATTTAATTCTATCTATTATTAATTGTATTATTTAATTTTGACAATAAATCAAAATTCCTATCTTTAATTGATTAAATTCTTATTTAATTAATTAAAGCATGTTGTCATTATTTAATAATATAATTTTTAATAAAAGTTTGGTAAAATAGTTAATTAACCCATAAATTAATTATTTATTTTCAAAAATCAGTTGAGTTGAGGATAAATCACTTTATTTATTTATTTAATTCTTAATTATTATGCATATTCAAAAGAAACAGTTAAACTCCAAATCAGAAAATCAATGCAAGTTATTGACTTTTTGGAACTCAACATCCTTTTGGAGTTCAAAAAGCTGATCTAAACTCTAATTTGAGTTAAAAAGCTGTTTTTGCATGATTTTGAGAATTAACTATCTTTTATGATTAGATAACTCAAAAATCAAGATGAGTTAATTTGAGTGATTTATGGCTTTTATCCATGCACCTCCCAAGCCCTGGATTTCTATAAATTAAAGGCTTTAGCTCTTCACAAATCATCTCATATTTTGCACAATCACGCTGGAGAATTGGAATTGAAGAATCAAAGCTCTTGCGAATCGACATCTTTGTGAGATCAATCTTATTTTTGAATTCATATTTCATATCATTGTTAGATTCATAGCATATCAATTTTCAATAGCATTCATATCATATCAATTTATCATTCTTATTGCATAGAAAAATTCAAAAAAATAGCTTAATTGCATTTATTTCATATCCATCTTTTGCATTCAAATCCTTCATTTAGGTGTCGTCTAGGTCACTGATCTCGATTACAATCTGAGAACATTAATCTCGCACCTACTAGAAGGCAGTAAATCGCTTGGTTAGATTAGATTTCAATTTTGCATGATTTTGATTATAGCTAACCTCTAATGTTTTATTGAGTGTTGTGTCTACAGATCAGGTACAATTTTCACACACACAATAACAAAATTGAACTTGTTGTACTATTCTTCTATGTGTATCTTTACTCTTCTATATGTTGTTTCATGCTATGTTGTACCTTTGCTAATGTTCATAAATGTTTCCTTGCGTAATCTGGTTGGATTCATGATATGGTAGCACTAATTCTTTTTGGTCTCCATGTCATGGTCTGAAAAGATTCTTCTTTGTATCTCTTATGTGATCTTTCCTCCATTGTTATTGTAGTTCTACTTTCTTTGGGGAATGATGTCAATTCATTTGCAATAATATCATATATAAATTATCTTATGATCATACTGACCCCACGGTAGGTAGATCCCTTCTATGTTCTTTGTATGTTTATGTGGTATTTCCCTTGGTTTGTCTTCATTTAGGGGCATCTCGTAGTGGAAATGTAATCAGTGGAGTTGTTTATGTTTCCATTAAAGCCATTGCTCTTGTTAAAGTGTTAGCAATGACTTTAACATGGGGGCATACACTCTGCTCACCTGTTGCACACACACACTTTCAATATACATATATTTTTCAAGGTACTTTTCTCCCTTTATGGATTAGTGACTAATCCTTAAAGCATGGACTTTAATTTTATAGGATCTCTTGATCCCTCTAGTTTCAAAATTTTGATCCCTTAAGGTCGAAGACTGGATCTCTTTTGCTTTTGGTTTTACTCTTGTGGAATAGAATATTCCTAGGGGTAAATCTTTGATGGGTTGACTAGTGAGTAGCCACATTCACTAGGCAGTTCAATTCCATTTTTCCAGTTGTGTTGTTTCCTTGTGTGGTTCATAGTGGGATATAAGTTCTCATTGGGTGAGATAATCACCCCCCCACTCTCTCTCTCTCTCTCTCTCTCTCTCTAGAGATGTCTCTCTTATTATGATCTTGGAGTTGATGAATACTCGAGTCCCTGGGGGCTTGAGGATTCTTTGTCCCTTTGATTTCAATAACATTATCTTTTCATTATGATCTCCTTTACCAAGAGTTTGCATAGAGTCCATTCTCTTGCTAAAGTGGGGGATAAAATTTATCATCAAAAAATGGAAGGAATTCCATTTAGGATAGGTTTAGCCCTCTTAGTAAGTGGTCTGGGGTCATTTCAAGTGCCTTTGAGTGGGTCTTTGACTAGATCTAGCTTTTCCCCCTGTTTTGCTTCTCTCTCCACCTATTTCCAGCCTCTTTCTGGCACTCTATCCTGAGAAACTGAGATCTTTGACTTCAAGGTCAAGGATGACCTTTTGGGTCAAGGTCGACCTTGAATTTGACCTAGGTCAAGGACAACCTCAAATTTGACCTAGGTCAAAGTCAACCTCGACCTTGACCCTAGGTCCAAATTTTAGATTCTGGAGGTTTCAGGATGTTGGGCTTCGGAAAGTTTTATTTCCCGCTTCCGGGTCGGCTGTTTCAGATTTCGGAATGGTAAACTTAAATTGTATTTAATCTAGGTCCATTTCTAGAGGTTAAGGCTTAATTAAAATTTAATGCTCCTATGTCGGCCTCTCTAGAATTTTGTGCCCTAGACTAGTGTAAAAGGAAGCCTTCCTCTCTCATTTCAATCCATCTAATAAATCCATATCTCATAATCCACAATTAAGCCATCTATCTCTCTCAAGTGAAATCAAGAAATCTTCAAGCAAGCAAGAAGGAGAAGGAAAGCATTCAAACATTATTTCATCCTTAATCATTCAATCATTCAACATCTAATTCATCAAGGAGATCCATTGATAGCCATTGAAGGATTCAATCTCTTTGGAGCCCTCTTGTTGAAGATTTCTCCATCCACCTTCATCCAAGCTTCTTCCTATTCCAAGATCCACTCAAGATTGATGTTGAAGATCTAATAAAATTGATTTGAGACATCCTACATTCAATTCTACATTTATTTGGAGCATCCATACTTCTGGATTCAAGGATTCAAATCCTCCACAAGGATTTCAACATAAGAAAGGTGAATAGTTCCATTTACTTTGTTTATATATTGCAATTTCAATTACATTTCAAGGTTGATTCCAAACTGGGGTTTGACCAAGGAAAACCCCTCATCCAACAAACAAAACCCTTTTTCTTGCAGATCTAGGTGCAGGACACTAAATATCAATGCAAATTTGAGTACCCTTTTCGACAAACTTTCAAGATCCACAAACAGAATTTCCATCAAAATAGTGAAAGTCAAAAATGACCTTGTGGGGTAAGATTGTACCCCAGGGTAAGATCTTACCCCTATCTTGGGTCAAGGATGACCTCACTCAAAAAAGAAAAAGGTTTCTGGGTTTTCTCTATTTCTGCATTTCCAGCCCAGATTTGGTTGTAGAATCCCCCGAAACTATACACAGACATCAGAAAACAACATTTTCCAGATTTGTCCTACTTGAGGTTAGTATTTATTTTCAATTCAATTAAGATTTCAATACACACTTACCATAACAATTACAAGGTTATCCTCTTTCTTCATATTCTCCATTGATTGATTCATCTATGTAATGACCATCCTCTTGTGGTTAATCAATTTAGATCTTCCTTTGGGAATTTGAGGTTAAGAAGTACATCTTATATTCCCATCTTCATCATACTATCACACATCAACATTTCATTTGTAATATAACACAATTTGGTCATCTACATTTTGGGTGACAACATTTCCATTATCACACACACACACACACACACACACACACACACACACATATATATAGACACCTAAAAATCCATTAGAAATTAAAAGTATTTTTATTTTTTGAAAATCCCTAATGACATCATCATTCTTAATTAATTAATTAATTAATTATCATGTCATTAAATCCCTTTATCTTAATTAAAAAAATTTAATTAAGGAATTCCCTCCCAAATTTTTTAAATCTAATTTAAACATCATTCCCCCCAAAATTTATAAATTATTTGATAAATTGACCAAAATCCTTTTAATAAATGAAATATTTATTAAAATCCCTCAAAACCATAGAATCTTCTAGACTTTCCTAGACTTTCCTAATCTTTCCTAAACTTCCCTAAACCCTTCCTAAACCTATCTTGAAGGTGTTTCCTAACCTTCTTAGCCTAATCCAAGTCTCTTTGACTTTGGGTCAAACCCCTTCCATTAATGAGCCTTACACACTCATTAATGACTCTTACATCCCCATTAAGGCTTCTTACAAGCCATTAATGAGACCCATGTCTCTTCTTCCACTCTTATCCCTTGTTAACACTTCCCTAGTGTTTCTCACACATGTGTGAGCAACCCTAATCCAAGGTAAACCTTACCATACCCCTAACCTTACCCTTGACTCTACCCCTGACTCTAACTCTTCTTCCTAACCCAAGCCCTTCCTCAAAACCTATAAATAAACTCCCCTTCCAAGAGAAAAAAATAAATTAATCTTTCATTTCATAGTAAATTTATGATGCTAGAATAGCTCTAGATCCTTAAGCTTTAGCATAAATTGTTAGAATTAACTCTATTTTGAGCTTTCATAACTCATCATAGCTTAGAACTAATAGATTAACTTAGTTTGATTCATTTTTTAGCATTTATTTTCATATAATAACATCTCATTTGGTCTAAAATCTACCTTATATTACTCATCTCTAGCTTAATCTTCATTTCAGCATCATTTGGATCCTTGAGGCCTTAGGGGAAAATCAGGTGTTCTATACCTATTTTGTGCCACTATGGGATTATTGTGGAATATAATCTATCCAAATCCATCCTAAAAAGTATTAGGGACATGATCCATGTGTTTTGAGAGCACACTCACATCCCTAAAGAAAGAGCAAATCGAACGGTGATAGGGTGCTCCGATTGAGCTCTATCCAAGGTGTCTTAGCAAATTGTTTTTACTATATGTTAGAGATATGATGTTTAAATAATTTTTGAATGTATAATCCTGTTCCTAACAAGTTAGGTTTTCTCTGATCACATTTTTGCATGCCCGATGGGACTCTACAAGCCTCAAAATTGCATTTTTAAAGGGTTTTTTGGTCAAAAACCTCACTTTTCACCCCCCCCGGATGGATTTTCTTATAGTATCATATTATTTTTGAATTTTTTGACCAATTTTAGTATGGTAACCCCCAAAAAATCATATGAAATTATGTATATTGTTGTATGGGCCTATTTTGAGTGATTTTTAGGCCATTTTTAGCACTTTTTGGGCCCAAAACTCGTATGGGAAGCATTAAATTGTTGTGCAAGCTTGAAAATTGTCGTAAGAGACTGTAATTTGAAATAATTTCTGGCCCCAAAACTCATATGGGAGGCAGGGAGTTCATTTGAGGCCCTAAACTTGATTTTTTTTTGGTTTTTTGGGCCTATTTGGGGATCATATTGAGCCTAAGGCTTCAAGCTTTAATTTATAACATAAAAAAATTGCAGGTACTTCATGGAGGAAAAATTATCACCAAATCACTAAGGCCTTAAGGCTCATGAAATCTTTTGAAATTTTAGGAACTCAAACACTTCCTTTTCAGGCTTAAAATGAACTTTTTGAGTGCCCTTAAGGGACAAATCTGCAAATCTTTCCTAAACATTTCTTAAACATTCCTAATCAACTAAAATAATTCCTAATTGGTCTTAAAACACTCAAAATAACTTATAATGACTTTATTTTGGTTAAAAAGAACATCTTTCAAACAAATCTAGGGTTTTAGAGTGCATTCATGCAAGCTAGGAACACTTCAAATTTTTGGTACTTGAAAAGAACTTCAAATTTGCATTTCAAATATAAATTGGTTCCAAATAAATCCTAAATGAATTCAAATGTTCCTAAATCAAAGTCAATACATCAATCAAAGCTAAAATGAACTTTATTTGCAATATCTCAAAGTTATTTTAAAGTCTCATGCAAACTAGGAAGAAAATAAACCAAATCTTTGCTAATCTTTCCTAAATGGTTCCTAAACATTGCTAAAGGTTCCTAAAATTTCCTAATTCAGTCCTAAGGATTTTTTTTTGATATGAACAAGTGTCTTGTTGCAAAATATTGAATGTTTCCTAAGTTTTCATGCATCAAATCAATCTAGGAACCTCATTTTGGGCATAAAACATGCAAAGTAGCACACAAAAGCTTGAATGAAAAACCAAGGTCCAAAAGAGTCATTTTTATTTTTGAGTCCAAATCAAACACACTCTTGAGTGACTTAGATAGTGAATGAAAATGATCTCTATTCCCTTCCTTTCAAGTTCAATTCAAAATTCTTAAAAGCACGCAAACTCAATCTTGAATGCCCAAGCAAAGAAACTGCAATAACTTGAAGTTCTTATTTTCAAAAAGGAAAGAACGAATCAAAACCTTAAACACTTGTGTTTTCAAAATTTCAATTCAATCACTTAATAAATTTGGGAAAAGAACCTTTTTTTGTTGTGCTTTCTATGAGTCTTCAAAATTCTGTAAATCCTTGTTAATCTAAGTGACGTAAAACACTTGAACTCAGACAAGTTCACCTTTTTTACTTTTAGAGAGGTCTATCCAGAGAGAAAAGTGCTTCCTCTCTGGAGAATGACCTCAAACCAGTACCTTCCCTGATCGGTATAGAAATAAATCACTAAGAAAACTCTCGCTTACATCCCCTCAAGCTTGGGCGATGTGTGTTGATGGTAGCCTGGGGTAGGTGAATAATCCCTACTATTCTGCTATCATCAACTAGGCTCTTAAGTGAGTCACACACATACAAACTAATTGGGAGGACTCCACAGAACAACTACAAACTTGATAAAATAGAGGCCGCCCTATCTACACCCAAAGGTATCAGAATCCTTGTGCAAGGACCGATCCAAGGGGTTTCCCAGATCACCTTAAGATACTCACCATATGTATCCCCTTTTAGGGGGTATCAAGTTGTGGGAAAGGATTTTGATACTCACCTCCCTTTAGGTAGATCTGCTTGAAGTGACTTGCATAGTCAAAAGCTCAGTGAAAACACTTGTTGGAATATACACCTTTTAAAGCTTTCTTTTAGATTCAGTGGATAAATCATTGCTTGTATCCCACAAGGCTACTTTTTCCCTTGTCAGGATTTTTTTTAGGGTATCTATTGTCAAGCTAGTCCTTTGCCATCAAGACATCATAAAGTTGGACCAAAAGCTTTCAAAACAAAACCTTGCAGAAGAGTCCCTTCAAAATCAGACACCCAAAGCCTTGTTTCAAAGCAATTACCAGAATCTTTCCAAGCTATGTCAGATTTGACTAAACATAAAAAGGCTAAACTTCTAGATCCCCAGTTTATCAAGAGAAGAAAGTTGTAGAGAGAAATCTCAAAAATCACCAGCATTCCCTTAAATCAATCCAAGAAGAAGAGAAGAATCAAGAGAGACTGGAAAACATTGAGTATAACGCAAGAGTCAAGCAGTTTGCATACTGATTCCAGGTTAATCATCGCTAGATCAATCTAGAGAGAGAAGACTAGTTGGATCCATCACATACCCATTCTTCCTTCAGAATCCCAAAACCTATCTCAATAGTCCTTCATCCTAGCTCATCCTAGTTTCATCCATGCATCACCACCAATGCTTAGTTGCATCCTAAAATCATTCTTATTTTTGCATCACTGCACTCTTTTTCATCTTCCTAGTTGCATCATAAGTCATCCATTTCAGGTGCATCTAGGTCATCCTCTTAGAAATAGCATCATTCCATCATCCTTCACCATCCTTCCATCAGCAATCCACAATCGGAATCCCAAATCCTTGATCCAAATCCAACATCCACTATCCAAGTCAAGACCCACCATCCTTGCATCAAATCCAATGATCCAAATCCAAAAACACTTAGTGTTCAAAACCTTTGAGTTGTTTTCAATCCCTATCCTAAATTAGAAATCACCCCATTTGATAGAGCATTGTCTAAAGGAAATCCAACTTGTGCTTGCACAACCTCATCATCTTGAGCAAGAGATTGGCTTGCATTGATAAGAATCCAATTGACTAAAGATCATTAGTCTATCCTAGGTTGACCAAATCCTACCACTGATCCTCCATCAGGAAAACAATAGCTCATTTGTTGACACTTAGTAATCTTCCACCAACATCCCACCAATCATCCACCCATCTTGATCCAAATTAGAGCATCCCACCAAAATCCTTTATCATCGCCAAGAATTTCACCAATCTTCATCTCCCACCAATCTTCCACCATCCTTAATCCAAATTAGAGCATCTCACCAATCCTTCAAACATTTTTTGCCATCCCTAGAGTTGATCCAAATCCTTGCATTTCATTTTAGAAATCCACCATCCTTAGAAGTCTCTTAGACTTTCATCTGTCATTCTATAGAGTCTTTTAGGAGCATCTTGCATCCGTCTAGCATTTGCATCTTTAGATCTCCACTCCATGCTTGTCAAGACAAGATCTAGAAAACAAAGGAACATGGATCCTTATCAAATCACTAGCTCATCTAATCCCAACATTTCTACTAGCACAATGGTAGCTTACAATCCACAGATCCAACAAACTGGTAATGTATGGGATGATCCCAATATCCTCCCAGATTCTTTTGTGATAGAAACATTCATGAATCATCTGGGGAATGTACAAATAGTTAGTGCACTCACTACTCAAAATCAATGAAACATGTTGGCTAACTTCACACATGAGGGTAATCCCATTCCACCATATCTCCAACCTCACATTCCCATCAACACCATCCAAATCCCAATAGAAGCATACACCCCCATCATCCAACAAATCCATGATCCACTTTTTCAAATATCACAAGTAGCTTTGCCCATCCCTCCTCTTTTGCAAAGTAGTCTCACAAGCCCTACAACACAAGAAACACAAACCACTCCATTTCCTCTCATAGGTGCACCATCATCTTCCACATAAGTTCAAACCATCACTCCTACCCAAAGATTTTCACAAAACCAAACACCACCTCCCATGCAAGCCTTTGCACAATCAATTCCTCCGCCTTCCATGGGCCAAGCATCACCATTGTTTCAAGGGGCAATGCAATCATTTCCCCCTTTCTCCCAACAAGCCTCTACTTCTATACCACCATTTTTGGGGCAACACAATCATCTTTCCCATTCACTCCACAAGCTTCTACACCCATGTCGTCATTTATGGGGGCAACACAATCATTTTCCTCCTTCTCCCAGCAAGCTTCCACATCAACACCACCTTTCTTATGGGGAATGCAAGCATCTTCGTTCATGCCCCAAAAAACATTTACCCAAGCACAAGCCCAAAAAATAGCATTCACAATAGGTATGCCTTCCATGGGGTTTTCAAATCCGCCATTCACATCCCAAACTCCCATCACATCTACCTTCCTAGCATCCTCTGCATCACAGTTCCCACTACACACTGTTTATCGATGGGGCCTCACTAAAGAAGAAATGTTAACTTTTGGAATACCAACACACTTCTCCACATCCATACCAGCAAACCAACAAGCCACCTTCTCCCAAAAAACACAACAACAACAAGCGCAACCTCCACAAGCTTCATCCTTTCCATCATACACTAAATTTCTATCCTTTCCACCCTTCACTTCTCATGTAGTTCCACCACCCCAACAACATAGTTCTTCCCATCTTGCGAGCTACCTTGCCTAATCATGTCTTGCTTTCAGCTTCCCTACATCAATTCCACCCCTAAGCAATGCAGGAATGCATCCATCCTACGTCAACCAAGCATAAAGACAAGTGCAACGAGGGCCATCTTATCAACAAGTTGCATCATTCCACCAGCCTCCTCCACAACAGAAATACTTCCTCACACAACAACAAACCCCCATCATTCTCCAGCAACAACAAGCTTCATCCTATCTAGTTAAAAAAAAACATCCCATCATCCCCCAACAACAAGCAGTTCCATATCCTCCATCGTAATATGCCCCCACACCTCAATAACACTATCCTCCCTAGCAATCATCACCCCAAAATCCATTCCAATCCACCTATCTTGCTAGGAAATTTGCATATCCCACTCCACAATATCCACCTCAAAGTCATCTTTATTCACCAGCACCACTAGATCCTTTCCAAATGGGAGTAGCCACTCCAACGCTGATCAATGCCAAGTGGGAAGAAATGAGGAATGCTCTTAAGGAGCTTAAAGATGGCACATAAAATAAAACCTTTGAGTTTGAAGAGGTGTGTCCCTACCCATTTGATCGTTCAATCACAATTGTTCCTTTCCCTAAGAACTATGAGACACCCAAATTTGATAAATATCAAGGGAAAGGAGACCCTGTAAATCACATCAAAGAGTTCTATATGGCATGCCAAGAAGTGGCTTACAATGACAATTACCTTTTGTGCCTATTCCCCAAAAGCTTGGGAGGAACTATTGTTGAGTGGTTTTACAAGATACCATGTAGGACCATCACAACTTTTGCCGAGCTCTCTAAGAAGTTTGTTGCCCAATATGCCCACAATGTCAAGAATGAGTTGACCTTGCTAGACCTTTGCAACTCAAAATAGAAATAAGGAGAAAGCCTAGAAGATTACTTGCAACAATAGAAAAACCTCACAATCAGGTTATCATATCAACCACCTAAGAAGCATCTAACCAAGATCTTCATTAATAACCTGCATCCCAAACTATCCCACTTCATGAGGATGAACTGCATCCAAACATATCAAGACATCAAAGGCAAGGGGATATATATCGAAAGAGGTCTCTTAGATGAAGGCACAATCAAAATCTAGAATCACAAAGATGATTCCCACAACAAATCTAGCAATGACAAGCCTCGTTACTGGAATTGTAACAAAAATGCTATTACTGATAGAGCCACTGACACCAAGAATGTCCAAATTATCATGGCTGGCCCTACACCTACTCCTACATATCAACAACAACAACAAATCAATCAGAAACCTATACAACAATATCAGCCTCAAAACAATCAATAGAACTATCAGCAGCAAACACATCAAGCCCATCAAGGCAATCCGACCAATTAGGATAATGCCATCACTACTACTCCCAATCAGAATGGGCCTAGAGTCCAGACTTGCCAGAAGAGAACCTTCACACAACTTGGTGAACCTCTGGATGTTATCTTTCACTGAATGGCCAAGGCCAATCTGATCATGTACCCACCAATCCAACAATTTGATGATGCAACTCCCAAGCCTAACTGGTACAAAGATCATGAGTACTATGATTATCATCATGTCAAAGGACATAATACCCTAAGGTGTATGAAACTCAAGCATTACATCCAAGATCTCATCGACTGAAAGGAGATCCAAGTAGACACATCTACACAAGCCTCACCTAATGCTAATTTTTAGATCTATCAAAACATGTTCCCACAACTCAACGCTGGGAAGAACCAAGCCAATATCAATCCTCCCCACCAGAACCAAGGCAAAGGCAACCAAGGAGATCATGTTGACCACAAATACTACACTACTTCCTATATCAATTACGACAAGTTTGTTGGATGTATAACCCAAGTCAAACCCACAGTCAATGTCATCCATGTCAAAGGAGAAAATAGTTAGTGTGCCATTGCCACCCATAGAGGTTGGATAACTGTCGTCGGTGCACATACAAGACCAATACATAATGCATAATACAACCTCATAGAACATCTTGGGAACACACCAGCCCAAATCTCCATCCTCGACCTTCTCCACACTTCACCCCTCCATCAGGAAATCCAAACCAAAGACCTTCACAAAGGACATGTCCCCATAGACATTAACACCATTGTTAGGAAAGAATGTTGAATATTTACTATGGGGGAGTATTCACAGCCATTCTGTAGCAGTTGTTGTTGCATTCATGACTGTGATTGTCATTGATGTCAACACAGTGATCTACTTAAGATTAGTAGAGAAGAAGATAGTGTTTGAGTTAGCACATTTGGGATATTGAAGATCAAGCTATACAGAGTTGAGGACTTACTCTATGATGTTCTATAAGATCATGGTTAAGAGAGCATATGGAAATTCATCTATTTGTGATAGTTATGTGTAAATTAGTGGAAGCAATATTTAGGCAATGTTCGTGAGTAGCAGTTTGGGGAAATTGGATGATATCTTCTAATTGGGATTGAATCTGAGCATGTGAAGTTGAACAAAAGATATAGACATGATGATTGTGACATGGACATGATAGCAAGGTCAGAGGTCGCACGAGTGAAGAGTTATCTTAATTGGATGCCGACAGTTTTGTGTAATTATGGATTTTTTATGTAACGTATGTAAACTTTTATTTTGTAATATGTATGCTGACTCATTTGTAATTACTTGAGTATGGTATAAAGGAAGGAATGTTTTCCTTATTGTAATGTGGAATTGAATTGTAAGATTGTGAAAGTGAATTGCGGAATTGTGCAATACTTGTTGAAAGAGGATATGCAAAGTACAAAGATCTGGTATTGAGATCTGATGAAGCAATTGGTGCGGTTTGGCACAGTCAAAGGAGAAGTAATAAGTTGTTGAGATAAGTAATCTTTTGATATTATTCTATTAAATAATATAGAGATCAGTTGGACAGTGTATTCAGTGATCTTTCCATTGAAGCTATTTGGGCAGTGGGTCCTTCTATCTTCCATAACTCCTAACAGGGTTAGAATCTTTTAGTAGGGATTCAAAGTTTCCTAGCAGGGACTAATATGTACTGAATGTATTTCATAATACTCCTAACAGATTTCATCCTCTCACAAGGAACTTTCATATTAGTGCATCTTTTATGGGCATCATTCCCACCGGGGTTTACTCTTTGATCAAGAGGCTCCCTAGTCAACATATCTTGTGTTATTATGTATGTATATCTTTCTATGGTTGTTGATCACAATGCTTACATAGTTAAAATCTATTAAAGTTGATAAAAGTTGTATTTATCTGATAACTAATTCACCCCCCCCCCCCCTCTCAATTATCTTGGTGGACTTTACTTTCTAACAATTGGTATCAGAGAAGCAGGTCCTTGAAGGAAAAGTTTAAAAACTTAAGGAGATCCATGGTGAGTCATTTCAGGAAAGAAAGCCCTAATTTTGATGGAGTAAATTTTGACAGCTGGAAAGAAAAGATGAAGACACATTTACTTTGTTTAGGACCAAGATATTGTGATGCAGGGGCATCCAAGGTTAAGGCAGGGACATTCTGTGTCCTTGGTAAACTGCATGGAGTGTTTGTGTTTTGGCTGATTTTACTCGGTTGCAGTCTTGACCGAAGGTCTCAGTCATTAAAGGAAGCTCGGTCAATGAAGGAACTCAGTAGTCTCTGGTGCTCGGTGAAATTGTTGCTCGGCCTTTCCTATGGTGCTTGGTCAATACTGGTGCTCGGCGATGCCTGGAGTGCTCGGTAATTTTATTGTCACTTGGTAGTTCTGACTTACCGACTGGAGTTCTTTGTGATTTTATTGAGTCAACTTGGTGAATTAATTATTGGTAGCCATTGTCTTGGGCCCACATGCAAACTTAAATGTTTGTATACATTTGTAAGTTGACTTGTATGACATTTAATTATTTATTTTGGGGAGTTAAGGGTTTCATCTAGCTGACTTGTGGCTGATGATTAGTATTTAAGGAGGGCTTGGGTAGATGTTTAGGGAGAACTTAGAGAGAAGAAAGGGGTTCATGACTTGGAAAACTTAGTGAGTCAGATCTGAGGTTCTGAAAGCTGAAGTTGGTGAAGTTGTGGAAAAGTTCTTGATGTTCTTGCAGATCATATTGTAATCTGATAGTCCTTTGTAGTAGAGCTAGGGGTTTGCATACTTGGAGACAAGGAGATTTCTTGGAGGCATGTGAGCTCAAGTTTAGATTTGCCTTAGGGTTTCCATCAGCTTCTAATTATCTTTAGAGCTAGACTAGCTAGAGATTGTATTGGATCTGGTCTTGGATCTTGCGAAATTGTTTACTAATTGTAATTGGCCCTAACCCAGAAGGCCTTATAGCCGAGCATGTTAATGAAAATCAGAGTAAAACAATTGAATTATGTTTCATTGTTGAGTATTCCACTATGTTTTTCTATTGGCTGCAAGGTTTGGATTGTCCTTCACTGGATCCACCATCCTTGACTGCATAAGGTGGTATCAGAGGAAAGTTTGTTCTTGCTGAAGCGAAAAAAATAAAATAAAAAAATTGACCTTGTTGAAGCAGAAGTTTGACCTAGCAAGGTTGATCTTGCAAAGTTAATCTTGTTGAAGTAGATATTATGCACAATTTGAATTACAGATCCATGGCACTGAACTTGTGAAATTGTGCCCTAGTTGTTTACAAGATTGCAGGTTGAGATCTGACTTGTTGCAACTTGGAAATTGTCACAAGGTGGTCGGTGAGGGTTTGTTGCCGAGGGTTTTCTTTTATCTTTAAGGATGCCTTCGAGAAGATTAGACCCTAGAGTTATTCAAGACCTCTGTGATACTATTGAATCTAGGATTATAGAGAAAGTGAAATTAGATTCTAGATCTGAGATGGAACTGATGAAGAATGATATGGTCACTGAAATCATGAGAATTGTTACTGGTATACCTCGGAATGTTGGTACTGAGGATGGCTATGAAGAAGCTGCTAAATAATTTGAAACTATTGGATCTAGTGGTGATGACCAGAGGAACAAATCTGGTGAAGGCAAAACTACTCGGTTGCCTAGATCTGCTGCTCGGTTTAGTAATTACCAAATGGAAGTTTCTACTTTCTTTGGTACTTTGAAGCCCAACAATCTGATTGATTGGATTGGTGAACTTGAAGATTTCTTTGAGCTGGAAGAAATTGAAGATCCTCTTTGGGTGAGATTAGCACAGATGAAGTTGAAAGGACATGCTACTCTTTGGTGGAAAGAACTACAGAGAGACCGAGAAGATGAAGGTGAAACAAAGATCAATCGGTGGAGATTGATGGTGACTAAGTTGAAAGCTAAGTTCATACCAGTTGACTATGAGCTTGACTTGTTTAAGAAGTTACAGAATCTGAAGCAGAAGGAATTGTCTATTGAAGATTATACCGAGGAGTTCTACAAACTTACTATTCGGTCTAGACACCAAGAGCTTGGTAAGGAAAAGGTAGCTCGGTATGTGAATGGTTTGAGATTCAATATTCAAGATGAGCTTGGTATGCTAAAGATTGATTTTGTTGAAGATGCTTATCAGTATGCTCTGAAGGCAGAAGATAAGTTGAAGAGGAAACAACCTAGTAACTCCTGAGGGAAGGAGAAAGTTGATCACTTGACAAAGGATAAGCCGACTGATGCAAAAGATGAACTGAAACCTTTGGAGCCAAAGAAGAAGATAGGTAGAGTTATCTTTAAAGGTACTTTCTATAACTATGGAGAGGAAGGACACCATTCTTTTGAATGCACACAGAATAAGGTTGACTGATGAACTGCTATGATGAATTAGAACATTCAGAATCAACTTGAAT
Source organism: Chamaecyparis obtusa (assembly GCA_027943335.1). Lineage (NCBI taxonomy): Eukaryota > Viridiplantae > Streptophyta > Pinopsida > Cupressales > Cupressaceae > Chamaecyparis > Chamaecyparis obtusa. The sequence goes on along the minus strand of BSBK01004943.1, from coordinate 938,770 downwards.
TAGAGAACTTGCTACTTCAACGAACATTGCTCAGTACAAAGGATGAACCTTGTCAGAGGAGTAACTTGTTTAGGACCCGATGCAAGACTGAAGGTAAACTCTGTGATGTTATTGTTGATAGTGGTAGCACTGATAACCTTGTTGCTGAGGACCTAGTTTAGCAACTTGGTTTGAGTACAATGAAACATCCTTGTCCTTATAGACTTGGCTGGTTACAAGATGTTCATGCTTTGGAAGTTAGAGAATAATGCTTCATTGATGTTTAGATTGGCCAGTATAAGGATCTTGTGTTGTGTGACATTGTGAAGATGAATAGTTGTGATATATTTCTTAGTAGACCTTGGCAATATGATTGCAGAGCTATTTATGACTGTGTAAGAAATGTGTTTACTATTGAGAAGAATGACATGAAGTTTTCACTGATGCCTTTGATGGATGCAACGCTCGGTAGGAGAAATCTGAGTATTGGTAGCCGAGTTGAGGTTGTGGATCCAGAGGAAATGAATGATCAATATGAAGAATCGACCTGTACATTATCCAAAAAAGACTTGAAGAGACAACAAAAACTGAAATGGAAGACTTTGCAAACAAAAAAGGTGGAGGACTTGTATGTGAAGAACTAGTTCGGGATTTATGTGTTGAATCCTGAAAGATGTCCTTCTCACATATGAACATCTTTTGGAACTTGGGGTGTCTGATGTAGGGGCATCCAAGGTTAAGGTAGGGACATTCTATGTCCTCGGTAAACTGCATGGAGTGTTTGTGTTTTGGCCAGTTTTACTTAGTTGTAGCCTTGACCGATGGTCTCGGTCATTGAAGGAAGCTCAGTCACTAAAGGAACTCGGTAGTCTCTAGTGCTTGGTGAAATTGTTGCTCAGTCATGCCTGTGGTGCTCAGTTGATATTGGTGCTCGGTGATGGCTAGCGTGCTTGGTAATTTTACTATCGCTCAGTAGTTCTGACTTACCGATTGGAGTTCTTTGTGATTTGTTGAGCCAACTTGGTGAATTAATTATTGGTAGCCATTGTCTTGGGCCGACATGTAGAATTAAATGTTTGTATACATTTGTAAGCTAACTTGTATGGCATTTAATTATTTATTTTGGGGAGTTAAGGGTTTCATCCTGCCGACTTGTGGCTGATGATTAGTATTTAAGGAGGGATTGGGTAGATGTTTAGGGAGAACTTAGAGAGAAGAAAGGGGTTCATGACTTGGAAAACTTAGTGAGTCAGATATGAGGTTCTGAAAGTTGAAGTTGGTGAAGTTGTGGAAAAGTTCTTGATGTTCTTGTAGATCAGATTGTAATCTGATAGTCTTTTGTAGTAGAGCTAGGGGTTTGCATACTTGGAGACAAGGAGATTGCTTGGAGGCTTGTGAGCTCAAGTTTAGATCTACCTTAGGGTTTCCATCAGCTTCTGATTGTCTTCAGAGCTAGACTAGCTAGAGATTGTATTGGATTTGGTCTTGGATCTTACAGAATTGTTTACTGATTTTAATTGGCCCTAAATTGGAAGGCCTTATAGTCGAGCATGTTAATGAAAATCAGAGTAAAAAAATTGAATTATGTTGCATTGTTGAGTATTCTGCTATGTTGTTCTATTGGCTGCAAGGTTTGGATTGTCCGTCACTGGATCCACCATCCTTGATTGCATAATATTGGTTAATCATAAAGAACCAAAAGACTATCATTGATGAAGACAAGATTGAAGAATGTACTACTGAAGAAAGAGATATATTCATGTGTAACATACTTACCAGAGAAGCACTTTTGTCAGCCCTTTCAGAAAATGAGTATAGTTAGGTAAAATATCTAGAAACATCTCATGAAATTTGGTTAGCTTTACATTCTACTTTTGAAGGTGATGAACATGCAAAGAAAGTCAGATTAAATAATTGGATATGTGCATTTGAAGATATAAGAATGATGGAAGATGAATCTGTTAGAAGCTATATTGGTAGAATGTCAGAAATTATTGTAGGTATAAAATCTTGTGAAGGAATCAAGATAGAGAATGAATTGATATGGAAAATTTTGAGAACATTGAATCCTGCATTTAAGCAGACAACACAGATGATAGAGCAAGTTATACCTTGTACTAAGAACTTCACCAGAGAAACTCTTCTTGGAAGATTAGAAGCAGAAGAAATGAACTTGAGGCAATCAGGAGATTTACCTAGAATGGAGACAACATTCAACGCACTTAGTATTCGCCCTACTTTGTCAAGAAGCATGAGTGTAAGTGGAGATTATGATAGTAGCAGCAGAACTAGGAATGAAGAAGACAGGAAGATTGAAGAAGGTATTGCCTTACTTGTGAAAAGAGAACCAGACGGTAAGAAAATCTTTAAATGTTGGTCTTGTCAAGAATATGGTCATTTTGCATCTAAGTGTCCTAAGAGAGTAAAGAAGTATAGAAAGAACTTTAAACCTAGAAGATCTAAAGAATGCTATTATTCTAATGATGAAGAATTTGAAGCTAGTATGGATAAATCTCTAAGTGAAAGTGATAATGAGAATGATGATATAGGATTTGTAGCAATAAAAGAAGAAAATCATGAAATAGAAGTTAAGGAAGAAAAAGCTTTAGTTTCTCAAGTAGAAAAGAAATCTGATTGGATTATAGACAGTGGTTTTTCACATCATATGACTGGAGATATGAAGAAATTCATAAATTTTAACAATTATGATGGAGGAATTGTTAGAGTTGGAAATAATGCACCTTGTTTGATAAAAGGTATAGGATCTATTATTCTTGATGGAAAGACTAATACTGATGATGTTTACTTTGTGGATGGTTTGAAACACAATCTTTTGAGTGTTGGACAACTAGTTGATAAGGGATATCAAGTTTGGTTTACTGAGAAAACTTGTGTAATCAAAGACAAGGATGGTAATTTGATTGGTACTAGATCAAGGACCAGAGGTAATGTATTTCAGTTGAATCCTACTGAGATGACATGCTTGATTACTAAGATTGATGATAGTTGGTTATGACATAGAAGATTTTGTCATATAAACTTTGATAATATTGTGAAAGTAAGTACTACACTTGCAGTAAGAGATTTGCCTAAGATTATGAAACCTACTAACATGATTTGCAAGGAATGTGTGATGGCTAAGCAGAAGAGAAGCTCATTTCCCAACAAGAAGTTCACAACAATAGAGAAGTTGGAAATTGTTCATATAGATTTGAGCGGTCCCACAAGGACTAGAGGATTCTATGGAGAAAGGTATCTTATGATTCTTGTTGATGATTTTACAAGAATGATGTGGATTGCATTTCTTAAATAAAAATTTGAAGCATTTGATAAGTTTAAAATTATTAAGAACAAAGTTGAGAATGAATCTAGAATGAAGATTAAATGTTTGAGATCAGATAGAGGTGGAGAATTTACTTCAAAGGAATTTAATATTTTTTGTGAAGTGAATGGAATTAAGAGATAGTTTTCAGCCCCTAGGACACCTGAATAAAATGGTATTGTAGAAAGAAGGAATAGGTCAGTAACTGAAGCAGCAAGAGCCATGCTATTTGAAAATGACTTGGTGAAGATATTATGGAGAGAAGTAGTGAACACAATAGTATATACAATGATAGAGTACAGATTAGAGTAGACACAGATAAGATACCTTATGAACTATGGTTTGGACATGCACCATCAATTAAGTATTTTAGAATTTTTGGAAGCAAATGTTATATTAAGAGAGATGATGACATTGGAAAGTTTGACACTAGAAGTTATGAAGGTATATTTCTTGGATATTCATTGAAGAGAAAATCTTATAGATGTTATAATAAAAGAACTAAAACTATTGTTGAGAACGCAAATGTTAAAGTTGATGAAAATTTCAAAATTCAGGAAAGAATGCTTGATTATGAATCAGATGAAGGAACTCATCCTAGAACTAATCTAGAGAATACTAATTTATTTTATGAAACTGACAATGATTTTCTGAATGAAAGCTACATTGAAGAAATCATTGAGGAACCTACAACTGAAACAAGAACTGAGATAGTGACACCTAACAGGAACCTATCAAGAAATCATCCTATTGAGTAGATTATTGGAAGTATAGATAGAGGAGTCTTGACACGAAATAAGATACAAGAACAATTGTGTTTAATTTCTCAAATTGAACCTAAATCTACTAGTGAAGCCTATGAAGATGAACATTGGATTAATGCTATGAAGGAAGAATTAGATCAAATTGAAAAGAACAAGACTTGGAAATTGGTCCCTAGGCCTAAAGATAAGAATGTTATAGGAACTAAATGGGTATTCAGAAATAAGATGAATGAACAAGAAGTTGTAAGGAATAAAGCAAGATTAGTATGTAAAGGATACTCACAGCAAGAAGGAATTGACTATCAAGAAAATTTTGCACCAGTAGAAAGAATTGAAGTAGTAAGAATGTTTTTGGCCTATGCAGCCTATAAGAAATTCAAAGTATATTAGATGGATGTGAAATCAACATTTCTAAATGGAGAATTGGAAGAAGAAGTCTACATTGAGAAACCTAAAGGTTTTCCTTTAACTAAAGAAGGAGATATGGTATGTAAACTGAAGAAAGATTTATATGGACTTTACTTTCTAACAATTGGTATCAAAGCACCTAGAACTTGGTATGCAAGATTGGATATGTATTTGATAAAAATAAGATTTTCTAAAGGCACAAAAAACATCAACTTGTACACAAAAGAAATTGAAAATGGTTTGTTGGTTGTAGTTATCTTTGTTGATGATATTATCTTTGGAGGACAAGATGAAGCCAGTGATAAATTTGTAGATGAAATGAAGACTGAATTTGAAATGAGTATGATTGGTGAGATGAAATACTTTTTAGGATTGCAGATAACACATAACAGTGATGGTATCTTTATAAGTCAGACAAAGTACTCGAATGACTTATTGAAGAGATTTGGAATGGAGAACTATAAACTAGTTGGAACACCTATGGTAACTGGACACAAGTTATCTAGCATAGATGAGACTCCCGCAGTTGAATAGAAGAAGTACAGATCTATGATTAGAGGATTACAATATTTAACTCATACAAGACTTGATATATCACATGCAATTGGAATTGTAGCAAGATTTCAAGCTGATCCCAGAGAATCACATTATGCAGCAGTAAAAAAGATACTGAGGTACTTCAGAGCCATAATTAAATATGGATTGTGGTATGAAAAATATGAAGACTTTAACCTATGTGCATATACAGATGCAGATTGGGGAGGTAGTGTTGATGAAAAAAAGAGCACAAGTGGTGGAGCATTTTTCCTTGGAGGAAGATTAGTTTCTTGGATAAACAAGAAGCAAAACTGTATTTCACAAAGCACAAAAGAAGCATAGTATGTGGTAGTAGCAAACAATTATAATCAGATAATTTGAATGAAACAAATATTGAAGGATATTGGAATAAAATTTGTTGAGCCTATTGTTATACATTGTGATAACACCAGTACAGTTAGTATGTCTAAGAATCTTGTACTGCATTCTAAGACAAAGCATATAGAAATAAAGTATCATGTAGTGAGAGAGAAAGTTGCAGAGAAAGAAGTCAGACTTGAGTATATTAGTACAAAAGAGAAGATTGAAGATATATTTACAACACCTTTACCTAAGGATACATTTGAGTATCTGAGAGGTATGCTTGGGGTTATGCCCCAGCCTACTTTTGAGAAGTGATGCAGATTGTTGCATCCATCCAGTGGTATATGAGCCTTATCTTTCTTCTAGACTGGATGTTGATACTTCCTCTATGGGGTGGTATGTGTTTCAGAGCTGAGTCATGAGGACTCTAGTGAATGTATTTTCTGAAAAGTGTCTTTTCACATTGAAGTTGTTGTTGACATAGTGATGAAGCATCTGTCATTGATGTCAATGGGGGAGAAGTATACATGAAAAAACCATCTATTGAAGAGAATATGAGGAAGAAGGTTACAAGAAATATAAATGGAAAATTGAAATGAATTGAATAGGAAAATGAAGCAGGATTTGATTGATGAAGAGGACTTGAAAGTATTTTCAAAGCAGCAGTGTTGCAATGTTGGTATTCATGGAACTTGGATGTTTTTTCATCTGTGTTTCCATTAATGCTAATGGGGGAGATTGTTAGGAATGAATGCTAAATATATCCTATGGGGGAGTATTCACAACCATTCTATAGCAGTTATTGTTGCATTCATGACTGTGATTATCATTGATGTCAACACAGTGATCTACTGAAGATTAGTAGAGAAGCAGACAGTGTTTGAGTTAGCACACATGGGATATTGAAGATTAAGCTATGTAGAGTTGAGGACTTAATCTATGATGTTCTATAAGATCATGGTTAAGAGCACATATAGAAATTCATCTATTCATGATAGTTATGTGTAAATCAGTGGAAGCAATATTTAGACAGTGTTCCTGAGTAGTGATTTGTGGAAATCAGATGATATCTTCTAATTAGGATTGAATCTGAGCTTGAAAAGTTGAACAAAAGATGAAGACATGATGATTGTGATGTGGATGTGACAACAAGGTGAGAGGTCACATGAGTGAAGCTTTATCTTAATTGGAAGCTGACAGTTTTGTGTAATTATGGAATTTTTATGAAATGTATGGAAACTTTTATTTTGTAATATGTATGTCGACTCATTTGTAATTAATAGAGTGTGGTATAAAGGAAGGAATGTTTTACTTATTGTAATGTGGAATTTAATTGTAAGATTGTGAAAGTGAATTGCGGAATTTTGCAATACTTGTTGAAAGAGGATATGTGAAGTGCAGAGATCTGGTATTGAGATATGTTGAAGCAGTTGGTACAGTTTGGTACAGTCAGAGGAGAAGTAATAAGTTGTTGAGATCAGTAATCTTTTGATATTATTCTATTAAATAATATAGAGATTAGTTGGACAGTGTGTTCAGTGATCTTGCCATTGAAGTTGTTTGGGCAGTGGGTCCTTCTATCTTCCATAACGCCTAACAGGGTTAGAATCTTTTAGCAGGGATTCAAAGTCTCCTAGCAAGGACTAATATGTACTAAATGTATTTCATAATACTCCTAACAGAGTCCATCCTCTCACAAGGAACTTTCATATTAGTGCATCTTTTGTGGGCATCATTTCCATTGGGGTTTACTCTTTGATCAAGAGGTTCCCTAGTCAACATATCTTTTGTTATTGTGTATGTATATCTTTCTATAGTTGTTGATCACATTGCTTACATGGTTAAAATCTATTATAGTTGATAAAAGCTATATTTATCTGATAACTGATTCACCCCCCTCTCAATTAGCTTGGTGGACTTTACTTTCTAACAACCATCCAGTTCGAGAACCTTGTGGGACATTTATCCGCATCTTGTGCTCTATCCTTCAAGCCATCTGATAAACCAATCATTGCACCTGACCACAATCTCCCTCTCTGCATAGCCGTCATGGTCAAAGATTTTTCCATTAAAAGGGTCATGATAGATAATGGATCTGCCCTAATCTTGTGTACTCTCAAATTCATTCAGCAGATAGGGTTCACAGAAGCTGACATATCACATGAGGTAATTACCATCAAGGCATACGATAACTTGGAGCATACCTATAAAGGTACCATTATTTTACCTATCTAGCTAGGCCCAGCAATGCAAGACACCATTTTCCATGTTGTTGATTTGACTTACAATTTAACATCCTCCTTGGCCAACCATGGATCCATTCCATCAAGGCTATACCATCTACTTAGTATCAGTGCATCAAATTACCACATCAAGGCATTGAGGTCACCATCCATGCACATCCCCAAACCTTTGCATACTACCATGTGATGGAAGAACCATTCCCTCATTCCACCCATTGTCCTAGAACTAACATTGGCACTTCTATTTCCAACTCATCCCGATCCCATAGCGATCCAGAGACTATCCTCACCTCCACTCTCTCATCTGTCAAGATCAACATTCATGATAGGGCTATGGTGAATACACCCTAAATGATGCATTTGCACTAGGGTCCCTCCCACTTGATCCACATATGCAAGGGCACCCAAGTCACCAAAGTGAACCCACTGAAGAAAATCATGAGATCAAGCAAATGGGACCCATGACCTTTATTTCCCATGGAAACATAAACAATCAAGAGATGGACCTTGACATAAATAGGTGGATGTAAAAATATCTCCCACCACCTGACACTCAACTTCTTGGCTACTTCAAAAATAAATATCCCCAATCACACAAGTACGCCACTGGATAATGGAAATATCAAGGCAGTGGTCTAGGACCACAAGAAGGTGGAAGCAAAGACCCCATCACAGCATCAAAGAGTCTACAACATCAAGGTCTTGGCTTTAATACCCCTCGCTTGCATATACAAGAGCCCAATACCGCAACTAGAGGCACCAACATGACCAATGTTCCCTTCTTGAATAGTCAGGATGACCTCATAGAGATCGAAGAAATCCCTGAAGAGAAAGTAAATAAATCATATGATGACATCTTTGACAATGATACCCTCTTGGGCACTTCTATCCTCCTTCAACTCACCATTAATGTCATAGAACTCCCCCTCATCCACCCTAAACTCATAGACTGGGATCAACCAAGCATCAAACATATCGATGAGTTCCAAAGCACACAAGCGCTCCTAAGGTTCATGGGAGCATCATGCCAACAAACAAATCAAGATCTAGAAGAAAATCATATCTGTAAACTCAACCCCAAGGATATTTCTGGGAGGAGGCAAGCTCTAGTCGCAAAATTGAAATAGAAATAGAAAAGAATGAGTCCTTATGTGAAAACCCTTCTGGGGCACATTTTGACTCCAAAAAGGATAAAATAAAGTGCGTATCTTCTGGTGAAAACCTCTTTGAGGTGCTAGAAGATGGAGACTTGCCTCTTCCTCCTATCTAGGATTACAGACCCAAGCCATCACCTATAATCATTGAAGAAACCAAACCAGTCAACTTGGGCACAAAAGAATATCCGAGAATCACCTACATTGTAGCATCTTTAACAGAGGGTGAAGAAATGGCCCTCACTGCACTACTCCAAGAGGCCACCATAAAATTTGCATGGTCATATGTGCATATGCTTGAGCTTGATCCAAATCTCATTGTGCACAATATTTTAGTGGATCCCAATGTCAAACCAGTAAAGCAGAAGCTATGTAAAATGAATCCAAAAGTAGCCCTATTGGTAAAAATAGAACTGGAAAAGCTCCTAGATGCAAAGATCGTTAGAGCTATTGATTATTCAGAGTGGCTCTACAACATGGTCCTAGTCAAAAAACCTTCAGGCGAGATAAGAATCTATACAGATTTCAGGTTCCTGAATAAAGCATGTCCAAAGGATGATTTCCCGCTGCCCAACATAGACATGATCATAGACCTTATAGTGGGCCATGAAATGTTGTCACTCATGGATGGCTTCTCAGGCTACAATCATATCATAATAGTAGAAGAAGCTCAACATAAAAAAGTGTTCACCACTCCATGGGGTACCTTTTGTTATAATATGATGCCATTTGGGCTAAAGAATGTAGGAGCCACATATTAGAGAGTGATGATAGTCATATTCCATGATATGATCCACAAGATCCTGGAAGACTATGTGGATGACATTCTTGCAAAATCTAAAACATGAGGTGAACACTTAGACATCCTTGAGAGTGTGTTCGATCGTCTGCATCATTATGGCTTGAATTTGAATCCAAAGAAGTGTGTCTTTGGTTTAACATCTGGAAAGCTTCTAGGTTTCATCATATCACGGTGTGGCATAGAGATTGATCCCAAAAAGGTCAAAGCCATTATGGAAATACCTCCTCCTAGAACACTTAGGTAGCTTAGGAGCCTACAAGGAAATCTCCAATCAGTGCATCGATTTATCTCACAGCTAGCAAACAAGTACCAACCTTTCACACATCTGCTCCACAAGGACACAAGCTTCAAATGGGATCCTATCTGTCAAAGAAGCTTTGAGAAGCTCAAAGAATATCTAGCTAAATCTCCCATTCTTGTACCACCAGTTTTAGGATGCCCTCTCATACTCTACATCTCGGTGACCACTATAGAACTAGGGGCACTCTTAGCACAACATGATGATGACAACAAAGAAAGAGCCATTTATTATATTAGTTGAACTCTAGTTGGTTATGAGCTCGATTATTCACCGATGAAGAAAGCATGCCTTGTAGTGGTCTTCACCACTCAAAAGCTTAGACATTAGATGCTCAGCCACACAATCAAGCTCATCTCAAAGGTGGACCCACTCAAGTATCTATTATCAAAGACAAGTCTCACAGGCCATATGGAAAAATGGGTCATGTTACTCAGCGAGTTTGACATCCAGTACATAGATTGAAAAGCAATTAAAGGGAAAGTAATTGCTGACTAGCTAGCAAAAGCACCATTGGTGGATGCCTATCCACTAATCATGGAATTCCATGATGAGAACCTATGTATGATCAAAGAACAACCCATATGGAAGCTATACTTTGATGGCTCCTACACATCGCATGGATCAAGGGAAAGAATCCTACTTGTCACACCTCAAGGTGACTACATTCTCAAATCATTCAAATTAGGATTCCTATGTACTAACAACATTGCAAAATATGAGGCACTCATCTTAGGTCTCAAAACAACTATCCAATGGAATATCATAGAACTGCAAGTGTTTGGAGACTCAAAGCTAATTATCAAACATGTCCTAGATGAATATTAGATAAAGGACAACAAGTTACTACCCTACAAAGAACTGGTGGAAAGACTAAAAGAGCATTTCCTGAATCTACAGTTCACGTAGATACCAAGGCTTCAGAATAAAGTGACTGATGCAATGGCAACCATCGGATCCTTATTAGAAATCCCACGTGACTCATCACAATATGAATTATTAGTTGAGCAACTACACACACCCGCTTATGAGAACATCGATGCAGAAATGGTGTGTGTCTTGGTTGGTCCTCAGTCCCCATGGTACCATGACATCCATGCATATCTAAAGAATGGTATCATAGCTTCCCATCTCACCAATAACCAATGCCAAAACCTAATTTGAAGAGCTTCTCGTTACACTCTTGTGGCCAACACCCTTTATCATCGTGGATATCACAATATCCTCTCTAGGTGTTTAGACTCAAATGAGGCTGTCCTGGATTTACAAGAGGTCCACACTGGAACTTGTGATGCCCAAATGAGTGGCATAGTTCTCGCAAAGTAGTTTCTTCAAGTCGGGTATTATTGGCCAACCATGGAAGATGATGCTTGTGAGTTCTTCAAGAAATGTCTACCATGTCAGCAGCATGCAAATGTGATTCATGCACCAGCACAAGACTTGCAGCCCATTGCACCACCTTGGCCATTTTCATGTTGGGGATTTGACCTCGTCAGCTTAATCACTCCCCTTTCCTCAGATGGACATAAGTACATAATCACTACCATAGAGTATTTTACAAAGTGGGTTGAAGCGATTTCATTCACCCATACTACTGGCATCCAAATATCCAAGTTCATCTTATACCATATTGTTTGTCACTTCGGCATACCATCTACCATCTTCACAAACCATGACACACCTTTTGAAAACCAACATATGGATGATCTATTTTCCAGAATCCACATCCATCACCATTTCTCCAGTCCATACTTTCCTCGAGGAAATGGCCAAGCTGAGGCAACCAACAAAACAATCCTAAAAATCCTCAAGAAGTTTGTCAATGATTCTGGTCGTGACTAGCACCTCCAAATAAATCCCACCCTCTGGGCCTATTGCACTTCTTATCGCACTCCCATAGACACCACCCCATATTCCCTTGCATATGGTTCTGAATCTATTCTACCAATCGAGGCCGAGCTCCCATCATTGTGTGTCTCCATGAAGAACTATACCACCAATGGAGACTATCGCGTGGCACGCCTCACACAGGTAGACCTATTAGATGAAAAGAGACAACAAGCCTATGATCATCTGGTTTCATACCATAATTAACTCAAAAGGAGTTATAATAAGAAGGTCCATCCTAGATGGTTCCAGGTCAGTGACAAGTTCCTAAAAGAAAATCAGAAGGTCCAAGCACACAGAGAAAAGAAAGGCAAGTTTGAACCTACTTGGTTGGGTCCCTATGTTGTCATAGCATGCTTCAGCTTTGGAGCCTATCAACTATCTACACTAGAAGGTGAGCCCTTAAATGATCCCATCAACATCATACATTTGAAGAGGTTCTATGCTTGAACCAGATCCTACATATTCAAAAAATCCATAAAATTTGGAAAAGCAAAAAAAGCAAAGAAAAATAATCATCCAATGGTGAAAATTTGGCAATTCAAGTGCCTTGGACAAGTATGTTAGTGAAAACCTGACAAAAAAGCACCATAAATAGTGGACCGAGTCATTATCTATCAAAATCCCATCCCCCCATCCCACAACCCAGTCCTTTTTCTACCATCCCCATCACCACCACCATTCCCCAACATTCCTTTATTTTAATCCTCAAGGAAATCTGCAATCCTTCCTATCTATATCTTGTATAGAGAGATCTTCTTGTTCCAAATCTTGAGCTTCTATGTGTATCTAGTCTAAATATATTTCTATGCATTGTACATATCATCCCATCTTGTTGTACATAATCCTTGTCAGTCCTGCATCAGCATTTGATCAGATAATCTTGTCCCACTCAGCCTTGTACTTCAGCAACATCAATTGTCGACTATCCTTGATCACAACGGTTATCCTTGAACTTCATCATTTTCTAGCAAACAACAACACTCATTCTCTCATCAATTAGTGGGTTTTTGAGGATGTATCCTTCCTCCTATCAGACCTAATCTTCCACCACTCACACTAGGTCTATGTCAATGTATCCTTCCACATGTTCAGACCAATCTTCCCACCATCAGTCAAATCAACTCTCTCCTTGGAAAAGGATGTCTTTTGGAGTTCTCATTTTGGTCTTGGATTTTGTCCTTTGGATCTTGTTAATATTTTACAGCTTCTTGTTGTCCCTCTCCTCACAGTCACCATGATCCTTTATATCATGGTGCGCTGCGAATGAGGACAATCTAGGGCAAGGTATTTTGATCTTTTGATTCTTCCCATGAGTTAGTTGGACGTGATCCTTGCATGATTCACATGTGATCTTTTGGGTTACATGGTGCACTTGGAAAATTTCTTTTGTTTGTGGTTTCTCCAACATCATTTCTACCATGCTTCCTCTTGGGTTCATGTGCTTCCTCTTGGGTTCATGTGTGATGCTGGGGAAACCCTGTGTATCTTTTTTGCGTCAGTCCTATGCAATGCTGGTGACAAGGCCTTGTGATCCCAGTATCCTTGGTGAGTCTCTAATGTTTCTATATCAAACTAGGTTGTGCTCTCCACATTTACACTTGGAGCTCCCCAACATCCCCCATCTTGAATCATATATATTAATCTTGCATATTGCATTTTTCATGTAGCTGCATTCTGCATTCCATCTCATCTTGCATTCCTCCACCTTTTCTCTTGGAATCTTGGTTATTTATCCTCCCTTCTTTCTTTTCCTTCTCCTTCTGTTTCCTTTTGAGAAAATTCTACAAAGTTTCCTCTTTGTGTTATTTTCTCGAGGGGGCACAACCCCTTATTCCTCTAAATTCTAGCCTGAGGAATCTTATTTTCTTTTGTTTGATGCCACTCCACTTGTGGCATTGCATCAAAGAGGGGCAAAATGTAGACACCTAAAAATCCATTAGAAAATAAAAGTATTTTTATTTTTCGAAAACTCCTGATGACATCACCATTTGTTAATTAATTAATTTATTATTATGTCATTAAATCCCTTTATCTTAATTAAAATGTTTAATTAAGGAATCCCCTCCCAAAATGTTTAAATCTAATTTAAACATCATTCCCCCCAAAATTTATCAATTATTTGATAAATTGACCAAAATCCTTTTAATAAATGAAAGATTTATTAAAATCCCTCCAAACCCTAGAATCTTCTAGACTTTCCTAGACTTTCCTAATCTTTCCTAAACTTCCCTAAACCCTTCCTAAACCTATCTAGAAGGTATTTCCTAACATTTTTAGCCTAATCCAATTCTCTTTGACTTTGGGTCAAACCCCTTCCATTAATGAGCCTCACACACTCATTAATGCATCTTACATCCTCATTAAGGCTTCTTACAAGCCATTAATGAGACCCATGTCTCTTCTTCCACTCTTATCCCTTGTGCACACTTCCTTAGTGTTTCTCACACATGTGTGAGCAACTCTAATCCAAGGTAAACCTTACCATACCCCTGACTCTACCCCTGACTCTAACACTTCTTCCTAACCCAAGCCCTTCCTCAAAACATATAAATACCCTCCCCTTCCAAGAGAAAAGAGAAAAAAAGAAATTCATCTTTCATTTCATAGTAAATTTATAATGCTAGAATAGCTCTAGATCCTTAAGCTTTAGCATAAATTGTTAGAATTAACTCTATTTTCTACTTTCATAACTCATCATAGCTTAGAAATAATGGATTAAATTAGTTTGATTAATTTTTTAGCATTTATTTTCATACAATTACATCTCATTTGGTCTAAAATCTACCTTAGATTACTCATTTATAGCTTAATCTTCATTTCAACATCATTTGGATCCTTGAGGCCTTAGGGGCAAATCAGGTGTTCTATACCTATTTTGTGCCACTATGGGGTTCTTGTGGACTCTAATCCATCCCAATCCATCCTAAAAAGCATTAGGGACATGCTCCATGTGTTTTGAGAGCACACCCACATCCCTAAAGAAAGAGAAAATCAAACGGTGACAGGGTGCTCCCATTGAGCTATATCCGAGGTGTCTTAGCAAATTGTTTTTACTATATGTTAGGGATATGTTGTTTAACTAATGTTTGAATGTATAAGCTTGTTCCTAATAGGTTAGGTTTTCTTAGATCACAATATATATTTGTATACCTACACATACAGAGCGGATTGGGTTTGTCTTTCACTCTCTATTTTACTAATAATAGAGACTGTTTGCCTATTTCATACATCCAGGATAGCTTTGAACAAGGATTGGTTGTTAAGATGACCGTGTTCAATTTGATAGATTAAGCATCATGTCATTGAAGCCTCTGGGTAGGATTAGATCCTTTCACTATGATGAGGATCCCTTCAGAAAACCTCAATTCCTCACTTAGTCCTCTTATGCCATTTGTTTATTCAGCATGGAAAGTTTAGCATTGTATCTAGTAAAAATATATACTTATATATATATATATATATATATATATATATATATATATATATATATATATATATATATATATATATATATATATATATATATATATATATATATATATATATATATATATATATATATATATATATATATATATATATATATATATATATATATATATATATATATATATATATATATACACATTCATAATCATATACACTGGAATCTTGATCTCTTTGTTTTTGTAGTTAGAATTAAATAATGTTGGGAAATATCTTCCTTTCTTTTGTAGTCCCATTCTTAAAATTATTTCTTAAAACATGATCTAACAGTTGTTTTTATAAAAGGAATAAAACTCACTAGTGTATTAAGCTTTAGTTTGCATTCAAAATTGATTCCCTTCTAACACTTGTAATGATATTGTATAAGGATTTTAGAATCCAAGGGACAAGTTTCTCTTTTCATTTTATTATTTGTCAATCATTCTGAGAAGCTCCGTCATATGTATAAATTGTATTGGCTGTCCACAGATTCTATCTATTTTAAGGATATCTCATGACATCTTGCCTTCCCTGTCGCAGGAGTCGGTATTGTATCCCCTATATATGACTTGAATGACTTAAAGGGATTATCCTTACCAGGAACGACAATACTTGTTCAACCATTCCTTCACAAAGATTGTTATCTTGAAGTAAACACACTAATCTGTGTTGACCTCAAGCTAAGGATCTTTGTTCTAGGGACTGGTTGGTCTTTCTCGATGGCTTGGTCCTAGCTATCTGAGGGGAGGGTTCTTACTCATTTTATCTATCTGGCACCCACACCCATCTTTTATAGTGATTTTATTTTGCCTTTTTAAAGTTATACTATGAGCGCTTCCTAGTTTTGCATAAGCAACAATAAGGACACGTACCATGGCATGTCTTCTTCTCTTTATTCTGTATAATAATTAGTCCTTGTTTTAGATGAAAAAGATGGTTTATATTTTTGTAGTAGTAAGGGGATCCATGATTAAAGTGATATGGAGGATCTCCTTTCCTTGGATTTTTATTAAGCATCTTCTCTTCCATTTAGAGGTAATCATCTATAGATAACCTTGAAGCTAACTATTTTTAGATAAGGTATTTAGCTAAGCTTGCAAGGTTGAAGAAAATAAAGAGAGCTCAACTCCTATCCTGAACCTTTCATTCTTGACAAAGGTAACAAGAAAATTCACACCTTTTTATTAGTATAGTTGAGAATAAGTCTTAAATTATAATGTAGTTTAGTGGAACACACTAACAAGGATCTTGGCTAAGTTTTAGAGATGTTACAAGTAATAAAGGCATAAAAGTTTCAAGAGAAAAACCTCTTTCGTATTTTAGGAGGTTCTAATCCACAGCTGCAAAGATACTTGGAAAGGAAAGCTGAACCTCAGTTAATGGAAAATTTCTATCCCAAAATGGGACTCTTCATTTCAGTCTGATGTACAAATACAACAAAGGTGATTTATGATAGTTAGGGACCAAATTTGGGTTAATTTTTATCAAAACATTGTAACAGGAGGGAATGCCCTCTTAGACATCATGTATTAGTATCTAGACTACAGTCCCATGCATGGCTAGAGGTTTTCTCAACCCCACTCTTTCCTACCAGCACTTGCACTGAGTGGGGTTTCTACTGTAAATACTTTCTATTATGAATAAAATTCTTGGCCTAGGCCTTTTATCAAAAAAATAAATTGAAAAATGATGATTTCATCAGGGGTTTTACAAAATAAAATATTTTTATTTTGGTAAAGGCTTTTTAGGTGTCTACATTTTGCCCCTCTTTGATGTGATGCTGCAAGTGGTGTGGCATCAAAGGCAAGAAAATAAGATGCCCCAAGATAGAATTTAGAGGATAAGGGGTTGTGCCCCCTCGAGAAAATAATGCAAAGAGGAAACATTGTGGAATTTTCTCTAAAAGAACATAGGAAGGAAGGAAAAGGATGAAGGAAGAAGGGAAGGGGGAATACACAAATGTCCTTCCAAGATAAAAGATGCATGAATGCAATATGATGTGAGATGTAGGATGAAGCTATATGCAAGATGCAAGATTAATCTATATGATTCTGGATGGGGGATTTAGGGAGCTCCATGTGTTGGATATTTTTGAGAGCACAACCTAGTTTGATATAGCAATGCTAGAGACCTACCAAGGTTACGAAGGAACACAAGGCCTTGTCACTAGCATTGTATAGGATCGACATAAAAAAAAATCATGCAAAGGGTTTCCCCAACATCACACATGAAACCCAGAGGAGGCATGATGAAAATAATGATGGAGAAACCACAAACACACGACTGACTCATAGGCAGAAGTAAAAGATCAAAAGACCTTGCCCTAGAGTGTCCTCATTCGCAGTGCACCATGATATAAAGGATTGTGGTGACTTTGAATAGAGAACAATGAGAAGCCATGAAAGATTAACAAGATCCAAAGGACAAAATGCAAAATCAAAATGATAACTCAAAAAGATATCCTTTCCAAGGAGAGAGATTAATGGTTGATTGATAGGGGGAGATTAGGTCTGAATATGGTGAAGGATACATCATCATGGATTTGGTTTGATTGCTTAGGTCATACAATACATAAGGATGCATTTATGTGGACCCATGTTAGGCCAGACAATACATAAGGATGCATCTTTTCAGACCCATGTTGATGGAGAGAATGTTGTGTTGTTGATTCGCAAATGATGGATCAAGGATAACCACATGATCAATGATAGTCAACAAAAGATGTTGTTGAAGTGCAAGGATGGGTGAGACAAGCTCAAATGATCAAATGTTGCTACAGGACTAACGAGGATATGTACAACAAGAGATGATGATATGTACAAAGGATGGGGAGATATGTACAAGAGAGCTCAAAAGATAAGAAAAGATCCAGAGGAGCGAATGAAATAAGAAGTATCTCACACACCTTTTTCCATAGGTAGGATGATGGAGGATGATTGACTTGCTGAGGATTGTTTTGAGTAGGATGGTGGAGGATTACCAAGTGTCAGGAATGAGTTGTTTCTTCCTAATGTAGGATCAGATAGGATAGGATTAGATTTGTCAACCTAAGATAGATTGATAATCTTTGGAAGATGGGATTCCTACCAATGTATGCCAATCTCTTTCTCAAGATGATGATGCCTACAAAGACAAGTACAAGATTCCCTAGACAATGCTTAGTCAAAGGGTAGTGTTGGGATGATTCTGATTTAGGATAAGGATTGAGAAACTCAAAGGATATGACATGAAGCAGATGGTTGGATAACTGGATAAGGATTCCTGTCAAGAGATAGGTAAGATACTCGAACCTCAAAAAGGACCAAGGGATGATTGTTGAAGTGCTAAGCTGGAGAGGTTACGACAACTCAAGGGCTAATTGATGTGAAGGATGGGACCTAAAGAAACATATGTACAAATGAGCTTAGGTGGAGACATGATTGACGCTATGGTACAAGAATTGGGATAGGATGTACAAGAGACTTGGGGATGAAGAGGCAACTACAAAGATATGAAAGATGATGCCCCAGATGAGCTGGAAAGCCAAGATAGAATGATGGTAGATAGGATAATGATGGAAAATGTGCCCTAGAATGACATGGATTTGGGAAAGATGCATTTCAATGATGATGATTGGATTAAGATCAAATCCTACCTCAAGACTAGGAACAAGACTAAGGATGTGATTGGATGTCTTTGGCTTGATTTTGGATGTTGGATTCCTAGAAGATATGGATAGGATTGGAAGAT
The DNA here is from genome assembly GCA_027943335.1 of Chamaecyparis obtusa. NCBI lineage: Eukaryota > Viridiplantae > Streptophyta > Pinopsida > Cupressales > Cupressaceae > Chamaecyparis > Chamaecyparis obtusa. Next base: position 919,816 of record BSBK01004943.1, on the reverse strand, counting down.
GTTGGAAGACCACTAGGAATAGTTGGACATGGATGAATGGCATTAAATTGTGTGGGGGTAGCCTGTAGCTAGATACCAATGACAAGGGAATATACTAGGTGATGGAAGTATGAAGGAAATGCTGAGGATTGGGATGGAAGAACTGCTTAGGATTTGGATGAAGGATTTTCTAGGAGATTTGGATTGGAGGAATGTTTAGGATTTGGGTAGAGAATTTTTTGGGGATTGTTTTGGATGAAGGAAATGCTTAGGATTTGGGTAGAAGAACTTTGAGCATTGGGATAGAGGAATGTTGGGGGATGAATGCTTAGGGGAAATGCTTGGGGATTTAGGATAGAGGAAATACTGAGATTTGTTGTTGGAGGAATTGGTGGGAGATTTTGATAGATGAATGTTGAAGGATTTTGATAGAGGATTTGTTTAGGATGGGGATAGGATTTTCCAAGGGATTTCTTTGGATAGAGGACTGCTGAGGGATTTGGATAGAAGAAATGCTTGGGGATTGGATGGAGGAATGCTGAGGATTTGGATGGAGGAAGATTTGGATTGGAAGATGGAAGATAAGGACGTGGAAGATGGAAGATAAGGATTTGGATAGGTCTCCAAGGAATATGCCACCAAGGAACAAGATGCCCCTGCTTAGGATAGCTCATGCATTTAGAGGCATTAGGAGGGAGTATGATATGATGGAAGATAAGATGAAAAGAAGATGATGAAGGTAGATGTAAGATAGGATAGTTGGTGGATAGAGGATAGGTAATTGAAATATTTGATGAGGAAATGGATGCCGAAAAGGTTCCCAAAAGCATTTATACGTTGTGGTCTCTATTTTGATATCAAGATCCAAAGGAGGATGAAGGAGGTGAGAGACAAATGGGATGGAGAAGACGTTGGATAAGATGTGATAGAAGGGAATTTACCCCAATTGCTTGAGGAACTAGGGGGAGATTACGCATGATGCCTGTTTGCCAGGTTTTCATCATGGTACTTGTCCAAGGCACTTGAATTGCCAAGTTTTCACCATTGGATGAATGTTTTTCTCTTTTTCTTTTCTTTTTTTGATATTTTTCTTGATTTTTCCAATTTTTATAGATTTTTTGATTTGTTGTTGTTGACTTTTTGCTCATATGTTGCTGACTTTCTGATTCTCTGATTTGTTGTTGATCTTTCTAATTTGTGGCTGACCTTCTAATTTGTCTAGATGTTGGTACAACCTTGTTAGGATGGGGGGATTATGCAAAGGCATGGATTGGATGGGGTAGATGGGAGAAATAGTGGTAGAACTTTTTTGGATGGAATGATGGAAAGTGATCATGATAGGAAGATGTTGTTAGGACCAACATTGGCACATGTTGTGGTGAAGATGGATGAAGATGGATGGGATTTGGAAGATAGATGCAGATATGATGGAGCATTCGTGCTAGGAGATCTTAGGACATAGGGAACCAAAATAGATTTAGGAGATGTAGGAGGGGAATGAGTAGCTAGTGTATTATCAACCTTGGATGCCATTGTGGATACTTCTTTTAGATGTATTGCATCTTTTCATTTTGGGATCCACATAATTTTTTCTTTAGCTTGGGTGGGCCTTTGTGGCCATTGGGATTTAGTAGATCTCCTGATTGGATTTTTCTTTGCTTGAGTGTGTCCTTGAGAGTGGACCTGGCAATCTTTGGATCTTTGTGGATATTTCTCTTTATGCATTCTTGACGTGGCATCCAAATTGTGAGAAGCATTGGAAGGAATATGAGGAGCTATGTGGGATGGAGGAAATATGGATGGAGAGATGGAAGGAGATTGGCAGATGGGAAATGTGGGAATGTGCCTTTGTTGATCCTAACTAGGGATGTTTTGATTTTGGATGAGGGATTGAGTAGGATAAGATAGGGGATGATATTTTGGGATGTGTGGCCCCAAAATGGATTTGGCATGTAGAGGATATGGGTTGGTAGATTTTGGGATATATGGACCCAAAATGGATTTGGAGGATGAAGGAGGAATGTGATAGGTTGTTGTTGGCTGCAATGATGGAGTAGGAGGAATGACATTGTATGCTTTTGAGGGATGATGGTAAGATATAGTGGTGTTTTTGGAAGGATGCTTCAATCTTTCTTTAGCTATACCAACATTTTTGGAGGAAATGCCTTCTTCGGATGTGCTTGGCCAAATAATGGTATCAGAAACCCACATCAATGGACTGCCTATTTCAAGATTGGACACCCTAAATGGTTTCTAAATGAATTATCTAGTCTCATTTAATTATCGACCAGGGACGTAAACTTGGAATGGCATTCACAAAGTATATGCTGCAAACTCTCTCAATCTTATGACTAACCTATGAAATTCAAATGCTTGAGTTTCAGGAAAATTATGCTAAAACCAGTAAATGAATTTACTCTAACAAAGCATGTAATCACGGGTAGGAGTTACTCTAACCGCCTATGCTGCAGGAAAAGTCTACCAATTCTTTTACCAGTGGTTGTAGGAACAGTAGAGTTCTACTTACTTAGAAACAAACAGGAAAATGAATTCTACTCTAATAGAGCAATTCACTCACCAAGTGGGCCCCCTTGGATGAGTGAATAGAAAATACAATCAAGATAAAAGACTTAAACTCGAACTATGCATTCTATTCATTCATGGAAAATGATTACACTTGATTGAAAAAAAACAACAATAGTTCTATTATGAAAATTGACTCATTCCACTAACTCCTTAAGAGTTACAACAGTCGTTTATTTGAAGGAAAACTACAACTACCTACTAAATCTAAGATCACTCCATAAATGAGGATCGTTACAGATTCATAAAGTTTTAGAATAGAAACAACATTAATCATGAATAAATCTCCCAGGAATATAACATGTTGAGGGAACTAAATCCGTGCACTACATGCAACAGAAAATAGTAATTGACTTGCCCCGCTTGCGAAGATCTTGCAACAATGGTTGGCTTTGACTATTCCAGTGCCACAATTCCGGTCCTTGAATGCCTGCGAAAAACACTTGCAAAATAATCAATGCGCACACAACCTCCCATATACATATATATTCTTATCATTAATATTAGGAAAAAGGTGTAAAGTTCTAATTAACACTCTTGCAAGTCCTATGGCTACAGGAGGAAGAATACCCAAAACATAACATAGGAAAGGAAACATTCATCAACATGTATAGCTACTGCATTATACCATTCTTGTCCATGAATTCAAGAAAATATCATGTCTTTAAACTATCCACATTTCTATTTCATGTCTTCATATATATATATATATATATATATATATATATATATATATATATATATATATATATATATATATATATATATATATATAACATATATATAAAAACCATAAGTTCATATGCCTGGAAACCATAAATTCATGTCTGCTTGCAAATAACTATTTAAAAGGAGGATAAAAAGAACTAAGAAAGATGGCCTTTTAGAGGCCCATCATTTCCCCCAACTGCACTATTTCTGGTCCCCAACAACCATGAGACTCCAGATTCTAGCACGTATTCTCAAGTCACTAGCTGTCTTTTCCCCAGGCTCATCTTTAACATAATTGAAATACCCATGATTTGTTCTAAGCCTTTCCCATTGTTGGATGTCTGTAGACATATCATGATCTGTAATGCTATCATTCATTTCTAATAATGGCTGTAGGATTACAGGAGGCTAAAACCTTAATGGAAACCAGTAATTGAGCAGACTCCTTCCCAACATGATGTAGCATGAGACTCTTCTAGTAGCAAGGGTTAAATTCTACGGAGAGTGAGGTTCCATTGCCTTTAGATCATGTGACATCTATATCCATCTTTGTCTTGAGGCACTAATTGCTACTACAATATCTCAAGATGAATATTGATCCCAATCTGTAAAAGCTTTCTCTCTTACTAGGTACACTTTGTTAGCTCCACTTGGGTTTACTGTAATAGAAAGCCAGTATAGAAATGTCCACCTAGAATGTTGAACTTCAGGGCTCATAAGCAAGGGAGATGTCATCTCATTATGTCTATAAGGTGCATCTTGGTGCTCCCTACTTATTTCATTCTACATCCAAGACATAACTTCCCTTAATTGCACATCTCCTACATAAAGGAGTGAGTTCCATTTTGTATCATTTGGCACTGCCAAGTTATGTAGGTATAGTTCACACAATAAATTTTTGAGATTCATTGGAGTAGACTGGAATGCATCATAGAATTCATGGGGGGTTGAAATAGAGGGACTAAGCCCTTCTACAATTCTTGTCAATTTGAAATTAACAAACTATTCCTTAAGGAATAGTGCATACACCGGAGATGGTGATCTGCATGCCATGAGCTCAGGAATCAACTCTATGATTTGATCAATCTGTCTCTTCAAAACCTCAATTTGGTCTAATTTCTACTCTATTTGATGGCCTTTATCATCAATGACACATTTCAGTTTTTCCCTCTCTAATTTCCATTGTGCCCTTTCCCACAATAATTGTTGATATAAATTTATCGCTGCAGCCAGGGGTGTAGACAAATCAGGCAGTGGCAAGGGTTCTTGATTGAGAATATCTGCCTAGCCAGATGCCAGATGAGGGGTTTTTATTATTCTTTTTGGTGTGGAAGATTCTCCTTTCTATAAAAAAAGGGTTGTCATTGCATTTCCCTCCTCACTAGATTTAGTTGTTGCCTTAGCTAGCATCTCTAATCCATCCTAATTAAGTTGTTCTAACACTTCTTCAACAATATCTTTTCCAAACTTTGGGTACTCTTCAGAAGGAGAGTCCTCTGAATCACTACGAATGTCTTGCCTAACAAATTTATCTACAAACTCTTTGGCCTCCTCAGAATCCTCATCACTGTCAATAAGTATATAATTAACACTAGGGTTAACTTCTATTTGTAGATTCTGGTTGTTGAATTTAGTGTCACTGGCTACATTTTGTTGAAACATTTCCTTTGAAGAGGACCTCTCCATGGATTCAGAGGATTATAGGTTAAAAATTAGAATATAAGCCCCAACATCCTTGTTACTTTCAAAAATCCTTTCACTTCTTCTTCTGGGGGTTGTGGACGAGCATGGAGGATTCTTTCATTTCCTCCTGCTAGTGGTCATTTCCTCTGTAGCTGCTTCAGGAGGCTCTTCTGGAGTTTCTTCCCCATACGAATGTAAGGTTTTATTAACATTATCATTATCACTACTAGGTTGCTTCTCTAATATTCCCTCTTCTATCTCCACATTTTTACCCTTGTCTCTCCTAGAGGTGGACCTGGTCTTTGCAGACGATGGGGTTTCAGGGACATTAGCAGTTTCTTTATTTTTATTTCTCTTTCTTCTAGAAGTGGAGGCACCAACATTGCAAGTTCTTTTTTTGGATGGTCTAGAAATGGAAGGGGAAGCTTCAGGAACATTTTCTATCCTTTAGACAACTTTGCAAACCCCAGTGGATGTTTTTTCTCTTCGCCCAACACCCTGGCCTCTAGGGCCGACCATCTTAGGTTCTATCTCATTCATTTGTAGAAATTATTTGCATGTCCCAATCAATTTTTTATTTAATTCTCTCTCTATAATTAACTTTATTAAATAATGATTCGAAATAGATTGGTCTTTTCTTGACTGAACTAAGGAATCTTGCTTTTTCACAATATTGAACAGGAAGTTGGGAAGATTTACTGGTCTATTGTTGTCCGAAGATGACTCAGAATTTTAAAATGTAGGCCATGCACATACTTGTAATGCCCTTCACAGGTGAAGTACTAGATGTTGAATGCAGCTGGCTGAATGAATTCCAAGGGTAAGGATATTCTAGAAGTGCCTTTCTTCTTATCTACGTCTAGCTGGGGCTTACCGTGCAAGGTGATCTAAGCCCTAGCCGAACGCAAGTTGAGGTCCTTCATCCACTATTCACCTTCCTATGGTAAACCGGTCACTTCAGCCACAATATCCTCTATAAATTCAATTTTTATACCTTTGACCACTGCAAATCCATCCTTCAAAGTGCTTAGAAACAACAGAGAAACTTCTTCATCGAACCCCTTGATACTCAAGCAGTAGTCCAACCACCCTTTCCTTCTGAACATTTCACAACTAGACGCATCACCCATCAAAACCCTGTGATCCACTGGCTCATGCCTCTGAAAATCTCCTCCCATTGTTATGAATAGAAAATTTAAATTTTGTAGAATCTTGGTATTTTCACAGAGCACAACAATGGCAAATCAAAATAATTCAAAGTGCTACGGTACTGGAGGTTGTAGACAAAAAAGGTGGCATACCAAATTCTACTTACTTCATGAAATTAAAAGAGTTTAGTGCACGAAATCTAATGATATTTCCACTTGCATCAAATCTCATAATAGTTCACTCGTGTCAAGGCTTGCCACCCCAAAAATGTCACGAACATATCATTAGAAGTTAAACTTCAGCTTTTAATAACTTTAATTTCCTTACAGGTATGATGATGCAATCATGGAAAGACAAATTAACAAGCACATGATGATAGTCATCTCATAAAGACAAGAAACTCAATGTTTACATGCTAATTTGAAGTTTTTAAAAATAGAATATTTCCCTCTCCCCAACTAAGTAAAGGCATGGGTCCCACTAGGCCAGGAGATGCAAGAGCAAAAAATTAAAATGACACGCATTCCTAATAAATAATGAATAAAATAAAATATGTACGAAGGTATGTGGCATGAACCTAGCGAGCGCTGCAGGAAAAGTGTTCTGAAAAGATCACCTACATTGATGGAGTGATGAGATGGTATGAAAAGGTGGTGGAGAGAGAAGGTGAGGTGGATTTTATTACAGAGAAATAATTTCACAAAATGTGAAATGTTTATTATGGAGTTCTTGAATGGAATCAAGAATCGATAGAAATCTGGGTAGGAGACCCAGATGCTTCTACTGCAGGAGTGAGTGTGCCATCACTGTGCTAAAACTACTGTAGGAACTCCTCGCAACTGACTAGTTTGTTGTAGAGTTTGATTCTATGCCCATTGACAAGTAGCTTGAATCGTACAGGGTCAATGGTAGAAACTTGAATTGCTCCATTATCAAATACTGAGATTATCTCATAGAGCCCAAGCCACCTTGTTTGAAATTTTCCTGGTATGTGCTAGTATCTAGAGTCATACAACAGTGCCCAATCACCCACTGAAAATTTATTTTCTCAGATGAATTTATCATGCCATTTTTTCTCTATTGTTGGATCAATTCAGTGTTATGGAGTGAAGATTTCATGTATTCATCTAACCCATTCAATTGTAATAACCGGTCTTCTTGGGCTCTATTAAGATCAATGTCTAGGTCCAAGGCTGGTCTGAGTGTCTTATGTTGAAAATCAATAGGCATGGATGCATATTTTTCATACACCAGCTCAAAAGGGGTAAACCGAGTTGTGCTTTTCCATGTTATTTGGTAAGCCCAAATGGCTTCAGGAAGATGGGTAGCCCAATCCTTCTTGTGAACAACAACTATCTTGGTTGGGATGGATTCTATCTCCTAGTTGGTTATATCTACTTGGCCATTGGCCTGGGGGTGATATGGTGAAGATTTACCATAGCACATCATATATTCCTGCATCAACTCTGAGATAAGATTAGAGGTAAACTGTGCTCCTTGATCCGTGACTATCTCCCGTGGTACTCCAAATCTAGTGAATATACATTCATAGAGAAATTCAATGAATTTGTGATCCCTAGCATGCCTCATGGATTTAGCTTCGACCCACTTTGTGGCATAGTCAGTACATACTAAGATATACAACTTCCCATGAGAAGATGGCTCAATGGGTCCAACAAAATCGATACCCCACTTGTCAAATGGTCTCACCACTACCTGAGGCTACAAGGGCATTTCATCTGACTTTTTTGGGTGCCCCATGCACTGACATCTATCACAACACCTTGTATGTTTTGCTGTATCTCTATGCAAAGTAGGCCAGTAGTATCCAGTTGTCAAAATTTTATAGGCTGTTCTCTTCACTGCAAAATGGCCTCCACACAACTCATCATGACATGCCCGTAGAATGTCATAACTCTCATCCTCTCGAACATATCTTTGGGTGACCTAGTCTAGACCTGTATAGAACATAAAGCCTAAGATCCATGAGAAGTTAAAACTCTTCTCAACCAAAAGTCAGAGTTGTTTAGGCAAGAAGTGAGGCAGGGTTCTTCCTGTAGCAAGGTAGTTTTATATGTCTGCATACCATGGATTGAAAGAATCAATGGAAAATAGGTCCTCATTAGGGAAGTTGTCATCAATTGCTATAGGATCATCTGGTACCTATAATCTTGATAAGAAATCAGTCGCCACATTAGCCTTTCTTGGTTTATGAATTATCTTCACATCAAATTCCTACATGAGGAGTAACTAGCGTGCTAATCTGCCACTGATGGAAAGCTTTTTCAATAAGTATTTGATGGTTGAATGATCATTATATACAAATAATTCATAACTTGTGATGTAGTGCCTAAATTTGTTGAGTGTATAGACGATTGCTAACAGCTCTTTTTCGGTGATAGTATAATTTAGCTCAGCCCCTTGCAAGTTTTTACTAATATAGTAAATAACATGCTCAATGATACCTTCCTTCTATCTTAGGACTACTCCAATGGCATAGTCAGATGCATCAGTGTGGATGTGAAATGGTAGCTTCCAATCAGGTCCTCTGAGAATAGGTGTTTTTGTCAAAACATCTTTCAACCACTGAAATGATGCTTCACAATCTTCTGTCCATTCAAACTCAGCTTCCTTTTTTAGAAAGTTGTACAAAGGTGCTGCAAGTTGGCTAAAATCCTTTATGAATCTTCTTTAATAACCAGTGTGACTAAGAAAAATCCTGACATCTTTCTGCTTGACCAGTGTGGGAAGTGTGTTGATGACTGCAATTTTTGTAGGGTCAACCTGGATTCCAAAAGATGAAAGGTAGTGTCCCAAGACAACTCCCTCCTCCATCATCATGTAATGCTTCTCACTATTAAGGGAGAGGTTATATTCCTAGCATCTCTTGAGAACCTTCTCCAAGTTAGCTTCTGCCTCCTCAAATGTAGTTCCATGAGTAGTGAAGTTATCCATGTATATTTCAACACAGTCAGCAGAAATGTCAAATAAGATACAAAGCACTACTCTCTAGAAAGTAGCAGGTGCGTTGCACAATCCAAATGGTAAGATTGAGTAAGAAAATGTTCCCCATTGATAGGTGAACGTTGTTTTATCCTGGTCTTTTGGTGATATTTGGATCTAGTTATATCCACTAAAGCCATCTAGAAATGAAAAATACTTTTTACCAGCAAGATTATTAAGCACTTGGTCAATGAAAGGTAATGAAAAGTGATCTTTTTAGGGGCTTTTTTAAGCTCCATATAGTCTACAAAAACTCTCCATTTCCCCTCCTTCTTTGGGACAATTACTAGAGGAGAAACCCATTGGCTATCAGAAATAAGATAAATGAAATTGGCACTAAGGAGCTTCTGCAACTCTGTCTTCACTATATCTCTCAAAGCATGATTAATTCTCATTTGGGCTTGTCTAATTGGCTTGCACTCAGGGCTTATATAGATTCTATGGGTGCAAAGTTTAGGGTCTAACCCTTTCATATCAGTATAGTCCCATGCAAAGGCTTGTTGACTTTCTTACAAAAGTTTGAGAAGACTGGACATCTGAGATGTAGTGAGATTCTTATTAACATTCAACTCTTTCCCCAAGGAAATTTCAACTCTTTTGACCTTATCCAACATCAAAATTTTTGCAAGTGATGGTGACTTTATTTCATGAGGCAACAAGGTGTGGAGATAATCAAATGCTGCAGGAGACTAAGGTGAGGTCTTCTTGGGAAATATTGTTTGGAGGGAACAGTTAGGGACAACACAAAAAGATGCCTCGAAACCATACTAGTTAGTGAGAATTTCTACAAGTATATCATCTTCTTGTGACACCATAAACAGATTTCTTTTAATGACCATGAGCTTTTTCATTGAGTTTTCTTCAAGGGTAGCATCACCTAAATCTTGCCAAACAACTTGGTCAAGCTCTACTTGGGGTTTTTCTGGAGAATACAGAGTTAGCTTCTTGGTATTTATCCCATTTGATATGGTCATTTTTCCTAAGCGACATGCAATGCAAGCATCAACTGTGGCTAAACAAGGTCATCCTAGGATTAATGGATATCCTCCTAGAGTGGCTTTGGGTGACAGGACTATGAAATCTGAAGGGTAATCCAATGAATCCAGTGTTACAACAATATCTTCAACCATGCCATCTGGCTTAACAGTGGAATTATTAGCTAATTGCAGTATTGTAGGTGTATCTCATAAACCAATAATGCCAAGCCTCAACAAAAATTCCCTAGTCATGACATTGATTGATGCTCCTAGGTCAATCATGACATTTTGTATTTGGATACCATTAATATGAATAGTGACCACTGGACTCCCTGGATCAGAGTACTTAGGCATTAAGAATTTTCTTAGCATGAGATCAGAACGCTGTCCTAGAACATTGACAATGTTAGGGTCTATTTTCTTCCTTCCGGGATGCTTAATACAGGCTTCTTTTATTGCCTTGTTATAAATTGGGACTTCTTTAAGGGCATCAAACAAGGGGATTTACACTATCATTTGCTTTAGTTGATCAATTAAATCAGTTGCTATAGGATTTTCTTTTGGAGGAGCTGATTGAGCCAATCTTTGTGGATAAGGGAGATTTTTGAATACTAGTGCAGATTGAGGAATAGGTGGAACATTAGTAGGTTGGCTCACAAGTATGTCCTCAACATCAAAAACTTCAATTATTATAGACTCCTTAGGTGCAGGCAACGTAGTTCCTGATCTGAGATGGATATCATTTACTTGCAGGGAATAAGCTTGCTGCTTGTTGTTAGTATTTGGAGTTGGTTGTGTAGGAAGTTGTGTTGGCTTTTGAGGGTTATTGTTGGCTACAGGAGGTGGAGGCATAATAGCTTGATGCTGAGGTGGAGGCATGAGAGCTTGCTTCTGACTAGGCTGGTTAGGTCCCCATTGAGGTTGTTGTTGCCAATTACCATGTGGTGGACATTGGTTATTGTATTGTGGCTGCTGATAGGACTTAAACTGTTGTTGGTATGGGGGAAATGACAGTTGTTGCTAATAGGCTTGGTTATAGTGTGACTGTTGGTTAGACCAGTTATAATTCCAATTCTGTCCTTGAGGGGCATAATTTTGAGGGGTATGGCTTGGCCATTGACTACTATTATTATTATAACCAAAATTGTTCAAGGGGTTTGGAGGCATACTGTGTCTCTAAGCCCATGGATGCCTTTGAGAAACATAGAAAACTTATCCATTCTCCTCATCTATGGCTTTAAACTCAGTGGACATTGAATTAGTGTCCACCGATGCAACTGTCTTGCACCTACAATTTCTCTTCTTTTCTCTGTAATGAGAGCAGAATTCGGCCAGCATGGCATCTGCCTCATCCTTCTTCCTTCTTTCTTGCATACTATCTAGCTGAGTGGCAACATCATTGATGATGTCTTTCTTGAAGTTGGACAGAAGATTGGATAGCTCCATCTTAGATACCCCCGAACCAACATTGGACTTATGTGGTAGGTCTCTAAGTCCCCTACCTTTCTTCACAATAGCCCTTGAATAATTCAGACATATATTCTTTATGAGTGATGTCACCACCTGACATAAGATCTAAGGCATCAATGCTGTCATCATGTACACATTTCAGAAAAAGATGCTTTTGTGATTCCTTGTTCAACTAGTGCTGTGTATTATGTTGTAGGTTGAACATGAACCTTGAGACATAATCCTCCAAGGTTTCATCTTCCTTTTGGGACATTTTAAAAATGTCATCCCCTTTCAAATCTTGACCCCTACAGTACTCTTTATACTTTGAAAGGAACATATTGCTCATTGCAGGCCAATCTGCTACAATGTTGGCGCCCAACCCCATAAACCATCTCAAGGCAACCTCTTTTAGAGTAGATGGGAACAACTTCAGCTTGTGAGCATTAGTTGTGTAGTCATAACTCCTGTAAAGGATGTCAAACTCAAAGAGGAAGGTTTCAAGGTCTTCTGTAATAAGGTCATAGAATTTGGGAAGTGTAGTGGTAGGTATATTCTTAAAATTTTGATTACCTTGCTGAGGAGAGATAGGAAAAGGAAATGTAGGTTGAGCCATTCTTGGAGGAGGACCTAGTCATGGTGGCTAATAGATAACAAGAGCAAATGGGTGTCTTGATAATTAGGTTAAAAAAAAAGATCATTCAAATGTAGTGACCCTTCATAGGATGAAGGTGAGGATATTCATTCTTGAGCATCAACAAATAGATTTTCAAAGGGTTCTTCTTCTTCGTTCTTGTTTTGGGGTTCCTCATGCTTTGGATGAAAAATATCAAATCATTCCTCCTGATTATTATGAGGAAGAAATCTCCCAAGGCGGTCTCTCCTTCTATGCATAAAATGCTTGCTTAAGACTAAGCTCTAAATTATTAGAATTGAAATTGTAAATACTAAGATAAGTTTGAATTAACACAATCCCCGAAAACGGCACCAAAAATGCTTGGCCAAATAATGGTATCAGAAACCCACAACAATGGACCACCTATTTCAGGATTGGACACCCTAAATGGTTTCTAAATGAATTATTTAGTCTCATTTAATTATCAACCAGGGACGTAAACTTGGAATGGCATTCACAAAGCATATGCTTCAAACTCTCTCAATCTTATGACTAACCTATGGAATTCAAATGCTTGAGCTTCAGAAAAACTATGCTAAAACCAGTAAATGAATTTAGTCTAACAAAGCATGTAATCATGGGTAGGAGTTACTCTAACTGCCTATGCCGCAGGAACAGTCTACCAATTTTGTTATCAGTGGCTGTAGAAACAACAGAGTTCTACTTACTTAGAAACGAATAGGAAAATGAATTCTACTCTAACAAAGCAATTCACTCACCAAGTGGCCCCCCTTAGATGAGTGAATAGAAAATACAATCAAGATAAAAGATTTAAACTCAAACTATGCATTCTATTCATTCCTGGAGAATGATTACACTTGATTGAAAAATAGCAACAATAATTCTGTTATGAAAAATGACTCATTCCACTAACTCCTAAAGAGTTACAACAGTCATTTATTTGAAGGAAAAATACAACTACCTCCTAAATATAAGATCACTCCATAAATGAGGATCATTACAGATTCATAAAGTTTCAGAACAGAAACAACATTAATCATGAATAAATCTCCCAGGAATATAGCATGTTGAGGGAACTAAATTCGCGCACTGCATGCAAGAGAAAATAGTAATTGACTTGCCCCGCTTGCGAAGATCTTGCAACAACGGTTGGCTTTGACTATTCCAGCACCACAATGCTAGTCCTTGAATGCTCGTGACAAACACCTGCAAAATAATCAATGCGCACACAACCTCTCATATACATATATATTCTTATCATTAATATTAGGAAAAAGGTGTAAAGTTCTAATTAACACTCTTGCAAGTCCTATGGCTACAAGAGGAAGACTACCCAAAACATAGCATAGGAAAGGAAACATTCATCAGCATGTATAGCTACTACATTATACCATTCATGTCCATGAATTCAAGCAAACATATATCATGTCTTTAAACTATCCACATTTCTATTTCATGTCTTCACACACACACACACATATAAAACATATATATAAAAACCATAAGTTCATATGCCTGAAAACCATAAATTCATGTTTGCTTGCAAATAACTATTTAAAAGGAGGATAAAAAGAACTAAGAAAGATGGCCTTTTAGAGGCCCATCAGGATGTGTGACCAATACCACATGATTTTGGATGCTTCTTGTCCTGTATGGGCTCTAGATTTCCTTGTTCATGAGCACCTAGGCCTTTGCCTTGATAATAATATTTCTTGAGCATTTTATCCAAACAAGGATATTTATGACTTGGGGAATAAGATAAACATCCAGTTTCAGATCCCATAGTGGAAGATATGGAACTTATTTCTTTTGCTTCAAGTGGGCTGCCATTGACAAATGTAAGTGGACCAAGAGGATAGAGTGATGGCAGTGGGATAGCTTTGATTGGAGGATCATCAAGTGGAAAGGATGGGCTGATAGGATCTTGATTGAGATTGGAGGATGGTAATGAAGCTTAAGATGGAGAGTTTAGGATGTTAGGATCTTGGATTGGAGGATTTGGGATGATAGGATCTTGGATTGGAAGAATTGGAATGATAGGATCTTGATTTTCATATATGGGTATTTCAATATGCTTTTGGACAAGATCTAGACTGGATTGGATTGTTGTGGATAGAATGATGGGGGATGTATGGATGGTCTCTTCAAATGGTATGGATGAAAGGATGAGAGATTTTTCAATTGCGATAGCAAGATGAAGGGTGAACTCTTGAAGCTTGTTGGATGAAAGGATGAAAGTTTCTACAATCGTGATGATAGGAAGAAGGGTGAACTCATGAGGCTCATTGAATGTGGTTTGGATAATTCTAGGAGGAGGATATGCATATGGGAATTGGATGGAGTCCAATGATGGCATGGACTCAATGATGCTAGGAGATGGAAGAGGATCAATGAGTGGAATATACGGAAGAAGGATAATGGATGGGAGTGATGGAGGAGAAATGATGGATGTAGGGGATGGATGGGCATCATCATTGATGGCTTCACATGAAGGATTGAGATGGCATGGCTCTTCAGCTTTAGGAGTGGGATTTATTGCTAGCTTCCTTGTGAAACTCCTTGGAGACTTTCATGATAGAGTTTGGGGTGAAGGATTGGAATGTGTAGAAGATGGGGAGCTAGGATAGTCCTCACATGAAGGTGGGGTGGAAGAGTGTGAACTTTCTTGAGGGGATGTTGGTGTAGACAAGGAGTTGGAGGATGGAATGACTAGATAGTTCACATAGGTAGGTTTAGAGGAAGCTTGTGAACTTGATTGACTATCTAGTGAGGTAGGAGTGATGGATCGAGACATGGGATATGAAGTGGATTGAGGGATGCATCCTTTTTGTGAAAGGGGATTTGTGGCAATGTAGGGAAGAATGGAAGATGTTGGATTGAGATGGGATATAGTGGATGGTGGATCAAGATTGGATGGGGGATTAGGATAATGGATTGGAAGACTAGGATCTTGGATTTGAAAATGATTTGGAGGATAAGGCGATGGAAGATTCGGATAAGGGATGGAGCTATTAGTGTTTCTATGAAAGGATGGTGTTTGGGATATGACCATAGAAGATGATGAAGGTATGAAGGATGCATACAAAGGATATGTAGGCTCAAGATAGGAAGAAAATGTGGATGAATAGGATAATGGATTTCCCTTATCAAAGGTCTAATAGGGAGTGCTAGTGGATATGCATGAAGACATGATAGGATAGTTTGGAGGAATGATTGGATTCTGAAAGGTGATTGGAGCAAGCTTGCTAAGATTTTCAAATTACTCATCGCAATCCACAAGACTTTCATCATCATTAGGATATGATGGAAAAAGAGGAGAGACATAATAACCAAACTCATCATAATGGTTTTGAGACATGATGACTTGTGAATGAGTTGGATACGGATGAAGGATGAAGATGGATTGGAAGACTGGGGAGATTGGGATGACTGACAAGATCAGACTAGGATTGGATTTGGCTTAAGATATGAGAAAGGACTGACTCCAGAAGAAGATGGAAAGAGGATGAAGGATGACCAAGATGACTTTGCTAACCTAGGATAGGAGGAAAGGACGACAAGACTCGATGCAAGATGACCGGAAGACCATGATTAGGAGACTAGGATGACAAGATTCTAAAAGTTTGGATGATTTATGGATTTTGGAGAATTTTGACTGATATGGAAAAATATTGATGTGTAGAAGTCTTCACTTGTGTATGTCTCAATAGATGTTTTGCACTGAGTTTGAAACTTTGAAAACACATCAAGCATGAACTACCTAAAGTCAGGCTAATATCAAAATCTTTACCCACAACTTGATATCCCAAAGAGGGATACATATGGTGAGTGTCTTAAGGTGATCTGGGAAACCACTTGGATTGATCCTTGCACAAATATTTTGATACTTTCAGGAGTAGATCAGGAAGCCTATGATTTAATAAGTTTGTAGTTTGATCTGTGGAGTCCTCCCAATCAGTTTGTACGCGTGTGACTCACTTAAGATCCTAGTTGACCATGCCAAAATATAAGTAGGGATATTCACCTACCCCGGGCTACCATCAACATGCATCACCTGATCTTGAGGGGATGAAGCAAGAGTTTGCTCAACACTTTATTTATATACCGGTCGGGGAAGTACCGGTTTGAAGTCATTCTCCAAAGAGGAATAACTTTTCTCTTTGGATAGGCTTCACTAGAAGTAAAACAAATGAACTTGTTCGAGTTCAAGTGTTTTACGTCACTTAGATTAGAGGATATGTTGAAATGGGAAACTCCTAAAAATGCATCAAGAAGTTCCTTTCCCAATTTGATTAGGTGATTGAATTGAAATCTTGCAAGCACAAATGATTAAGGTTTTTATTTGTTCTTTCCTCCAAAAAAAATAAATTTTGAGAGATTTTACAATTTTTTACTTGGGCATTCAAGATTGAGTTTTTGTTTTTAGGAACTTTGTTTTTTAATTGAAATGCTTTATTTTCCAACCTTAGGTCATTCAAGATTTTTTTGAAATAGAAGAAAAGGACTCTTTTGATTTGGACTATGGTTCATTTCCTTTAGATGACATTCAAGACTTTATGCTCTAAAATTTAGTTTTTAGACCCAAAAATAGTTCCTTGATTGATGTTATGCATGAAAACTTAGGAAAATTTCAAGATTTTACAACAAAAAAATATTTTTTACCAAGATCAAAGCTTTAGGATTTATTTAGGAACTTTTAGGAACCAATAGGATTGTTTAGGAATTGATTAGGAAAGATTAGGAAAGATTTGTAGATTTTTGTTCCTAGTTTGCATGAGATTTGGACAACACTTAAGATAATGCAAATGAATTCTACCTTTAGCTAAGAAAAATTATTCAAGATTGGTTTTAA
Organism: Chamaecyparis obtusa; assembly: GCA_027943335.1. Taxonomy (NCBI): domain Eukaryota; kingdom Viridiplantae; phylum Streptophyta; class Pinopsida; order Cupressales; family Cupressaceae; genus Chamaecyparis; species Chamaecyparis obtusa. Next base: position 902,793 of record BSBK01004943.1, on the reverse strand, counting down.
AATGATTAGAATGATTTAGGATTTATTTAGGAACCAAATAGAAATGACAATGCAAATTTGTGGTTCTTTTTAAGCTTCCAAAACTTGAAATGTTCCTAGCTTGCATGAATGAACCTTAAAACCCTAGATTTGCATGAATGAGGTTCTTTTTAGCCAAATGAAAGTCATTAGAAGTGTATTTTATTGTTTTAGGACTAAATAAGAATGTTTAGGATTATTTAGGAATGATTAGGAAACTTTTAGGAAAGATTTGCAGATTATTCCCTTAAGGGTACTCAAAAAATGACTAGATGTTCCTTTTAAGCTTGAAAATGAAATGTTTGAGTTCCTAAAAAATAAAAAAAATTCATAAGCCTTAAGGAATTAGTTATTTGGTGAAAAATTATCCTCCATGAAGCACCTGAAAGAGTATGATGTCAGAAATTACAAGCTTGAAGCCTTGGGTCACTAGGATCCCCAAATAGGCCTAATAAAAACTAAGTCTAGGGCCTAAAACAAGCTCCCTACCTCCCACATGACATTTGGGACCAGGAATTATTTATATTAAAGTTTTTTATGACACTCCATGCATGCCCATACAACAATTCATAGTTTCCCACATGACAATTGAGCCAGAAGGTTAAAAATGGCTTAAAAATCAAGCAAAATTGGCCCATACGACAATTGCACATGATGGTGGTCAATTTTCGTATGAAATATTGGTTCTTCCCATATTAAAATTACTCAAAATGATCAATTTTGGTATGACACTGCAACAAAATTCATCCGAGAGGCGTTAAAAATTGAGTTTTTCACCAAAAAACCCTCAAAAAGGCAGTTTTGAAGGCTTGTGGAGTCCCACTGGGCGTGCCAAAAATGTGATTAGAGAAAACCTAACCTATTTGGAACAAGTGTAGACATTCAAACATTATTCTAAGAGAATATCCCTAACATATAGTAAAATCTATTTGCTAAGATATTCATATAGAACTTAAATAGGAGCACCCTGTCACCATTTGATTTGTTCTTGATTTTGGGATGTGGGTGTGCTCTCAAAACACATGGAGCTTGTCACTAATGCTGATTAGGAAGGATTGGGATGAATTAGGAACCATGAGAACCCCATAGTGGCACAAAATCGGGTATAGAACACCTATTTTTCCCCTAGAGCCTCAAGGATCCTAATAGAGCTAGAAATACAGATTGATGCAAGAATGCTTAAGCTAGATTGATTTTATCCAAATGAAGATGTGATATGATGCTGAAATAATTATAAAAGCTTAACAAAGAACTAGATTCAATCCATTAAGCTATTCTAGGATGATTTATGAAAGCATAAAATAGAGTTAATCTAACAATTTATTCTAAAGGCTATGATGATCTAGATGTAATTTACCATTATAACAAAGCATGAAGATAAAAACTAAGCTAATGATTTTCTCTTGGAAGAGAGACTATTTATAGGATTTTCCTAAGGGATTGGATTAGGAAGTGGAGTTAGGGTTAGAGTCAGCGTTTGGGGTAGAGTCTGAGGTTGAGTTAGAGGTAAGGTTAGATGGATGAGGGTTACGGTTGCTCACACATGTGTGAGAAACACTAGGGAAGTGTGCAAGGGGACCAAAGTGTAAGAGAAGACATAGGTCTTCACTCATGGCTTGTAAGAGCCTTCAATGGTGGTGTAAGAAGCCATTAATGAGCATGTAAGTCTTATTAATGAGGGGGTTTGACTAAAAGTCAAAGGAGACTTGGATTAGGCTAAGAAGGTTAGGAAATACCTTCTAGATAGGTTTAGGAAAGGTTTAGGAAAGTTTAGAAGAGGTTAGGGCTTTCTAGAAGATTTCTAGGGTTTTGAGGGATTTAAATAAATATTTCATTTATTTAAAGGATTTGGTCAATTTATTAAATAATTAATAAATATTGGGGGGAAATGATGTTTAAATTAGATTTAAACATTTCTGGAAGGGATTTCTTAATTAAATGTTTTTAATTAAGGTAGGAGGAATTAATGGCATAATAATAAATAAATTAATTAAATAATTAATTAGTCAACAAATAATGATGTCATTAGGGGTTTTACAAAATAAAATATTTTTATTTTGGTAAAGGCTTTTTAGGTGTCTATAGTATGGTATAACTATGATCACTTTTCTAATTAGGCTTGAAATGAACACTATTTTAGTTGGCTCTGAGGATGAACTTGTCTCCTCGATTGGTGACCATTGATGATGGTCTATTCTTATCATGTAGGGTTTGTGGATGAAATACAAACTCTCATGTGATGGCTTGAATGTGTTTGTCCACCTTGCTAAGTGATTGGGGTTATCCTAGAACCCTTGTCCAAGTACATTGAGTCTTCTGATTGTGCATGATTATGTGATGATCATGATTTACATATTATGGTTGCACCTTTGTGTGTGTGTGTGTGTCATAGTATTTTACACTTATGTACTTGATGGATATCATTATCTCAAAAAAAAATTATGTGCATATTTTAACCCTATGTTCTGAGGGTTCCTTGGAAGGGAGTTACATGAATAGTTAACAAAATAGCCAGAGGTGCTCAAGAGACTCTCTTTCAACAACTTCCAGGGAAGGAAGACCTTATTTTCCTAGAGAGTATCTAAAGAAAGACTCCTCACTTCTACATTATGATAAAGTGAGCCCTAATGATCTTTTGGGAGTAGCGAGGACTACGATAGTGGATATTTTTAGAATGCACATGTATTTTTTCCATGAATTGAATGATATGAATATTAAAATCTGATCTTGATTTGTGGATTGAAAAGGAAGGAAAAAAATGTAGTTGCCTCACTACAAAAGGTGATCAAGGATGTTGAGTATATGAAAGAGGATTATGTGGATATAATCACTAGATTGGAGACCAATTACAATAATATGAATAACAATCTCATTACCTTCATTAATTTCAATTACAAAGTTTTTAAGAGTAATGCAGATAGTATAAAGATAATGACTGAGAAATTTGAGAAAATGCATGAAGCTAAGATGCAATTTGTGGATTTACAAGCTTCGAATAAGGGTAAAAACATTCTCCTAGAAGAAGGTAAAAGACTCAATACTTGCACACAGACTCGCCTAAAAAGAGTTGTTGAACAATCAAACCAGGATCTAAAGGACATGGAAAAACTCTCTACGAATGCCTCTCAACTTGAAGCTTGAATTAGTTCTTGTTTTGTTTCTTTTTGTTGTAGGTTGACTACATTTTCTTGATTGTTTGCTAATGACAACATTTTGTAAATAAGGGTTCGAGTCCTTTCAAAACCTATTTGACCCTTAATAAAAAAAAATCATTTTAATTTATTATATTAAAACTTATCTTCAATTTTATTATCCAAATTATAATTAATCATATATATTAATAATAATACCAATTTCTTCACCAACTTCTATCAAAAGTATTTACACACCATACAAGACCCACTATTGAAAGTTTGCATTGAAATTAACATTATTGATTTGATTGTAGTAATCAAATTCATATTTAAAAATTTAGATAACAAAATCTTAAAGATGTTCACAAAAGAAAACCTAATAAAAATATAAACATTAAAATTAGATTATACATTTACCTTTTTAACATTAACAATAATTTCAAATATCTTTACCAACTTTAATTCAACTTTCACTCAAAAGCATTTCCATCACCATAGAGTAGTCAAATGCATATTTAAAAATTAAAATTACAAATGGCGAAGTCCTAAGAATGCCCACAAAAGAAAACTAAATCAACAACAACAACATGCACACAGAAACAAGCTACACTAGCTGATTCCTCAGTACCATCTGACAAGTTTCCACATATACACCACTTTCAAGCTCTCACACAGATGGTGTGTTCGTTCACACTGAGTAAATTTGCTAGCATATACTCATTATATATATGTCTATATATCTATATATTCTTCGAGATGGAAGACTTGTTTTGGTCTATAATCATTTTATATAATCTTCGAAGCGTTGCATTGCAGGGGGAGGAAGACCCAGAAGGACATTGATGCTCTTTCTCTCCTTGCCATGGGAGAGAAACAGAACAACTTCCCTCTCAGGAAGAGTCACAGGCCCAGTCTGCATAGGTTCCCCCCATCCAAAATCTGCAGTGTGGAATGATAGATGAGACCATGTTGTTATCACAAGGGTTGCAGTCAGCGAGGGTTTTGCACGGTTGATTTCAAAGCAATCTATGGCAGACCTCATGTAATTGTCTGTGATCATGCCTATGCCCTTCTGGACCTGTTCCACTGCATAGGAAAGAGGCTTCTCTGCTAAATCCCCTGCCTTGGACAGACAATTTGTCAGAACGATCCCATTGCCAAAATACCCCTTGGGCAGTGGGGGCTCGAATCTTTTCCTCCCATCCACTGCAAAAAGAAGCTTGGTTTCTTGATTCGGTGCCATGTGCAGAGCCCTGCTTCTACACCTCCAGACATGGGCTGAGAAAGAGAAAACAGAAATCATTTTAATGTTTACAGAATGGCTTTAAACAATTGATTGAGACCGTAAAACTGAAATTATCTTAGAATGAAGAAGAGCAATCAAAGCATGGTTGAAAGGTCGATTCATAATTCTACCAAAATTGAACCTAGGTGAGAATTCTGTCTGAGCTAGTTGCCCCTCACAGATCAAAATTTAAAAGTATGGATTGATCTTCAAACAATTAAGAGACAATCTACGTAATGTTGATGAAAAAACATACAAGAAATGTTGATTCATAAAACACACAATCGCTTTCAGAATCGGGAACAAGTAACATTATGAATTGTAGAAAACAGTTATCTTTAACACCACCTTCCACTCAATTATAAAATAAAAGCATTGTTTGAAGCTTGATCCATAGCCATGCCAAAATTGAAACTGGGTGAGAATTCTGTCTGAGCTAGTTACCTTTCACAGATTCAATTTTAAAAGTATGGACTGACCTTTGATCAGCTCCACCTTCAATTCAGTTATAAAACAAGATCTAGAACAGTGGAAACATGTTCGCCCACAATATGGGAGAACTTGGGAAAATGGAAAAAGCAGAAAAATTCTTCATCCACTATGTGGAAGAACTTGTGAAATTAGAAAAATAGTAAAATCATATCAGATTTTTACAATCTATATTTAGTTATAGTTGTATTTATTATGTAAAAGAATTTATGAAATTAGAAAAATAGTAAAATCAAATCAAATTTCTACAATCTATATTTAGTTATAGTTACTTGTAGATTAGACTGAGTTTTTTAATGAACATTTCAAATCAGATTTTATGATCTATTTTTTTTTTTTTTTTGATCGATGAAGGGCCGAAGCCGGGATTTTTATATATATAAATATAAACATAAATTAACAAAGTATCTATCATCAGTTCAAGCCCACTGTTGCAGGGTCTAATGTTCAGAACGAAATCATATCAACTTTCAACAACAGTAATCGGCTGATATCGATATTTACAAATCAGACTCTATGATCTATTATTAGAAAACATAAAAACTAAGAAATTTTTTTTCTCCTAGCTTTCTTGTATCTGAGGCTGGATTATGAAGACAATGATAAAAACCTCAAGCACACTCAATCCAGTAAAACCTATACCGAAAATAGTAGAATGTTTGATTTCAAAATAGTATAACTTGTTAAGAATAGAAAGCAAAAAAATCCCCCACCATATGAAAGAACTTATCAAAATAGCTAGCTAAAAGAGTACTGACATGAGAGAGCTTCGAATGTGGTGCATTTTTCCAGGGTTCCATCTTCCATTGCTTTGCTTTTAAGCTCTGCTAGTCTCTCCGGGCTGAAACAAAAGGACCTGTATTCTAGCTCTGAATCTTCGGTGAAACTGGAGAGGTTTTCTATTTCAGAGAACTCAAGATGGGGATACTCTGTCTTCGGAGGTGAGCGAGCTTGGAGCAAGGTTCTGTCCAAGTATGGACGTATAGAAAGAGGGAGATCTCTGGATGTTTCTGACCAGGAATTCACAAACTCCATGGCTCCCAGCCCATCAAACATGCAGTGGTTCAATGCTAGCCCCAGAACAAATCCACCGCATTTGAATCTAGTCACCTGCTTGGATGTTAAAGTGTACCAAAAAAACAGAAGTTATATTAGCTATAAGCTACCATAATAGCTTAATGAAATGTAATAGTAGAGGTGATTAGTAACCAAAACAGATATGTATTTAACATTTTCTTTATATTTTTTAATATTTTAAAGATGGATTACTCATAACACCCTCTCCAAAAACTTATACGATAAGATAGTAATAAACCGTTGATTCTAAGATTAGAAATGTGTCAAAATAGATAGCTACAAGAATACAATCTACAATGGATTAGATAGCATAATAGCAAAGCATGATATTAAATGGATTATAGAAAAAACCTAAACTTGTTAAAAGTACAGAAGCTTAGAGAAAAGGAATGAGGAGATGAATTATTTGTTTTTTAAGAAAAGAAGTATGATCATACTCGAAAACTTAAGATGACAACCAATTGGGTCAGCGAAGCCATCTTACTGGTATGGAGGGGTAAGATTAGTTTCTACGAGTCAAATGTGTAGATGATATTTCGTGGTAGGAATATTCCCTGAGTCAATGGAAGCATCAGATTTTCTGGTTAGAGACTGAGTACAGCCAAGTTTAATGGGCTGGGTGGTTTTATAAGCTTTTAAACAGTAAGCATTACCCACTAAAATCAGAACAAAAGCAATGATAAAACCCAAAATAAAAACAGTACTAGCTGAATCAACAATATAAAATGTGTCTATTAGGAATGCTGGTGTGGAGGACTTCCTTGGGGTCTCCCCTCCCATTGTTGGCTGCGTGCCTGGTGCTCCAGCTGTGTTGATCCCCCGGGTCTTCCACTTTGTGCATGGAGACTGTTGTTCCTGTGCAGGACAAGGTGGAAGGGATCAAACTTGCTATCCCTGAGTCTATTCTTGAGCAGGCCAAGGTGGAAGGGATGGAAATTGCTATTCCAGAATAGCTTACTAGCAAGACGGCTGCTTGATCTAGACGTTTGTTGGGAAATTCTGTGGGAATAGTTCCAACATTGATGTGAATCGGTAGTGGAATCTAAGAGGTAAGGTAGAGGTTGCTGCAATGCTTAACAATTTTTCCTGTTCTGTTCCTCAAATCCAGATGACTGCTCAATGACCCTTTTAGATGGTCCTTGATTTTGGGGTAGAATGACCTTTGTTAAAAAAAAGAAACTGCGCTCCTAGTTTTAGTTCTGAGTGATGATACTAGAGAATTTCTTGTGTGAGTTTAACTACCAGAACTATCTGGGATGAAGAAGCTTTTAAACTCATTTCAAACACTTTTGGACAATATTTTATTTCTGATTAAGTCACAAAATTCAAGAAGCATTTGGTCTTTGCTTGTTTTTGTGTTCTTCTGGAGAAAAACAAGGCACTTCATCACAGGTTACCCTTTCCTCCGAGTATGGAGTTGAGTGTAGCAGGTTGTCTTTGAAGACTCTTTTATTGTTTGTCATTGTTGTTTTAAAGTGGGTCACACCAGTCCTAGTTGCCCTAGAGACAAGAAAATTCAACCTGTTTGGAGAAAAAAGAATCAGTTGTTGGAGATTGTAGTAATAATGAGGGTGCTCAAAAGTTTGAAAGTAGAGGAAAAGTCCCTATTGACTGTAATAAGATGGACACTTCTTCTAAGGATTCAAGGTTGAATGGTACAGCTTCTGTTCATTCTCCTTGTGTCAAGAAAAGAAGCTTAGAGCTGGAAAACTTCTGTACTATGATAAAAGTCCCTATTGACTGTAACAAGATGGACACTTCTTCTAAGGATTCAAGGTTGAATGGTACAGCTTCTGTTCATTCTCCTTGTGTCAAGAAAAGAAGCTTAGAACTGGAAAACTTCTGTACTATGAAATCTTCTGAACAATTTGACTTCAAACCACCCTGACTTTAGATTGGTTGTTTGTAATGTTTGATAGCTTTTGATGAACTTTCATTGTTTCTCCTAGTTGTCCTTTTCTATTCTGTAACGTGTTGCTCAATCTTTCTTTCTGTACAGAATCTGAGCCCTTTCAAAATCACTGTCTAATTGAAAACAATATAAAATGTCTATAAAATAAATAAATTTATATTGTGTAAAACATAGAGATTATTCACACCTGAGCTGCAAGAGGAGGGATCTCCAAGATGTTCTTAGCACCAGGAGTACTGTAAACAAGCCTTCCCAGAGTGCTTGGATCAGGCTTGCTTATATCCCCCAGATCTTCCAATCTACAATCTGCATCAGCTTCCACAAACACAGCCCCCTCTGCATTACAGTTGACATTTAGCTTACCTTCTGGGCTAATTCCAATCCTCCCTGCAAGAGGGTAATAGTGCACTAAAACCTTCCTCAGTGCTTCTTTGATCACCACAACAGGGTCCTCCATTTTCTTTTTTTCTATTGCATCATAGCAATAAACAGTCTGTACAATAACTGCTATATTCTGATCAAGATTTGATAGATAATATACATGATTATCTGTGGGCTCTGCAGGCTTAATGAGAGCAGGCTTGTGCAATTTCACCTCCAACTTAGCTTGGGTTGTCATTGATTCTGCACTCGTGTTTTATAATGGGGCTTAATCCTTGCAGGCCCTCAAATATTAAGAATTACAGACCCAATATAATTAGTTTCCCAGTACCCAATTATTATCTTTTTCAAGTAGGTTTTAGTAAATATTATCGCCTGTTTTAGGGCATTGAATGCTGTTAATACAGGCGGAGAAATCGAGCTGGACAACCTCCACGTTTTTCTGCTAATGCCAATCTGCCCTCATCTGCTCTGTTTCTGTCCATATATGTTTTCAGATTCTCCAACAGCCAGCTTTCTCTGTCAATTAATTCAGGAACACAGTCAGACTTCCAATAATAGGCATATCCCAATAGAACTATTGATATCAATCCTGTACTACAAGAAATACAAAGAACAAATGCAGAAATTGATATCCAATAACAATTCAGAATGAATTTAATGATATGATCAAATATTGTTAAAAAAAAATTGTCATATAATATATATTGTTAAAAAAATTGTCATATGGTCAATGCAGGAGCCCAAAGAAGGCAATCAAGTAAATTATGTGTGAATCAAAAACAATTCTGGAAACCAGATATAATAATCATAAATAGATCAGAGAAATTTATTGGTGAAGTATGCAGTGAAGTAAACAGGTGAAGTGAAAACAATCCTTAGAACAAGATTATATAATGACGACTGCAGGAAAGTATTTAATGGGTGGAATACAGAGTTCAGTAAATTTTTAGGTGGAAAAATAAACAAGCCGAAGAACATGACTGAAAAGTGATCAATAATGTAATACAGAACAATATGCAGACAAGTAAATTCTGGGTGAACAAAAAGAATCCTATAACCCATGGATTTAACAATGATGAATGCAGTAGATTAAAATATTGTGAAATATGCAGTCTAGTAAATTCTGGGTGAAGAAAAAAACAATCCTAAGAACACGATTAAAAAATGATCAATAGAATAAAGTAAATATGTGAAATTTGCAGAAAAACAAATTCTGTGTGAAAAATGATTGAATAATGATCAATGTAGCAGAGTAAATAATAGGTGAAATATGTCTTTTGTGTAAATTGTAAGAGGAAGGTGTTTTTTATCATCTATTTTTTAATCTAAGATTTTTTTTCATCATTTATCAGATTTGTTGTAGATTAAAATTTCTGAGTTGACAGTTAAAAATTAAGGGATATCTATTCTGTTGCTTAGAACACAATAATGATCTTATGTCTTATGATTATTTATATTTATAATTTAAAAAATTAAATAAGATTTATTTATAAAAAATTAAAACAGAATCATATAACTATCTATAATAGTATGTGAGATTTTTCAGATGCGGGTCTAGTCAAAGTTCTCGCCAGTGGATAAAGTGGGCACTAAGGTTGTATTGAGGGCTAGTGGCTTGTCGCATGTTCGCATGAGCCAGTCTTGTGTTATGCGATCATGTGACAAGTCCTTTGTGGAAATTTTATGCGACGGCGGTTAACGGTAGTTAAGGGTTACGGTGTGTCGCATGTTCGCATAGGCTTTTTTTTGGCTATGCGATCATGCGACAACTGATGAAAGTCGCTGTTGCGGAATTAAAGGTGGGTCAGTGTGCCAGGTCTTGCCGACGTGTCACTTTCTTATTGACCAGTAAGCGCTGAGAGGGATATGCATTGTGGGTCCCGTAGCCAAGGGTAGGTAGCGGTGGCGAAGGCTTAGGGGATGTCACATGTTCGCATAAGTCATTTTCAAACTATGCGATCATGCGACAAACATCAAGGGAATGTCGTGTGAATTTTGAATTTCTATAGCTTGATCTATGCTCTGGTATACTTTACTATTTTAATATAATATTCGGCCTCGGCCCCTTATCGATCAAAAAAAATAAAAAAAAAATAGTATGTGAGACTTAAAAAGAGATTAACATTTTGTAAAACTTCTAGTTTTTTTCAAAATCATGGATAAAAAATGAAAAAAATATCATCTATTTAAATATGGGTCTTGAATAAATAAAAAATGATAAAAATAAACATCTTATAAATGAAGACATGTTTGGCCCATATAATAAATTTTAATAATAATATTAACAATACAAAATATTAAAAAGAGATTTTATTGAGCAATTAAGTATGTAACAAACAATTTAGAGGATATCAGAATTCTGAAGCATACATTGATGTTTAGATGATAAAGATATGGCAGTGGCTAAAATGCTAGTCTAATTTGGGGGAAAGGGGACCATAGTCTAATTTGGGGAAAAGGGATCATAATTGGATATAGCATTTATATTATTTATTATCAATAACTAATTTATATAGAAATCAATATATAATATAATATTGATCAAAACAGATCAGTATATGATCATATGAAAATTTACAAATGTCACATAAAAAATCATGCATACATTTATTAACAAGGAAAAACATAAATAATTTTTTGTTTCAAATAAAATATTATAACTATTTGATATATATATGTCATTTTATACAATAAAATGCTTATCTTAGCAATTATTTTTGTTCAATGGGAAAATTCTATTCTTATGTCTACAACTATTAGGATAGCAATGAATATAGCTTGGAGTGCTTCACATTATAAATTTTTCTGTCACAATTATAAAAGGTGAGCAAAATAAGTATCTCATATTTTATCCTGATGTGAAGAATTGTCAAAAGTTTATGATCATTGAAAGTTGAACATAGATAGTAGTATAAATAATATTATGTTGAGTTTATAACAATAAACAAAAGTTGTATTTTCAATTAGTGAGTCATTTCTATTGGATATAAAGATTAGAGATAGAAAGAACCATGCTTACTAAAAGATAATAAGATCATTTAGATTGCATATTTTCACATTTAAGAGATACCAATGCATACTGTCTACAACATGATACAATATAATCAGTATTATTAACGAGAGCACAATCTGAAATCCAATAAAAATATTATAAAAACAACAAAAATCTTTAAATAAAATTGTATTATAAAATATAAGACAATAAAATTATGATAAAACTAATAAGAATTATTAAACTATCAATACTAACCTCAAACCCAAACTTCTGATAAGAGTAATCAGAACAATGAGAATTATTAAACTATCAATACTACCCTCAAACCCAATAGAATCATTAAATAGTAGGAATAATAACTAGAAACTGTATTAGAATTTGAGGATTATAAAGAAAACAAAACCCAATGATTTTTTTGGCTCATACCTTACAATAGATTAAACTGTCTATTTCCATTTATTGCAACTCTGTCATTCTTTCAAGAGGCTGTTTATGATCCTTCCAGTTTTCCCTTTGTCTCCCTCACAAGCACACTGATATATTTGGCACACTGATATAGTTCAAATAGTATCCTTATTAGATTGAAATTCAAGTAAAGTATTGAATAATGTGTAAATGTTTGATATGATTGTTGACCAATAGATGCGAAATTTTGTTTAAAGTAAGGACATACAAGCCACGACATATAATTGTTTTGCATGAAAATAATCGATTTCACTAAGAATGGCAATGTGGGTTTACCTAACTTTGAACGATGTTTTTTAAGCTCCCTTCCATGGTGACATGTGGGATTTTCAAATAAAACAAACCATTACTGATACAAAGTCCTAAGTTGGTGATGACCTTAACAGAGGGTTGTTTTTTTGGTGATATCGGGTTATTGTTTTTTTGGCTTTTGACAACATGATGTGATATGTAGTTCAGACGTATGGTTTATTGCTCGTGTATTTTCTCTGTTTCCAACTACATGGTGAGAAGGTAATTTTAAGTTAGTTTTTTTGGGTTTTCTACTATGACAGCAATGTTTTATCAATCATAGGAGCCAAGCTAATGAGAAGGTAAAGGTAATTTTAAGTTAGATTTATTTTTTTTAGGTTTTCCGCAATGACAACAATGTTTAATCAATCATAGGAGCCAAGCCAATGATTGGAAAATCTTTATGGGTTTTAACTATTCATAAATTTATGTTAATGTTTGTTTCGTTCAATTAAGGTACTTTTGTCATACAAAAGTTTGCTCAACTACCACAAGTCACTTGAGTAATGTATCATTTAAGTCACTTGAGTAATGTATCATTTTAAGTACAAGAAGTCATAGAGAAAGATTTTCTACCAATTGACTAGTGGTATTCTATAATGGGTTCATAGGGGAAACAAATGTAAGGGAATTGTGTCACATTGAGAAGTTAATATAGAACAATAAAAATTGCAGGGCTACACTTTCAAGAAAAAGTGGTATATTGTATATTAGAAATATGTATCAAGCTTCATGTTTATTATTAAAATATTGAAATTTGGAGAGTTGCACATTATGGAAAAGGTGAGAAACGTGACCAAGAGTGAAACATGTGGTGGATGGTTGTCAATGCATTTTGGATTTAAGTAGTGTTAAGTTGTTTGTTAATGAATTGGTCTTATTTTCTCGATTCTCTTCTTATCTTTTACTTGTGAGATGATTTTTTTTTGTTTGTTTATGGCTGTGATATATCTTGTGAAGATAGATTTGTTTTGTAATCTTTATTTGTAGATCTTATAATAAAATATGGAGAGAAGTTTTTTCAGAATAATTTGTATTCTATTATTTTTTTCAAATACAATTCATATTTATACGATTCTTAAATTTTATTTTGTAGGAAGCAACATTTTTAAATAGATTGAATTGTTTTAACAACTCAAAAAATGTATACCATTAATAAAACTAGTAGTTGCATGTTTGTGGGCAAGCCATGAATAGCCAATAGATTTCATTTGAAAGGGGGAAATAATGAAGGTCGTGTAGACAATGAGGGTTAATGAAGGCAGTGTAGACAATAAGGGTTATAGCAACCAATAAGTGGTCATATAATTGGACGATTTATTACTTTGCCAATCGAGAGAAAATTTAAGTATTTATTGATAGCATAATAGTTAGATTAAAGAACATCTGAAATTTACTGAAAGTTCAATTTTTTACGGATAGTTTGTCATCAAGGGTAATAATTAGGGTGTTTTTTGTGTGGCATCGAACATGTCTTTGGATGCATTTAAGTATGTTTACACAATTTAAAAATATTTACATTTTAGCAAGAAGTTATCGATTGTGGAGGTTAATTTGAAAGCTAAAGACAAAAAGGAATATTTATTTTTTGATATGTAAGCAAAGTTGGAGAAGTGAAAATGTGTGAAGGGTTAATATTAATTACTTTTCCATAACACTTTGAATCCTTCATTTGTTAGAAAGGTACACAAAGGTAGTGCATGACAGGTTTTTGTGCAAGCATTTTCAGTGAAATTCGGTAATATTTTATAGAGGCATTTTGGGTGAATTTGGTAAGTTCTCCATGCTACAAAGCAATATTTTTTGTGTAGAAACATGAAATTTTAAGAATTTAGGGTATGATCATATTAATGGTTTAGAATGCATAGGTGGTGAAAAAGGTTATAAAAATTAGAGTTATGTGGATCTAAATTAATTTTGAGTAAGGGTAGAGAGTTCATTAATTCTATTCATGAAAGTGCAAAATTGGTAGAGAGTTTATTAATTGAAGCGACATGGTTCTTGGTAGTCGTACAGTGTATGGAATTAGTAATGAATGCATAAATAGATATGATCCCAACACAAGGACAATTAAAATACATGATGGTTGAGTTGTAGTCAGTCTAAACTGAGAAAATATTGAAATTTTCTTCTATCTCCTTAAGAGGGGTCAATATGGGTAAGTGCACAAAGATGGGGGACCAAAAAGATGTCACTCATCTTTTTGGTTCCCCAAAAAGCATAGGGTGTGCACCATATAAGGTGCACACCATATACAATGTACATTGTATGGCTTGATTTGTCGAGCCTAAGGCTTGTGCATACCAAGCCTATACGGTGCATGCCATATACAAAGGATATTATAAATTTCAAAAGAAACCTTAAAAGCACATTTTGTTTTCATTTGTATTTGCGAGTTGGAGAGAGGAGCAACATTTTAGAAGGGTGTATGCCATTTCTTGAGCATAATTTTCTCCATTGGTATGTTGGATCATCTAAAAAATGTCACAACATTGGAGAGGTTGAAGAGGTGAGCATATTTACATTTTTAGCTTCTTTTTTTGTTTAAAGATAAGTTTAGTTAAGGTTTTAAATTAAATTTTATTTTGATTTCTAGTAGATGTAAATCCACCTCAATGAAAATCTAAGCCACCTCCTCATGAAGAATTTCATAAAGAAAATGCACCTCAACCTCCTCCATTAATGGAAAGACATCCACTAGGAACAAAAAAAATATTTTAAACCAAATAGAGAATAATTGAAATCAGTTAGAGGCTTTGATTTCTAGGCTAACATAATCTATTAGAATAAATCATCATAGGGATTCACTTGCCAATTCAGTGGAATTAATTTTGACCCACATATGCATAGTTAGTGGGCAACTAAATTTATGGTCAAATAAAAGGGATGAGAAAAAATAATACTATGTGTGTACTAGGATTATTACCTTCATAGAGTTAGCTTTGTCAAATAAATCAAAATAAGAACTAAATTACCATAAAAAAAAATCCAATTAAGCTATTTAAAAGACAAATGAGCACTCTATGGCTCTCTAATTAGGGATGCTAATGAAGAGCTCTCATCAAGCTCTCACTAGTGATAGTCCTAATATGAGAAAATATGATAATCAAAGCTAAAACAAGTTAATTCCAAATGAAATTAGTCTAATTAGCTCCTAGATTTTCCTTTCTAGCTTAAAATTGCAAGAGGTTTGATGCTTCTAAAAAATTATGGATGATTATTGATTGATTTATGCCTTTCTTTTATAGATTTTGGCAATGGTAGGGGGTGGAGTCAAGTTGATCAAGGTTAGGTTAGGGTAAAGTCCCTGGTTCCACCTTTGGAGACCATTTAAATATTTTGTCCTCAAAGCTTGGGACAAGAGGACAAAATGGGTGGACAAGATTCTCTCTCCCTATGGGTGGTGGAGATTCGATGTGAGCTTGATCCATGTGAGCTTGGTTCTCAAATCCTATTGGTTGATGCATTTTCCTCCCATTTGGTGGTTGAGGGAAAATATGATTTATTTAATTGAATTTAGTTAATATGTTTAGCCATGTGTACCCCTTGAATGGGTTGATTTGATTTAAATGAACTATGTAATTAATTAGATTAATTGCACAATTAATTGATTTATCATGATTTATTCGATTTTAATTAATTTTATGGCTTTTGATTTTTAATTAAATTTGGATTATGGCTTGATTGCAATTTTTCTTTGATTTTAACTTGATTTGATTTAATTGCTTTGATTTTTGCCTCGATTGCTCACTTAATTGTTCTTGTCCATTTTTAGGTGATTACAAATGCCCCTCTTTGAATTTATGCACGAAGCGTATCGGTTCAAAGAATGCCCTGATCGTTTCAGATGTGAAGTCCTGATCAACTGACGTTTGATTTGATGTGATAAAAGATGCAAATTCTAATGATAAAACTGATGTAGTTTTGATTGATTTTAGGTCCTCGATGGTCGTTTTGATGATAAGTTGCCTGATATGGTACCCAATTTGATGTTTGATGCCCCTTTCGATTGATAAAAAAGATTACACTTTGATTTGATGGTCATGCCCTTGATTCGCTGATTATGATGTCGGTCCTGATTATCCAAGTGTATGCCCCCTCGAAAATGAAATGAAATTTGAGTGTAGTTGAAAAATATGACATTTTAGGTCAATTTGTGTGAATTAGGTCAATTAATAATGAAAATTGATTTCATTTCCGATAATGTATTCATGATTGTTTGATGACAAATGCCCCTTATTTGGAAAAATGGGTAAAAAGTTTGGGTCCCTGGTCATTTTCTGGTCAAAGATACCCTTTTTAGGTCAAAATTGGCTGTAAATAGGGGTAAAAGTCATTTTTACCTCCCCTTTTGTCTTTTTTCTCTGAGCCCTTTTTGTCTTTCTAATGATAGTGATCCCTATTCATGAGCACATATTAGATCGAGGCTACCAATACATGCGTTCACCTGGCTATGAACCTCCAATATGTACTTCGACAACTCACTTTATCAATTCAATGCATTTAATTTGAATTTTTTTTAATTTTTACAGGAAAAACCCTCTTTTTTTCTTTTCTTCAAATTAAATAGCACATCCAATATTTTTAATAGTGCGTACAACTTTTCTCTAGCGCATACGTAGTTTTCCATAGCACATTCACAACTTTTAATAGAGCGTACAAATGGTAGAACTAGGGCACAATTCACATTCACCCTTTTTTGCTGCACGTACAAATTTGATTGTGCATTTAAACATTTTAGCAACACGTATAGGGGTTTCTTGTAGCACGTACTAAATTTTATAGCGCGTACACTTTGAAATAGTGCTTTTAATAATTTCTTGAGCACATTCACCATTTTAAACCACACTTTTCTCTTTTAGTGCTTTTAAGCATTTAAATAGTGCATACACCTTTTTTGGTCAGATGTACAAATTTCTAAGTCAGTTTTCTGGAACTGTCTAGTGTCGTCAATCAGTTAATTGGCTTGGGTATCAAGTCCAATTTGATAGTGAGTCATATGATGTTAGTTTGAGTCATGTCATATTGAATGTTTGATTGTCAATCTTGATTTCGATGGTGGATGATGATCATAAATTTTTCGTCATCTCTGAATAGAATTAGGAAAATTGATTGTGGTTTGATTTAGGTTTTGATTGTTCGATTGACTTTAAATGATCCAATTTGTAATGATTTTGATTTCTGATGTGTTTAACTTTCTTTTTGCAGGCCAACCTTAAATCACTCAAAGTTCGAGGCTTGCATCCATTACCTTTCAGCATAATCGATGACTTGAGCGGTCTTGAGCGCCAAGTTATTGGTAGATGCAGTTTGTCCTTTCTCCTTGTCCTTACTTGATTCTACGTGAATCAAGGTCTTCTCATAGCTATAGTAGAGCAATGGCACTCTGACCATAACACCTTTCATTTGCCAATGGGGGAGATTACTATCACTCTCGAGGATGTGTACCGGATCCTGCACATCCTGATTCATGGGGAGATCATTTATTATGATTGGGTCTATGACGGGACCGCCTATAGGGGAGTGTTTGTTAATCCTACTATTGGTGATGATTCCATTCAGTGGGCACAGTTCCCTTCCTTTCCTGTTCTTCCTACCATCTTGGGTGCATTAGTTGGCAGTTTCCTCATTCCCAATCAGTGGG
This sequence comes from Chamaecyparis obtusa, assembly GCA_027943335.1. Lineage (NCBI taxonomy): Eukaryota > Viridiplantae > Streptophyta > Pinopsida > Cupressales > Cupressaceae > Chamaecyparis > Chamaecyparis obtusa. The sequence continues at coordinate 885,099 of BSBK01004943.1, read as the reverse complement.
GTCATGGCTTTGCTATTGGTTGGGGTCATATCTTAGAGGATATGATCGTGCAACCATGGAGATTCGACTAGGGGACCTTCGTGCTGGCTCATCTTTATCATGAGCTACATCATGTAGTATACCATCGTGGGGCAACTCTTTCTGTTGGGGTGATCATGTTACAACTGTGGACATGGGAGTACATCCCTATTAATCATCCCATTTCTATTCGACATCATGATCCAGGTTGGCCCTTCGCTTGGATGTACAAGGGCTTGGTGGTGCAGGCCCATTTGGGCAAGTTGGATTATTGGAGACAGATTATTGGTGACATTGATTAGGTCGTTTGGCGACCATGCATTGGATGTGAGGCATGGCCTGAGGATGCGGCCAAGTTACCATTCATGTGCATGCCACAGTGGATGATAGGACGCACACTATTGATCATTGAGCAATTTTGTTTTTAGAGGGTTTTACGGTAGTATGGCTGGAATCAGGGCATGCCATAGGGATTAGCTTTATATGCCTAGATATAGGTGGAGAGGTCGCTATGGGGCCCACAGATAGATTATAAGGCAACACACCAGGAGTTGCTACAATTGCCCCACCTTGCATGAGATATGAGAGATCATATCCTTGATGCTGGTATGATAGATGATTACGCCAAGTGGTTTTCTTAGAACCCATTTCTGAGCCTCACTGATCCTGCAGAGAGAGTGCTAGGCATTGAGGAGGCCAGTATGATGATGATGATGGAGATGGTGATGGTGGGGGTGGTTGAAGATAAGGTCGTCGAGGACAATGAGGTCGACGAGCAGACATAGGAGGTAGGGTTGTCATCCCAATGATTGTTGTTGTGCCAATTCCTCCTAGGGGTGGTGTCCGGATGAGGGGTGGTGCTCAGGTTGTGGCCGATGTGGATGCCCAGGCCGCATCTAGATATTGTTAGATCAGGCACAAGGTCCACCAGAACCTCCACAGGATCCTCCAGTACATGCTCCCTCTTCTTCTTCTATGCCATCTTCTTTCATTCTTCCATCTTCTTCTACTTTCATTCCATCTTTGTCTACTTCGATTCCATCTTCTTCTATGGCTCCCCCACAAACTCCACCTACATAGGTACCAACACAGACTCCTCTTGTACCAGCATTAGCCTCAGATGTTCATTCTTTGCAGTCTGAGATGTCAGTGATGAGACAATAGGTGACCCAACTGAGTTTGATGATGCAAACCTTCATGGCTGCTATGAGTCAGCATAGTTTATAGGCTAGTTTGAGTAGGGCTCCAGATGTTGATCATGGTCCTGATGGTGCCAGCGGTTCTGGTAGTTGACCTTTTTTTGAGATGAGATACCTCATTCTTTGATGTATATGATGATTCATTTTTTATCTCGAGACATTGGACTCATAGTATTCTTTGATCAGTTGATGTTACTTATGATTTGATACTTGTTGATATTTTTTATGGACTTTGATTTCCAGATATTGATTATTTTGATGATATTATGGACTTTGATATGCAGTTTGTTAGATTTACTTTATATGATGTCATTATGTGTTGGACTTCATTTTTTAGATTCTTTATATGATATGCAGATCTATATGATTCTTATCACTACATGCTTTATTTTTTATGTTTTCAAAATGCAGTTTATGATATGAATGCACATGTCTAATATTCCATTGATGCAAATGTTTGTCTTATTTATGACATGGAGTAGATGGATGCATATGTCACATGGTTTAATGTTGTATGATGATGGAATGGTTTAATGATTAATGTGATGTGATGATACCTATGGATGCATTTATTTGATGATATGAGTATATGTAATGGATAATAAATGTAATGGATTTATGGTATATAAATGTGATGGATGCAACTATGAAATTAGATGATTTTAATGATTAATGATATGAATGAAATAATGATGAACTTATATATAAATGTAAATGACCTAAGTTTGAATGTGCTTCCATGTTTTACATGTATGAATTTAGATGGATGCACCTCGATAAACAATGCAATGTACTAACCATATGATCTTAAAAATGCAATGATGTAGAATGCATGCAATGTAATCTTAGTAATTTCTTAATGATGAACTAATGTCATTAAATGATAAAGATTAATCAATGGATACAAACTAATGCAATGAACTTTAATGACCTGGTGAAATCTTTAATACGCGTGCAACCTAATGAAAGATAATGCATGAAATAAACTAGAAGTATGCAATGTTTTAAGATGAACTTAATGAAATGCAATGAGATGTAATGAATTGCCATGAATAATGAAATGTGATGAAAAAAATGTGTAAGATATAAAATATGGATGGGGTCCTAGAACAATGGTTTACACATAAAAGAGACCCCACAACCAATATTTTACACATACATGAAATTGTATTGATATGGGATGTAAATATAGATAACTAATGTTGAAATGAAGAAATAAAGGTACTTACCTCAAAAAATAATCAGCCGAAAACCTTGTCAAACAGTCTCAGAAATTGTTGATTTTCACTTTCTTAGACCAAAATTGCGAGATCTACAAAACCCATAAATCTTTTTCTTTTCTGAGCCAGGTCAACCCTGACCCAGATAGCGGGGCACAATCTTAACCCCCACTGAAGGTTGGCCCTGACCCAACTACTCCGATGGAAATTCTGTTCACAGATCTTGGAAGTTCACCAAAAAGGGTATCCAGATCTACACTTTAATTCACCATCATGTACTTGTACCTGCAAAAAAAATGGTTTTGTTGTTTGGATGAGGGGTTTGCCTTAGTCAAACCCCAGTTTGGAATCAACCTTAATAATAGAATTGAAATAGAGAATGCTAGCAAGTAGTAGAAGTAGATCTAACAATGAAGCTATGATATTCAATAGATATGCAATTGTATTTCAAATGTAAACAAGTATGTTGATATGAAAGCTTGGACATAACATTAACAAATGTAAATCTGAATCTCCATGATTGTATGCTTGGAATCCACCTTGAGGGAAGAATGAATGGATATTGAAGATGAACAAAGGATCTTGAAGGAAGATCACACCACCATGATGGCTAGATCCAGGGTTTTGAATGATGAATCTTGAATGCTTGAACCAAATCCCTTCAAAAGGCTAGAATGCTTGAATACTTGATCCTCAATAGAAAACTTGAATGCTCAAATCGATGATGGCTTGAATGAATTTACTTGAGAATGGATGCTTGATGAAATGCTTGCTTGATCTCCTTGAGAAAACCTTGAGAACTTGATCTCCCAAAAACTTGATGCCTTGATCATGAAAAATGGATGTGAAAATGAGAGAGGAAGGCTTCTTTTTATAGTGATCTAGGGCACAAACTTCTAGAGAGACCGACATTGGAGAATTAAATCCCAATTAACCTTAAACCATAGAAATGGACCTAGATTAAATGCAATTTAAGGGTTTACCATTCTGAAATCTAAAACAGCCAACCCGGAAGCGGGAAAATGAAACTTTCCGAAACCCGACATCCCGAAAATTTTGAAAATTGAAATTTGGACCCAGGGTCAGGGACGAGGTCGACTCTACCCTAGGTTAGGTTCTAGGTCTTCCTTGACCCAGAAAGTCAAAATCTTCAGATTCTCAGAGAAAGTTGTCAGAAAGAGGCTGGAAACAAGGGGAGAGAAGCAGAACAAGGGGAAACAATCAGATCCATGCAAAGACCTAATCAAGGCACTTGACATGACCCCAAATGAATTACTCGAAGGGCTAAATGCTCTTAACATGGAAGTAATTCCATTTCAAGATGATACAAAATGATTATGAATGAATTTAAGGATGAATGCAAACTAAAGCAAATGAGTTTAATGAATATGACCTAGAATGATATTTGGAAGATTTGATTGGAAATGAATGCAATGAATATGGCTAAATGAATACAAACTAAAATGAATTTAAATGAACTTAGGTTAATGGCTTAAATGGATTCAAGATTTGTCATGATTTAAAATGAATCTAACAAATGCCATTAATCTAATGCAAAGCACCTTTTATTTTTTAGTTTAGATTTTGACTTCCAACACACTCTATCATATGTAGTTTTTGATGTGCATTATGATTTTGATTTGATTTTTTATTTACTCCACCCCCTTTCTTGTTTTTCTCTTTTCCACTTTTTGTTTTCAAAATAAGATAGGAAAATCCCTTAAATGCATTTAATCTAGAATGGATGCAACTAACTGTCACTATTCACAAATTAGGAGCTTATATTCATCATTGAGTAGTTTTGGAATCCTAAAATTAGTACACATCACTAGTTCAACTATGATGATATAAATACCTTTTTCACCCTTTTTGTTTCTTTTCCCTCCTTTGGTACGACTATCACTGATTGAGACTAATCATGAGAGTACGAATATAGATTTTGTTAGATTCTATGTTCCAAGTGGATTTTTGGTATTGTGATATTTAACATCAAAATAGCCAAGGTATCCTTTTGCGTAGACAAACAAAGATCTTAGTCTCTCCATATGTACATGTCCTCGATGGTTCTTTAATGATCATGTCCTTAGACAAATAATACCTACTTCAAAACTTTGACCTTAAGACGCTCATTTAGAAACCAAGAAAATATCACGTTTTCATCATAGCTTGTCTAGTGTAGAAACTTTCATTGATTTGCTAGAAAGACATGATTTCATCAATCAAGTCAACACTTAAGAACAATGTTGCATCATTTTTAAATCCATGGTTAAAGTATAGTTCTATCCATTTCATACTTTTAATCCTGATAAAGATAAGTGTCCTTGTGAGATCTCAGATCAAAATTTTGTGTTTGTTTGAATTTTGGATTAGGATTAGGATTTGATCGAGCAAGTGTTTTGATTTTTGATTTGGTGTCAAATTGATATTTTCTTTGATGAATCCTTCCTCCTTGAGATTAGGTTTTGCCCCCAATTTGATGTGATTGTGTTGTGGGACTTGGGATAATTTACAGATTGGATTGGTGACAAAACCTTTAGGTACTTGCAAATGCAACTATGGGGTTTTATTATGCAATGTATACAAATGTTGGTGAATGCAATATTTACAAGGATGACTACTAGGCATGAGACTGACTTGGACTTTCAATGGTGCCTGTTTACCAAGTTTTCACCAATTGAATGGATTTTTCTCCTTTTTTCTATTTTCAAGCTTTTTTCCTTTTTCTGCTACCAAGGTGCCTATTTGCTAGGTTTTCACCAAGGCACTTTTTATCTTTTTCTATTTTTTTTTTGTTTTCTCTTTTTCCAATTTTTTTGGTTTCCATATTATCAAGGCCCCTATATACTAGGTTTTTACCAAGACAACATGTTTTTGAGGATCATTTTTGAATTTTTTTAGCTTTCTTCATGCTCATTTTTCCACTATTTTTTTTTTAATCTTTTTTGCGTTTTTGATTTGTTTTCTCTTTTTTGATTTTCAATATTTTTGGTATTTTCAAGATCTCTTTTGACTATATAAAATAAATAGGATGCTCTCTCATCTGATATCTCTGATAATCTTTTTCTCTATCCCTCTTCAATTGCTTCATGTGTAGAACCTTGTCAAGTGTATACTATTTATTGGTTCTTGCAAATCTTCTCCTTCACAATCAGCTAATTTATAGGTGTCTGTCCCAAAAGATGAAGTGATCACAAAGGGTCCTAACCAGTTTGCTTCCCATTTTCCTTTCTTCTCCCTTTTTGCTTGATTTTTGGGATTTTCTCGCAACACTAAGTCACCTATTTGGAATGCTCATGGTTTAATATGCTTGTTATAGTATTTGGTCATTCTATTCTGATACAATTTTAATTAGTCAAAAGAAGCTTGTTGTTGTCTTTCATCTAGAAGCTCTAGTTCATGTAACCTAGCAATTCTATAGTCTTCTTCACTTAGTAAACCATGCAATGAGAGTCTTAAGGATGAAATTTCTACCTCCAAAGGTAAAATTGCTTCTGCTCCATAGACTAGGGAAAATGGTGTAGCTCCCGTTGGCATTCTAATGCTCGTTCTATAAGCCCATAGAGTAGGGTTTATTTGAATGTGCCAATCTCTACCTAAATTATCCATAGTTCTCTTCAATATTTTCAGAATGTTCTTGTTTGTAGCCTCTGCTTGTCCATTACCTTGTGGGTAATATATTGAAGATGAGTGATGTACCATATGAAATTTTGTACATAATTCTTTCAAATCCTTGTTTTTAAAATGTTTTTCATTATCCGTTATGATGGCATGAGGAACACCATATCTATAGATTATGTGATTTAATATGAATGAGGATATCTTCTTTCCTATGGGAGTAGATAAGGGTACAACTTCCACCCATTTGGTAAAATACTCTATTGCAGCAATGATAAATTTATGACCATTTGAAGATGGTGGATAAATCATACCTATAAGATCTAGACCCCATTGATAAAAGGGCCAAGGTGTTGTCATAGGATGAAGCTCTTGTGCTGGTACGTGGATCAAATTCCCATGATATTGACATTTACGACAAGTGTTTACAAAGTGACAAGCGTCCTTTTCCATTGAAGGCCAAAAATATCATATCCTAAGAAGTTTCTTAGCTATGGTTAAACCATTTGAGTGCGACCCACAAATCCCCTTGTGAATTTCTTGTAAGGCTATGGTTGATTCCTCTTTCTCTAGACACCTTAGAAGCATTCCATCTAGACTTTTGCAATACAACTTGTTAGATACCAAGGTGTAGCGGGAAGCTTGGCGTATAAAGCTTTTCTTTTGATTTCTAGTTGGGTCTAACGGTAAGATTTGGTCTTTCAAATAGGCGTAAATGGCTCTATACCAAGGTGATTCATGTCCTATTAGTAAACAAATGGTATGAGGATGGGAAGGGTCAAATGCAGGTTGCTCAACTTCTTCTACCAGGAATTCATATATGGAGCTTTGATATGGTATTTGGAGAAGTGATGCCAAAGTAGCCATTGTATTTTCTTCTTTATTCTTATCCCTCGACACTTGCTCAAATGTGATTAGAGTGAAGTATTTCTTAAGATTCTCAATCATATTCTTTTATGGTATCAAATTATCATCTTTAGTTTGATACTCATCATTAATCTGATTAATAACTAGTTGGGAATCACCATAGATTTGTAGCTCTGTTACTTTCCATTCTAATTACAACTTTATGCCAATGACCAATGCTTCATATTCAGCTATGTTATTTGTGCATGGGAATAGCAATTTGTATGATTTTAGAATTGTAGACCCTTGAGGATTAATCAATAGTATCCTTGCTCCTGATCCATGTTGTGTATAAGAACCATCAAAATACAATTACCATATTTTTGCTTCAACATTAATAATTTCAAATTTTGGAAATTCCACTTGAATTGGATGTTCATCTTGTAAAGGTGATTCTACTAATTGATCAACTATTACTTGGTCTTTGATAGATTTTATGTCTACATACTCTATATCAAATTCACTTTAAACCATGACTCATTTGGCCAATCTCCCATTCAATGTTGTTTTGCTGAGAAGATATTTTAAGAGGTCAATCTTGGGAATGAGTCGAATCTTGTGGGATAATGTATAATGGCATAATTTTTGGGAAGAAAAAACTATGGCCAAACATGATCTTTCAATGAAGGTGTAATTCAACTCATACTTCACCAATGTTCTGCTTATGTAGTATATGGCCTTTTCCTTTCTAGCTTCGTCCTCTTGAGCCAAGAGTGCCCCTAATGCATGTTCTATCACTGAGATGTATAAAATTAAGGGCTTGTATTTGATTGGTGGCATTAATGTTGCAGGATTCATTAGGTATTTCTTTAATAAGGTGAATTATTCTTCACATTTCTCATCCCATTTGAAAATCGTGTCCTTGTGAAGGAGTTGAGTGAAATTGTGGCACTTTTCTGCTAATTGAGAGATGAGCCTTCTGATGGATTGAATCCTACCTTGAAGGGATCTTGTTTGACTGATATTTCAAGGTGCCCCCATTTCCATGATTTCTTTTACTTTAGCTGGGTCTACCTCTATCCCTTTTGTTGAAACTATGTATCCCAATAGTTTTCCTGATTGCACACCAAATGCACATTTCTTTGGATTGAGCCTAATTTTGAATTGTTCTAATCTTATAAATATCTTTCCTAAGATAGGTAGATTTTCTTCTCTTGAGTGGGATTTAGCAAGTATATCATCTACATAGTCCTCCATGAACTTGTGTATCATGTCATGAAATATAGTCATCATGGCTCTTTGATAGGTCGCTCCAGTATTCTTGAGACCAAAGGGCATAACATTCCAACAGAATGTCCCCCATGTGCATGTGAATGTTGTCTTGTCTTGATCTTCAGGTTCTATCTTTACTTGATTATAACCACTAAACCCATCCATAAGTGAGAACATTGAATTTCCTACTATTAGATCTATGATGGTGTCTATGTTTGGTAGAGGAAAATCATCTTTAGGACATGCAAGATTAAGATCTCTAAAATCTATGAAAATTTTGATGGATTTATCTACTTTGGAAACCACCACGATGTTTGAAATCCACTCGGCATAATCAATGGCTCTTATAAACCCTACTTTCAAAAAATTTTCCAATTCCACTTTTACAAGCAAAGCTATGTGTGGATGCATCTTTCTTAGTTTCTGATTAACTGGTCTTACTCCTTTGATATTCAAATTATGCATGATTAAATTCAGATCTAATCTAGGCATATCATCATATGACCATGCAAAATTGATTTGTTTTTCTTTGAAAAATTTGATGACATCCCTTCTTTCCTCACTAGATAAGGATGTTGCTAAGTGTATGATTCTTGGCTTTGATTTTGACCCAATGTTCCATTTCTCTATTGGTTCAATTAAGATAGGTGATCTTTCTTTTTGGTACTCGGGAAAAGTATCCAACCTTTCTTCCTTAGGTGCCTCTATTGGGTTTTCACCTTTAGAAACATTCTTTATTTCTTTTTCTTTTTGATTTAATGTTGCCATAATGTGGTTTTCAACATTAAATTATTTCCACTTTTTTTCGAATTGAAAGGTTGAATATTCCCCTTCATCACTTTTCCTTGATAGTCCATGGTAGAAGAAAGCTCGACCGCATTAAGGTATTGGGACACCAAGTTATCATTCAAGAATGTAGGGAGGATGGTAGGTTCAATAGAATCCCATTGAATTAGTTCGGGATAGATAAGGATCAAGGGATTAGTGCTTTGGTTTCGTTCAATAGGGTTTAAGGACATGATCTCATTTGAAGGTTCAAACATCATATCGCTCAAATCAATGATATGTGCCTCTTTGAGATGCTCTAGAGAACTAGGGTCAAAATATTCCTCACTAGAATCCACTAGGGTTTCCATTGGGTAAAAATATCTTGGATTAAACCTAGGGTTAGATTCCTCTATAGTAGGTCTCCATGTTGGAACATAAGGTTCTCCTACCCATTGATTTCTTTCAATTTCCTGACTTGGCACATTATCTAAGACCTCTTGACTATAACTTGAAGCTTGATTCTAATTTGATTTTGGAACTCGTTATTTTCCCTTGCTAGGAGTATAGGTATGGATGAAATCAATTTCTTTATCTTTACATGACTTGTTTGACAATGAGTCCCATTCCAAATTGTTCAAATCCTTGTCACTTTGGGAACCTAGTTGTAAGATTTGGTCATAAACCAAGGGATATTTCTTTTGAGTGTACCCTTGTTCTAGGTATCCCAATCCAGTCTTCTCTTTACTATCTCTCCATGACATTTCAATAGGCTCTATTAGTCCTTCATTTCTTGTACCTAAAGACCCTTGTCCTTTGTATCCCATTTTCTGCATAATTTGAAATCGTTTTCCATATTGGTAAGTGGGAATGCTTATATTTTGAATGCGCTTTTCATGTGCACTTGATTCCTCATCTTTATATAAACAATTTAAGATTTCATTATCTTCCTCATCCATGGATGAAGAAGTGCTTGCCCTCACAAAGTGGTCATTATATTCATGAGGTAGATTGGATGGTCTTCCATGGGATTTTGGAGATAAGGGTAGATCCATCATGGATAGGGAGTATTCACCTACACCCTTTTGTTTGATTTCACATTGCTTTTCAAAATTATTCATCATATGATCCATTGTTTGATAATGGGAATCTTTGGTGTAGAATTGAACGGATGTTGCTTGGTCTTCCTTTTGTTTCTCAGGAGCACTTTCCTCACTAACCTTATCTTTTCCTTTTGTCGATGTAGTTAGGTTAGTAGGACTTTGATTATTTTTAACAACAATTTATTTTTCTTCTTTTCCTTTTCCCTTCAAAGATGGAAGATCTTTTAAACATTGCCCTTGTTCTATTCTTTGAGTTATAGACTCTTCTGCATTATGTGGGACTAAGGAGTCATTAATAGGCTTCATGTTATTACAATATTGAAAGGGGTTTGAATCACCGCTTACTGTGACTTCTTGTCCTAGGTAGAGAACTTTGAGACATTGATGGTAGGTTGAAGGTACGACTTGCATTTCATGGATCCACAACCTTCCTAATAGGATATTTTAAGTCAATTCTATGTCAATGACTTGGAAAATGGTCTCCTTTTGCATTGGACCAACTTGGATGGGAAGTACTATGACACCTTTGGAAGCTCTTTCTTCATCATTGTAGGGTTTTATGGTTATCTTTTTCTTTGGGTCAATAACCTCCTCAAAAAATCCTAAGGCTTTAACCAAGTTTAAGGTACAAATATTCAAGCCAACTCCCCCATCAATGAGGACTATTTTCACTCTATGCTTGTGGATTAGGACCTCTATATGCAAGGCAGATTTTGCAAGTGGTTTAAAGACATATCATCTTGCTCTAAAAAGGATAAACAATGGGGTGCAACAAGATGACCTACCATGTTTTGGAATTTATCTGCATCTAAATTTAAAGGCACATTGGTATCTACTAAGCCTTTTTCTAAAATCTCCTTATGATTTGGTGAAAGCTTGAGTAATTCTAGAATAGAGATTTGAGCAAGGGTTCTTGGCAATTGATCTACCAAATTATATTGTTTCGCAGATGAAGATGAAGTTTGATTTGGTAAGAAAATTCTTGGGGCACTTCCTGGTAAGGTAATATTTGATGCTTGCCCCCTAGTTACAACATTAGATGTTGCTTCTTTAGGCTTTTCTTTCACCACAATTACATTTATAGTATTTTCATCACTTCTTAGAGTATTGATGGTGTTATCATAAGTATGAGCAAAGTTAACCTTCTCATTACCTCTTTTGTTGTTAGGATTGATATTTGATGGTTCCCCTTTTTCATGATTTAAGAAAGGGTTTTTGAAATCCGTATGGTCTTCGTTATTTTGAGGCCCTTCCAATTTTATTGTTCCATCATCAATTAAGTCTTGGACAAGATGTTTCAATTTCATGCACTCATTCATTTTATGTCCCTTGTTGCGATGATATTCATAGTGATGAGAATCATTCCACCAATTAGGCTTGACTTGGGGTTCATATGGCCACGATTCGGGTAAGGTAATGATTTTATTAGCCACCAAGGTCCTTAATGCATTTTACAAAGGTTCACCTAAAAAGGTGAATTTTCTCTTTTGATATGTGGAAAAGAAAGGCTTAGGTTTCGCAATATTGGAGTTATTAAAGGGATTGTTGTTGGTGTTAGCATTGTTGTTGTTGTTGTTGTTGGGATTGTTATTATTGTAAGGGGATTTTTTTGTTTGATTGACATTATATGTTGAATTTGTCCCACTTGATAAATTAAAGGGAGTAGCCTTTAAGTTGTGTGCTTCCACAACTCCATCATTCACAAGATTTTTATTATTCTTTTTCAAGCATAGTCTTGGTTTGTCATTGTGATTGTTGGCTCCTTTATTATTGTTATAGTTAGATAAGTTATGATTGTTATTAGTGTTGGTATAGGGTTTAGTATCTTTGAATAACTTGATTTCCCCTCTTTTAACCAACACTTCTTCAATTTTGATCCCATTTTTGATAAGATTTTCAAAAGTAGGGGGACATTGAAGTTGGAGCCTATAATTCATCTCCACATTTAGATTATTCATAAATATCTCCATTTTCTCCTTTTCAGGTATGCTTCGTGGATATCTTATGAAAATTGTTCTCCACCTTTGAAGAAACCCTAGGAAATATTCACCATCTTGTTATTTAGTGTCACATAGGTTAAGCATGGTAATCTCATGCTCAATGTTGTAGGAATAATGGGTTACAAATTTGGAGGCTAATTCCTCAAATGTCTTTATCCCTCGCGGAAGTTTAGAGAACCATTCCATGGCTTGACCTCCTAAAATTCTTGAAAAAAGTCTCATTAGATAAGTTGTATCATGCATGAATTTGATACTTAGAGAGAAAAACTCTCTAAGGTGGTCTTGTGGGTCTGATTTACCCATATATTTGTCATATTTTGGAAAGACCACATTTATCGGAAAAGGTTCCATAACCAAGCTTTTATTGAAAGGAAATGGGCACAAGGCCTCGATAGAAAATGGCTTAGGTTCGACTGCTTTCTTCATTAGGTCAATTTGTACTTGGAACATTTTTAGTTGTTTACTCATCAGACCCATCAGATTATCATCTTCCTTGTCTTTCTCAAGTTGATCAACATCATAATTATGTGGAAGTTTCACCCCTGCTTGGGCTAAATTTAGGAAATATCTTTCCCTATCTCTTTCTATTAGTTTGTCCATGACTTCAAGAAATTCAATATCTTGATCTGCCCTATTAGCTTTATCTTCAAGTGTTTCTTTAGGTCCTTGATTGGAATTATTAATGTTATCATTGTTTCCTCCATGGATGTAATCATGAAATGCAGAGTTTCTATCCATTGGATCAATTTTCTTTTCAATAAGATTTGGGAGACTATCCCCTTGGTTGTGATTTATGAAAGAGTCTTGAGATTCAAATTCGGGGACCTCTTTTGCAATGCAGGTGCCATCTTCTTGTAAAGATAGTTTGAGTCGATGAGATCATGTAGAAACCAACATTCGACAAGGTTTGATTTCGAATTGTTCTCCCCAAACTTGGTAATTGTTTTCTTTTATGAAGAGATTAAAAATATAAGATAAATTTTCAAAATGGATATCTCTCACTTGTTGTACATATTTTTCAAACAAAGAAATCACAAATACACTTGTTCTTTTTAACCCTCTACACAAAAAGTGTTTGAATTTGTAAGGACATTGTCATGGGTTTTTCATGAAAAAGCACTTCAAGCAATCTACCTAGTTTGCAAGTTGGTTCGTAAACATGGCTCTATAACGTAGGATTTTCTATTTTAAAAAGGTATTTAATCAAGATTCCATTCAAAATGGACATTAAGTTTTCATCCTCCAAAATTTAGGAGGCTTCCCACCACCAGTATGTCAGAGTTTTGCACAATCCTGAAGGACTACTCGAGGAAGTTTGAAAGCTTAATATCCTTTTTTCACACACCCCATTAAGGATGCATGCATTTTATTTTAAAGTGAGTCAGATTTTTGCGACAAAGGCAAATGTATCCCACTTTGGGTTGTCCCCCTCACCAGCCTCGTTAAGGAAAATCTCGGGAGGCAAGCCCACTAAAGATCTAGCATGTTCATATTGAAAGCAATAAAAATGGAATTAAGAGATAGGTTTTGGGAGTTTGATTCACCAAAAGGTGAAGAGTATATCCCTATCTATTTCTTGATTCCCAAAAACTATTAACAAGGTTCAATTTCCAAAACCCACTAACTAATGGGAATTGAGTATTTCTACTCTTTTCCACAAACAAGGGGTTGTTTGATTAAGTGCTTGATTTTATCCTTTATGCTATTTAATTACTAGATTTGAGAAAAAATCACAAGGCCACAATTTAAAGAAAAATTGACCTAGTTTAGGCTTACCTTCAATCAAAGCTAGCAAAGGCTAGGGGCATTTCTGATGATTTTTCCATTATTTATGCTTACCTAGTGGCGATTGTTCCTTCCTTTTTGCTTCTCCTCCAACAAGTTAGTCAACACAAATAAGAACAATGAAGAAAAAAAAGAACAAAATTGGAGATCTAACCTTATTTATCAAATTTGAGACAAATTGATTAAGGTAAGTAAATCCAATTTAATGAAGCAAATTTAGATTTCTAGGCTTCTAAAATTTTCAAGTTTCTTGTTGTGAATTCTCCAAAACTAGCTTGATATTTGCTATGTTCTCCTTGATCTTTTTAGCCAATGCTTTTCCTTCACAATTAAATCTAGTCTCTGGCATTTTGACTCTTTTATGACCAGTCATCCTGCAGACACAGAAATCATTTTCTGAATGTTAGATTCTAGAGATTTGCAGTTTAATCAAATGCGCAACAGAATCTATTAAATGCGCTGCTTAAATGATTGAAAGTGCTATTAAAACTATCAAATGCACTATATAAAAATATTAAAAGTAGAGAAACAGAATTTAAATGCATTGTTTAATTAAGAAAAGGCGTGTAAAGAAATCCTTGAACGTGCGGGAGAACAAATTGGAAGTGTTGCAGAGTCAGGGCACACAGGCTGAAAGAATTAAGATAAGAAAATAGAAAGATTGAATGCATTGGAAATCTATGTAAATGTGCACAACTTTTCCCTAGAAGCATTGTTTCAGACCTTGTACATGCTGGAGAAAGTATTGTTTGCGTTGGAGAAACTTGCAAAAGTGCTGAAACACCTGCAAAACAAAGAACAATAAAAGGATTTGCAAGAAAATTTTTACTTCTCTGAATTTAAAAATGAGTGAGGCCTAATGCCCCACGGTGGGTGCCATTTTGTGTACTAGGATTAGTATCTTCATAGTGTTATCTTTTTCAAATAAATCAAAATAAGAACTAAATTACCACTAAAGCAATCCAATTAAGCTAGTTAAAAGATAAATGAGCACTCTATGGCTCTCTAATTAGGGATGCTAATGAAGAGCTCTTAGCAAGCTCTCACTAGTGATAGTCCTAATATGAGAAAATATGATAATCAAAGCTAAAACAAGTTAATTCCAAATGAAATTAGTCTAATTAGCTCCTAGATTTTCCTTTCTAGCTTAAAATTGCAAGAGGTTTAATGCTTCTCAAAAATTGTGGATGATTATTGATTGATTTATGCCTTTCTTTTATAGATTTTGGCAAGGGTAGGGGGTGGAGTCAAGTTGATCAAGGTTAGGTTAGGGTCAAGTCCATGGTTCCACCTTTGGAGACCATTTAAATATTTTTTCCTCAAAGCTTGGGACAAGAGGACAAAATGGGTGGACAAGATTCTCTCTCCCTATGGGTGGTGGAGATTCGATGTGAGCTTGATCCATGTGAGCTTGGTTCTCAAATCCTATTGGTTGATGCATTTTCCTCCCATTTGGTGGTTGAGGGAAAATATGATTTATTTAATTGAATTTATTTAATATGTTTAGCCATGTGTACCCCTTGAATGGGTTGATTTGATTTAAATGAACTATGTAATTAATTAGATTAATTGCACAATTAATTGATTTATCATGATTTATTTGATTTTATGGCTTTTGATTTTTAATTAAATTTGGATTATGGCTTGATTGCAATTTTGCTTTGATTTTTTCCTCGATTTCTCACTTAATTGTTCTTGTCCATTTTCAGGTGATTACACTATGCAATTAAATTATCATATGAGGATGTAAAAAAGAAAAAAACAAAAAAAAAGTTGACATTTGTGCCCTCTTTACAGATTCTATAACAAACCAATCTCTTAATCCTAATTGTAGGAGGTTTACCATCCATTGGTGCCACCATGAAGGAAATAAAAATAATTTTTCAGATAGATGGTGGATGGTGTTTGATAGCCCTCCTTGTAATAATCATGAGGTTCCTTTATATTTTTGAGGAAACTCTATTATGAGTTTTTCCTCAGTGAGGTCCCAAATTATTTTGATTATTTAGAATTTCATGGTAGAGGTGGGGGGTCCTAACATGATAGACCAGGGGCACAACATGAGTACCCTAACATAGTTTGGAGGCCCATTTATAGACCTCGTGTTGATCACATTACAATATTCCTTCCATTATGAAGGATATTGTTGAGGTGGACACATTAGGAACCATTAGTGTGCTCACTTAGACCATTATACAATGTGTCAATCCTTTAGTATAGAGTGATATGAGTGAGTCTTTGAGGGATCAAGTTTCACCCCAATTTTGTCAATCATGTGGAGTCATATGCATTTATGGTGTTAAAAATGGTGGATGAGAAACTAGAGATAATGGATTGATGACTGATGAATTTCTCAATGCACCATTTGGCATTGATATAGAGGTGATTATTTTCAAGTTTGTTTAATTTACTTTATTATATTTAATTTATAAACAAATGAATAAATAAATTAGTAGAATGATTATGATCAAAATCTAAGGTCAAAGTTTTTGTGGTAGTGACATTTTTCCTCTAGCCCCCTTTTTCATGGCATCATGGAGTCCATATGTATACATCTAATAAAGCATTATAATTATTACATGCATGAGTAGTACATAATTATATGAATGGTTGTCTCACATCTCACTATGCATGTTCATTAGTTTACTAGTGGACCCTCAACATTGACACCACATAGTGAAGGACATCATGGCACTTTCATAGAGGTATCATTATTTGCAAGTTCATTTAATCTATGTGATTATATATTTTATAAATGAATGAATAATTAAATTAGTAGAATGGTTATGATCAAAATCTAGGGGAAAAGTGTTCATGGAAGTGTCAATGATCCTTCAAACCCCTTTTTTACAACATCGTTGAGTCCAAAGGTATTTATATAATAAAGCATTATAATTATTACATGTGAGTAGTACATAATTATATGAATGGTTGTCTCATAACTCACTACACATGTGAATTAGTTTACTTGTACTAGACCCTCAATGTTGACACCATGTAGTGAAGGATGTCATTTTACTTTCACAAAGGTATCATTTATTCATTAGTGTTTTTATAAAAAACATATAGGTATTGTTGATAACTACATAATACTATTGTTGTTTCATTTTTAATTATTGACATTGGAGACTCCTCCTACTGTTCGTGACTCATTGGATCATGGGGTTGTTGCAGTTGAAGCGAGTTTTGAAGCATTGACCAGGGTATGTTCAAAGAGATTACTTATTTTTATTTGTTGTTTTAATGGTTTATATTGAAATTTTTAATGATATTCATGTACATGTATTTTAATTATTATTTTGATTGTTGTTGTAGGGGCTTGTAACTCTAGGTTGTTAGCATGCCCCTATCGTGGATGAACACAACAACTATTTGTTATTAGTAAGTGAATAGTCTATTGTATGTTATCCTATAATTGAATTTTGATGTATATTAGTTATTGATGTGTACATACTTGTGATTTTATTAGTTGTAGCTCCATAGGAGTCTACAGAGGAGGATGAGTGAGCACACTTGAAAGACTCTAGTATCCTTTGTATATTTATCCAACTGACATTCAAAGGAATCTCTTGATTTATTTTCCTCCCCTCGCGGGAAATGACTAGATTAGGGACATATTTTTTATGCCTATATGACATTTTCAGACATATTTTTTTGTATATTGTATTTGTGAGATTCTACATCCATTTGGCTTTCAGAAATCCTATATAATTGTATTGGATATATTTCATGTATGACATTATTGGATGTGTGTGTGCATGGATTCATTCCCTACAAGTATTTATAGTTCATGTTTTATGTATGAAGTTTATGTCTCATGCGTACTGACATATACTACTTCATGTTTATGTGGATATCTCATGTTTTATATATTTCTCATGCCTTACATATATTTATGCTTGCATGTATCTATGCATATTGTTACTTTATGATTCACGATTTATAGAAAAATGTATATTTCATTCCATACGACTTTATTTCCTTTACTTTTAACTCAATCAATTTATGTAGAAGGTGATGATGTACATCAATACATGAGTATCTAACATGATATACAATTTTTTTTGGCTTTGTAGTTCATTGTTTGTTAAAAAAAATAGTTGGACAATCTTGTGGTTGGTCTAGTTACTTAGTAGTCATTCAAGACATAATGATTTTTAACATGCATTTGATGAATTAAAGTTTTTATCTTCTATGGAGAAGAAACCATAATTATTAAGATGCATTTTATTAATTTTTTTTTTATCATCTATGAAGTGTAGTGTCCTTCCAGATGGTCTCTTACTACTCCAAGAAAATAGTGTTAAATCATGGTAATAGATCATCAACATTATATAAATAAATAGAATATATATACCCAATTAGAATAGGTTCTTCTCCATGTTTATATTTAATATCAAGTTGTCATGTACTTGCAACATACATTGTATTCTCATAGTTGCATTCTAATGTTTGACATGTAAAATTTCCATTGTACCTAGACAAAATGCTAACAATAAATGTCATGTAGTGTCTTTCAATAGAGGTGCAATAATTTTTCACACAAGTTATTAATATAATTACCATGAAATTTATTGAGGATGAAGTTAGGAATAATTTGAATTGAACATTATATGCTACACTAGCTAGTTTAAATTCAAGAATCTTAATTTTTAACAATATGCATAAACAACATTCATCTTTCTTTTGTTTATTTATTTTTTGATTGGTAAAAGGCATAGTGCCCTATATATTATATCTAAAATTATTTACAAATATTTCCCCCATTTAGGTGCAGGCATTGGGGGAAAAAGAATGGGGAAGAAAACCTCCAATATGGCCCGGGACAATTTATGTCCTATATACATGTAATAAAACCACCTTTGATTAAACAAAGGACTTTGAGAGGGCATACCCTCCCTTACATAAATGATTCTTTCCACATCTATTACAGTTGATATTTTTCAACTTATTTACATCGAGAAATTGAAGGATTTTCCTTTAGTCATTTAGTATTCTCCTTTGTTCTAATATTGGAATTGTCCTTTGTCGATGTCATTGCATTGCTCCATACTGATCTGGGGTTTTTTTATGACTTAATTTCATGTTGATGATAATTTTGATTCATTCCCTTTCCTAAGTGTTGATTGTTCTGCAAGAAACCTTTTTATCTTGACCAAGATCATTGATAGAGACATACTAGGAAAATAAACATAAAATGATATAATTAGTGCTAAGCCTTACTATGAGTCATACCTTATGCCTTTACTTAAATTTTACTATAATTCTATTCTAATTTTTAAATAGAAATTGTAATTGATTGGCTTATTATGTAGATCTACAACTTTGAAGCTTTGGTTTGATTTTCTTATTAGATTCATGATAAATTAGTTCTATTAGTTTTTACTTGCTAATAGTAGATATTAATGGTTCCTTAATAATTGAATTAATTGGAATTGCATTGGTTAGTTATAATGTCCCTGCTAGGGAACCCATAAGGAATAAGATCTTATGACCTAAAATTGCAACTAACAAATTCTTTTCTAACATTACATCACTAATACATGCATATATACATTCCTTAAGGTTACCTTAATGAATTCATTTACCAACATATTTACATTACTATTCAAGTTGAATTTCCATTTCTTTTGTTTTCACTTTTACATTTCAGAATTTAAGAGATAGGGTAAGAAAGTAATATTTCACTTACAACTATATCCCTTACTTCCTAAATCAATTTCATTTCTCTTTCCTACCCACTGAATAAATTTTATTTACAATTTACATTTTAATCTTAACATAAGAAACATTTTCTTTCATTTCATCATAGAAAAGATAGAGAAGATAATTCAACCTTACACTTAACATTTCAACTTTCATCTTTAAAATAATATCCCTTGGGATAAACCCCAGAACTATCCCTCACGATTACATTGCTTTTCTTTTCAAATACATTTTCTGATAATGAATCTCATTAAAATAGTAAGTACATGAATGGCCCAAAGGCTTTACAACATATCTTTACATCTTCCTTTTCCATAATACATGATACAAAATAGAAATATCTTCATTAATGCATAAGAACTGAATGCATCCAAGCCACAAATTAAACCATGACAGAACCTTGAAAGATATTTTCCACCCAACCATGTGAAACTAATAAAGTTCCACCCCCCGAGCTAGGAGATAGAACCAAGATACTCACAAGGCCCTAAGAATTCTAACGTTTCACAAAACCCTAATTTGAAAAAAAATACAACACATAACAAGGTATCACTTTACTATTCACAAGGGTTAGGTTTCTAGCATACCCTCTAGGTGAGTGTCATCACATATCCTATATTTTAGGATCCTCCTTGGAAACCATGGTACCCTGGTACCCCATTTCTGAATAGGGATCCTCCATGGTAGTTACCTATGGTCCCAGTACACCAATAGGACTATGTAGACTTTATTATGTTTTCTTTCATTAACTTTTATTTCCCCCCATTCCCAAATTCATTATTAGGTTATCACTTTTTACTAACCCACCCATAGGATCATCTGGTAACTTCTTTAGGGTTCCAACACCTATGGTGAGACACTCACCTAGGGTACCTAGTCCCCTACCCACAAAAACAAGCCATGAAAATATCAAGTACTTCAAAAGATCCATCTCCCAGGTCTAGGAAACCCTCTAGTGCACTCAGGCCACCCGAACAAGTCCTAGCCTCATAATATGAATTCAAGCATAATCCAAGTACTGAAATCACATGAGTAACATCTTATAATTCCAAAAAAACCATTTATAGACATTCATAAGTCATACTAAATGCTGCCCAATCATAGGGAACAAATTATAAAGGTTCTAAGCCCAAATTCTGTAATTTTTGAGCCTTTGAAACCTACAAAAACCCCATACGACATTGTATGGATACCAAGATGACATTCCAGTGATGATCATACAAAATTTGACCAACTTTCATATGGGTATGAGTATATAGTCGTACAACATTGTAGGATGCTTTATCAAAACTTCTTGAAAAGGCCAAAAATTGACTTTTTTAGGCATGGAGAGTGCCTAGGAAAGGTTCCCTAAGGTCAACCTAATGAAGGGACCTCAATACCACATAAAAAAAACATCCTCAACACTACCTCATTCTGAGACAAGATAAATCAAATGAAAAACAATAATTCACAGAGAAGGCCTACAAAAGCAACAATGGGAAATATGATGACATCTCTTCCCTAAACCTTCCTAACCCTTCCTAATTCTTCCTAAACTTCCCTAAACCATTAAATAAAAATTAAATACTCCATCCTACATGATCACAAGAATTCCTAACCTTTCCAAGAATATTTCACAACAATAACTATACAAACATTCATAAAATTACTTCCCAGAAACACCATTGGAATACACAGAAAACATGGCATAAATAAGTTTCCCTTTTCAATTCATAATAAAATATTATACATTAATACAATATAATGGAGATTCATCCCAGTTTAGACCCTATCCGGGGTCCTACAGAGAATCCTCTTTCAACGGTTGGAGCACTCTCTGCAAATCTCCAAGCCTTGATTTGGTAGCCTCATGGATAGCTTCCTCTAGCAACCAATATTGAAAAAATCCACATAGCCTTTCCCTTACCAAACCAGAGAACTCTCAACCTCACAAAAGAAAACTTCAAAATAAACTTTCTGGAAAAAAATAATGTAGAAAACCTCCAAATCTTCCTAAAAACTCTAATCCCCAAATCACTCCAAAATGAAAATATTTATCCTCCAAATATATGGTTGGAGGAGTTTCTTTATAGGAAGAAACTTATCCAACTTCCATAGTTGGTTGGAAAATCAAACCAATCATTCCCATAAACACTTAACAAAGTTTTTAATAAATTTAATTAAAATAGCCACCAAAGAAAACCATAACAAGAAGAATAAAAAAATAAATTTCAAGGAAAATACATAGCACAATTGGTATCCAAATAGCCTAACTTCTAGGAGGTCTCGAGTTCAAGTCTCTCCTAGAAAGCTAGTTTTACTACAAAGAGCTTTTATTTCATTATCTCTTATCATTACTATTATTTTCACTTTTTATTTAATACCAATACACTCTATTTAATACAGTTTACTTAAAATACCATTTCTCAAGCAATAAAAACACATAAATAATATTATTTATATATGCATGGGTATATGCATGTGCACCCACATATACACATACCTATATAACATAAAATCAATTATAACACAGCTATAGAATAAATAATATACATATATACAAGGTTAATTCTAACTCATAACATAATCTCAGAACAACATCGAATCATAAATTGCATTCAAATCCCCCAACTAGGGTAACCTCTTGAATAGAATTCTAAGTCCATGAGTATCCCTGAGAGTTAGCTTGGTAAAATCTCTACACAACAATAGTTTGAGGATTTTGAAGGCATGCTCAGACCTATTGAACCAAGTGGACACGATGCCTGGTACCTGCATCCTGCATCAACCAACCGACATGCATATATATATATATATATATATATATATATATATATATATATATATATATATATATATATATATATGTATGTATGTATGTATGTATGTATGTATGTATGTATGTATGTATGTATGTATGTATGTATGTATGTATGTATGTATATAAATAGACAATGGAAAATAAGGAGGGAGAGTGTGACATCATATGGATCTCCCGTAGGAGTAAGTATGACTGCCTCTCCTCATCCTACACTCACATAAACTAGTGTAAACATCAAAACATAATGGGGTCATCAAGGTTAGATCCATTGACAATATAAACCAAGTATAAACATTTCACAATTAATACTTCTCTAACCATTCATCATTTTATTTTAAATCATTTAATATCTCATAATAAACTCTACTAATCAATAAATATGAAATCAAATGTCCATCATGAAATAATATAGTCCAAACATATAATCCAAAGTAACAAAGTACTGATCTTGTCAATCCAAAATATGGAGATACTAGGGTGGGTATTACATCCTCTCCCCCTAGGATTAGGCTTACTCCTAGAATCCTACAAATAAGTATGGATATGTAGATTTGAGTCTACTAGCATCCTCCCAAGTAGTGGAGGTCTCATCACTGGGGTCCTATTGGACCCTTACCTACTTTATGCTGTGAACCCTAAGGGTCAAAGTCCGCTACTAGAGTATACATACTGGCTCCGAAGCCATCTAGTTGTCCTCTACCTGTAAAGTGTTCCAATCCAAAACATGAGTCAAATTAGGAATATACTCCCTATGAATGGACACGTGAAACACATCATGCACATGTGAAAGACTGGGCAGTAGGGAAATTCGGTAAGCAACCGGTCCTATCCTCTCAAGGATCTCAAATGGACTCACAAATCTCAGTGCCAACTTAGAACCTTTTCCATAACAGATAGGGCTCTTACATGGGTGGACTCTCAAAAACATTTTATCTCCAACATAGAACTATCTATCGATCTTGTGAGCATCAACATACTTCTTTTTCCTAGCCTGAGTTGTCACAAGGTTCTCTCTGATCCTCTAAAAATATTGCTCCATATCCTGTAACATCTTAGGGACAAGTAGTACTATATCCTCTAAGTGATCCCAACTCAGAGGGGTGCGACAAGGATGACCATAAAGATCCTAAAATAGTGACATCCCTTAAGAACTGTGATAGCCATTATTGTATGAAAACTCCACTAGGAACAAATAATATTCCCAATGAGTCTGTCTATCCATCACATACATCCTAAGCATGTCCTCAAGCACCTGATTAACTCTCTCTATCTAACAATCAATCTTTGGATGATATGTTGAACTAAAATTTAGTTGAGTCTATAAGGCATGTTGCAATGAGGTCTAGAACTCTGAGGTGAATACTAGATCTCTATCAGAGATAACCTTCCTAGGAACACCATGCAACCTAACTATATCCTTCATGAAGACTCTATCTATTGAGGTGACAGTATAGGATGAATACATAGGAGAGAAATGTGCTACCTTGGTTAACTTATCTACTATGACCATGATAGCATCATGTCTCTGATAAGTGATCGAGAGTCCCACAATGAAATCCATAGATATCGTATCCCATTTTCATTTGGGAATCAAATGTGGTTGAAGGAGGCCTACTGGGTGATGATGCTCAGCCTTGAATCTTCAACATTCCAAACACCTAGTAACAAAATATTCTATATCCCTCTTCATACCTGACCAAAAATATAGTTGTCGCAGATCTGAATACATCTTCTTAACACTTGGATGAGCTGAATAGGGAGCACAATGTGCTTCCACCATGATAGCTCTCTGAAGATCACCTGAAAGTGGTACATAGATTCTTCCTTATTGCCTCAATAATCCATCTAACTCTAAGGAATATCCTAAGAACCTTCCTTCTAAGGCTCTTCTTGACTCAATTTCGGACTTAACTTCTAGATACAAAGTATCTGAAGGAAGTGATTGCAAGATCTAACTTCTCAAATCAGTCAAAAGGGAGAGCATGGACATCTCATGTCTCCTTCTTCTCAAAGCATCTTCTACCACATTCTCCTTACTTTGGATATATTTGACCTCAAAATCATATTCACATAGGAACTCCATCCATCAGTACTGTCTGACATTGAGGTTAGGTTGAGTAAATATGTATTGAAGACTTTGGTGACCAGTGTGTAACTCAAACTGATGCCCCAATAAGAAGTGTCTCCAATGATTCAAGGAATGAACTATAGCTTCTAACTCCAAATCATGCATAGGGTAGCTAAGATCATGGTCCTTAAGCTTTCTAGAATCATAAGCAATAACTCTTCCTTCTTGCATCAATACTTCCCCTATGCCTTCCAAGGAGGCATCAGTGCAAACTACAAAATTTTCAGCGGGGTTAGGTACTACCAAAATCGGGGCACTAGTCAGTTTATCCCTTAGGATCTGAAAAGATTCTGAACATTTCTCAGTCCAAATGAACTTTTTCCCTTTCCTTTGCAAGGAAGTGATGGGATGATCTATTTTGGAGAATCTTTGGATGAAGCATCTATAGTATTTGATTAAACCCATAAAACTACAAACCTCTGAGATGTTGGTGGGGGTTGGCCATTCAACTATAGATTTTATCTTGGTGGGATCAACTGCTATATCTTCTCTTGAGATAACATGACCAAGATACTTAACTTCAGTTTGAAAGAATTCACACTTCTCCAAGTTTGTAAACAACTGATTCCCACAAAGGCATTGTAACACTTGTTGAAGATGTTGCTCATGTTCTTCCACTAAATTAGAATACACCAAAATATCATCTAGGAAAATTATGACAAATTTTTCCAAGAAGGTTCTGAATAACCCATTCATAAAACTCATGAATATTGATGGTGCATTTGTGAGATCGAAAGGTACTACAGTAAATTTATAATTCCCATACCGAGTATGAAAAGTTGTTCAGTGAATGTCAGCTTCATGAATCCTTAAATACTGATAACTTGACTTCAGATCAATCTTGGAAAATACCTTGGCTCCCTTCATTTGATCAAATAGATCATAAATTATCAGCAAAGGGTACTGATTCTTAATGGTTACTTTGTTGAGTTAATGATAGTCAATGCATAATCAAAGTGAACCATCCTGCTTCTTAACAAAGATAACTGAAGCTCCCCAAGGTGACACACTAGGTCTGATGAAACCTTTTCCAAGATTTCTTCTAGTTGAACTTTTAACTCACTCAAATCCTGAGTGGTCATGCAATAAGGAGCTTTAGAGATGGGTTCGGCTCCTGGCACCAACTCTATGCAGAAATTAATGTCTCTTTTGGGAGGTATTCTAGGTATCTCAATTTGATAAACATCAACAAAATGTTGAAGGGGTGCTCAAGTATAATTTATCTATCTTCCTTGTCATCCAATCATCAACTGAGACTACAAGAAGTTGGTATCCCTTTCTCATACATTTCTTAAGTTGCATAACAGATATCATCCAGAGTGATATAGGTCGTTGGACTCCCACAATAGTGTTGGGCTTCCCCAAATCTTCCAAGAAATGAATGAGTTTCTTTCTACAATCTATCTTGGCTTCATGAGCTGCTAACCAATCCATTCCCAGGACAACTCCATATGATCAGAGAGGAATAACTCGAAGATCAAAATTGGTAGAGAAAGGTCCTAATCCCAAGTTGCAACATTGAACACACAAATTTGTGGTCATCTGAGCACCTAAGATGAGCTCTACTTGCCACTTAATTCCTTTCCTTACTACTGCTAGCTCACACTTTTCTATCAAAGAAGAAGATATGAAGGAATCAATTGCTCTTGAGTCAGAGAATAGAAATAGTTTTACCCTTTAACAAACCTGAATTTTCTATGATAGTGTTTTGGTGATCAACATGTCTATGTTCCACTGTAGTGAACACTTTGTGAGACTGATCGAAATCTCCCACTGTTGGTTCTGAAACCACTTGATTCTTATTGGTGGGATTCATGCATTGAGGGAAGAAAATTGTAATATGTCCTTGTTGTTCACAAGAATAACACCCAGTGCTTCACCCAAAATTCCTTGCAGGGGGAGCACTGGATGGTTAATAACCTCCTCTATTGAAATTCTAAGATTTTTTGGATTATGGAGGAGGAATCCTTTGTTGTGTCTGAAAATTATTTTGGTTCTGAGGTTTTTGAAACTTTCCATTACCTTGGTTGTTATTCTGAATTTTTTTTTTAGGAATGTTTTGTTCACCCTTGAAAGATGATTGATGGTTGTTGGAGTTGGAATTTACTTGATCAAAGTTTCCCTTAGAACCTAATCTGGCATTGAATGTTTGGCCACTAGAATAGCCACATTTTCCTTTAACTTTTCTTTCTACTAGGTATGCCTTAATGATAGCATCCCAGAGGTTCTTGGGTTCTAAAACTGTCACATCTCCTAATATTCAGTCATTCAAACCTCTGATGAAATGTTGGACAAGAATGGGTTTGTCATCTCTAAAGCCTAAGAAAGGCTTAAGTTCATATAATTTTCTTTGATATTCTTCCACCAACTAGTTGGCTTGCTTGAGGTGGTGAAATTCTAATGCCCTTCCATGTCTCCACTAATCAAACATGAATCAATCCTTAAAGCTCTCTAGGAACAATTCCCAATAAATAGTGTTGATGGTGACTTGAAGTTTGTCTTCTTCCATATGCCACCAAGTAGATGCAAATTTCCTCAAATTCATAATAGTGTATCTTGCCTTGACATTGCTACTAAAAGGGCACATAGAGAAACACCTCTCAAGGTTGAACAACCAAGTTTCCATTGTAGACCCCCCTTCATTTCCAAAGAAAAGGGGTACCCTGACTTTGAGAAAGTCTCTCATGTGAGCGGTATCCCTGTCCTCAGATTCTTTCATAGATTTACTTCTCCTAGGGCTTCTATTCCTTTCCCTATCTTGGTGTTGAGCTTGGTTTCTTTCTTCAACATAGACTCTATTTTCAAGGTTGTCAAGTCTATATAGAAGTTGTTGCATAAGCTATCTAAGTTGGGCTCCTTCCGAGTCATTACTCTGAATCTCATTTCTATGATTGTCTTGATTGTGTTCTCCCTCATATTCCCCATGGGAACTCTCTGGGAAAGATCTCAAGGAAGACTCTTGAACTCTATCCTTATCTCTTCCATGGGTAATGGGAGGCATCATGGGAGAGTGGTGCAATATCAGTTTTAAGTGCATGTTTAAAAGGAGTATACAATGTATTGAAAATTTTTGAGTTTTAAACATAATAGACTCTAAGCTCCCAATGTATCAACCAGGGATCTACTACCAAATGTAATGTCCCCGCCAATGAACCCATAAGGAATCAGGTCTTATGACCTAAAATTGCAACTAACAATTTTTTTTCTAACATTACATCACTAATACAAGCACATATACATTCCTTAAGGTTCCCTTAATGAATTTATTCACCAACATATTTATATTAATATTCAAGTTGAATTTCCATTTCTTTTATTTTCAATTTTACATTTTAGAATGTAAGAGATAGGGTAAGAAAGTAAAATTTCACTTAAAAATATTTCCCTTACTTCCTAAATCAATTTAATTTCTCTTTCCTACGCATTGAATAACTTTTCTATACAATTTACATTTCAACCTTAACATAAGAAACATTTCCTTTCATTTCATCATAGAAAAGATAGAGAAGACAATTCAACCTTAAACTTAACATTTCAACTTTCATCTTTCAAATAATATCCCTTGGAATAAACCCCTAGGACTATCCCTCCTGATTACATTGATTTTCTTTTCAAATACATTTTTTGATAATGAATCTCATTACAATAGTAAGTACATGAATGGCTCTAAGGCTTTAAAACATATCTTTACATCTTCCTTTTCCATAATACATGATGCAAAATAGAAAGATCTTCATTAATGCATAAGAATTGAATGCATCCAAGCCATGAACCATGACAGAACCTCGAAAAATATTTTCCACCCAACCATGTGAAGCTGATGAAGTTCCACCCCCTATGCTAGGAGATAGAACCAAGATAATCACAAGACCCTAATCATTCTAAGGTTTCACAAAACCCTAATTTGAAAACAAATACAACACATAACAAGATATCACCTTACTATTCACAAGGGTTAGGTTTCTAGCATACCCTCTAGGTGAGTGTCATCACATATCCTATATTTTGGGATCATCCCTGGAAACCATATAATTCTGGTACCCCCTTTATGAATAGGAATCCTCCCTGGCAGTTACCTATGGTCTCGGTACATCAATAGGACTATGTGGACTTTATTATGGTTTCTTTCATTATCTTTTATTTCCCCTATTTCCCAAATTCCTTATTAGGTTATCACTTTATGCTAACCCACCCATAGGATCATCTGGTAACCCATTTAGGATTCCAACACCTATGGTGAGACACTCACCTAGGGTACCTAGTCCACTACCCACACACATAAGCCATGAAAACATCAAGTACTTCAAAAGATCCATCTCACATGTCTAGGGAACCCTCTGGTGCACTCAGGCCACCCGAACAAGTCCTAGCCTCATAATATAGATTCAAGCATAAGAAAAGTACTAAAATCACATGAGTAAAATATTATAATGCCAACAAAACCATGTATAGATATTCATAAGTGATGCATGGCCATTCTAGGGTACTCAAAAAATATGCATGGAGGTGTGTTGTTTTGGTCATGTGGTACTCGGTTGCAACTTTAACCGACGGTCTCAGTTATTGAAGGAGCTTGATCGCTGAAGGAACTTAGTGAAATTTATTGTGCTCTGTGGAACTTGTGCTTAGTGATGCATGTATTTCTCAGTGATGCCTGGACTGGTCGATTATTTCACTAGTGCTCAGTTGTTTATCTGGCCCTCGGTAGTCCTGGTTATTGACTGGAGTTCTTGGAGATTTAGTTGGCCGACTTGGTGCATTTATTATTGGTAGCATTTTTTGTATTCTCCTATGTAAATCTAGAGGCTGACATGGAGAATTAAATGTTTGTAAGGCTATTTGAGAGCTGACTATTGTTGCATTTAATATTTGTTTGTAATAGGAGCTGAATTAGCTTAGGAGTTAATTATTTCATCTAGCTGACTTGTGGTTGAAGATTAGTATTTAAGGAGTGTTTGGGTAGTTGTTTAGGGGCATCAAATTTATCAGATTTGGGAGTGATTAGATCTAGATCTTGTGAGATCTTGAAGATCAGATTGTTATCTAATAGTTTGTAATAGAAGAGCTAGTGGTTGCATGCTTGGAGACAAGGAGATTTCTTGGAGGTTTGCAAGCTCAAGTTCAGATCTACCTTAGGGTTTTCATCAGTTGCTAGTGTTGGATCTTTGTTGATCATGCATAACTATTTCTTGATTGTAATTTTCCATAACCCAAAAGGCCTTACAACTAGGCATGTTAATGAAAATTTAGTTGAAAACATTTTCTTGTTGTGTTATTCCGCATTGTGGTATTTGGCTTCTTGTGAGGATTGACCTTAATTGGATCATCCTTGTCTATCCTACATTAGGTGGTATCAGAGCTTGAAGATCTTGAGTGTGTAAACCGATTGAGGCTATTTGCACCAGGACCTTGTTGGTGATTTTGCTTTGGGTTTTCAAAAATATTGAAGGATTCCTCCGAGAATATTGGACCCTAGAGCGATTTCAGATCGCTGTGATGCTGTGGAATCAAAGATTACAGAGAAGGTTAAAGTTTATTTCAGATTTGAGATGGAATTGATGAAGAAT
The DNA here is from genome assembly GCA_027943335.1 of Chamaecyparis obtusa. Classification (NCBI taxonomy): domain Eukaryota; kingdom Viridiplantae; phylum Streptophyta; class Pinopsida; order Cupressales; family Cupressaceae; genus Chamaecyparis; species Chamaecyparis obtusa. The sequence continues at coordinate 855,072 of BSBK01004943.1, read as the reverse complement.
GACATGATCACTGAGGTCATGAGAGATATTGCTAGTATGCCGAGGCATCTTGGTACTGATGATGGTTATGAGGAAGTTTTTGAAGACTTTGAAGCTACTGGATCTAGTGGTGATGACCAGAGAGATAGATCTAGTGAAGACAAAACTAGTCAGTTACATAGATCTGGAGCTTGGTTAAGTACTAGTTATCAAATGGGAGTTTCTACTTTCTTTGGTACTTTAAAACCTGAGGACTTGATTGATTGGATTGGTGAATTAGAAGATTTCTTTGAGTTAGAAGAAATTGAAGATCCTCTTAGAGTAAGATTGGCACATACTAAGTTGAAAGGACATGCTGCTCTTTGGTGGAAGGAATTACAAAGAGATAGAGAAGATGAAGGTGAAATGAAGATCAATTGGTGGAGGTTGATGGTGACTAAATTGAAAGCTAAGTTCATACCTTCTGACTACAAGCTTGACTTGTTTAAAAAGTTGCAGAATCTAAAGCAAAAAGATTTGACTGTGGAGGACTATACCGAGGAGATCTATAAGTTGAGTATTCGGTCTGGACACAAAGATCTTGGTAAAGAAAGGGTAGCTCAGTATGTGAATGGTTTGAGATTTAATATTTAGGATGAGCTTGGTATGCTAAAGATTGATTCAGTTGAAGATGCTTATCGGTATGCTCTGAAGGTAGAAGATAAGTTGAAAAGGTGACAACATAGTAATCTCTTAGGGAAGGAAAAGATTGATCACTCGGTGAAAGATAAACTGACTATTGAAGATGAACTGAAACCTATAGAATTGAAGAAGAAGAGAGGTAGAGTTATCTTTAAGGGTACTTGTTATAATTTTGGTGAAGATGGACACCATTCTTTTGAGTGTACACAAAAGAATTTTTGTGACTGAAGGAGTGCTGTGCTAAATGAGAACATTTAGAATCAACCTAAATCTGAGAACTTACTGGTTTGGAGAACATTGCTCGGTACAAAGGAGGAACCTTGTTAGATGAGTAACTGGTTCAGAACTTGATGCAAGTATAGAGGTAAACTTTTTGATGTAATTGTTGATAGTGGTAGTACTGATAACGTTGTTGCTAAGGACATGGTTCAGAAACTTGGTTTGAATAGAATGAGACATCCTTATCCTTATAGGATTGGCTAGTTACAAAATGATCATGCTTTGGAAGTGAGGGAGCAATGCTTTGTTGATTTTTAGATTGGCCAATATAAGGATCTAGTGTTGTGTGATATTGTGGAGATGAATAGTTATCATATATTGCTTGGTAGACCTTGGCAGTATGATTGCAGAGCTATGTATGATTGTGTCAAGAATGTGTTTACTATTGAGAAGGATGACATGAAGTTTTCCCTGATGCCTTTTCTGGATATAACACTCGGTAAGAGGAGTCTAAGTATTGGTAGTCGAGTTGAGTTGGTAGATCCTGAGAGGAATGATGATTAGTATGGAGAACAAGCCTGTGTGTTATCAAGGAAAGACTTGAAAAGATAGAGGAAGCTAAAGTGGAAGAGTATGGAAGGTAAAAAGTTGGAGGACTTTTATGTGAAGAACTGGTTTGGGGTTTATGTGCTAAATCCTAGAAGATGTTCTTCTAGCCTATGAGAACATATTTTCTAACCTGGGGTGTCTGATGCAAGGGCATTCTAGGGTACTCAAAAAATATGCATGGAGGTATGTTGTTTTGGTCTTGTGGTACTCAGTTGCATCTTTAACTGACAGTCTCAGTTATTAAAGGAAATTAGTCATTGAAGGAACTCGGTGAAACTTCTTGTGCTCGGTGGAACTCGTGCTCAGTGATGCCTATGTTTCTTGGTGATGCCTGGCTTGGTCGGTTGTTTCTCTGGTGCTCAGTAGTCCTGGTTACCGACTGGAGTTCTTGGATATCTAGTTGGCCGAATTGGTGCATTTATTGTTGGTAGCTTTTATTGTATTCTCCTATGTAGATCTAGAGGTTGACATGGAGAATTAAATGTTTGTAAGGCTATTTGAGAGCTGACTGTTGTTGCATTTAATATTTATTTGTAATAGGAGTTGACTTGGCTTAGGAGTTAGTTATTTCATCGATCCGACTTGTGGCTAAAGATTAGTATTTAAGGAGTGTTTGGGTAGTTGTTTAGGGGAATCAAATTTATTAGATTTGGGAGTGATTAGATATGGATCTTGCAAGATCTTGAAGATCAGATTCTTATCTGATAGTTTGTAATAATAGAGCTAGTGGTTGCATACTTGGAGATAAGGAGATTTATTGGAGGCTTGTGATATCAAGTTCGGATCTTCCTTAGGGTTTCCATCAGTTGCTGATTATTTTTTAGAACTGGACTAGTTGGGGCTAGGGTTGGATCTTTTTTGATCTTGCACAACTGTTTCTTGATTGTAATTGGGCATAACCTGGAAGGCCTTACAGTCGGACATGTTAATGAAAATTCAGTTGAAATTTTTTTCATGTTGTATTATTCCACATTGTGGTGTTTGGCTTCTTGTGATGACTATCCTTAATTGGATCCTCCTTTCCTATCCTACATCAATAAGTCATACTAAATGCTTCCCAATCACATGGAACAAATTATAAAGGTTCTAAGCCCAAATTTTGCAAATTTTGAGCCTTGGAAACCCACAAAAACCCCACACGACATTGTATGGATACCCATACAACATTCTAGTGATTCTCATACAATATTTGATGAAGTTTTGTATGCGTATGAGTATATATTTGTATGAAACTATAGGATGCTTTATCAAAACTAAATTTAAAACTTCCTAAAAAGGCCAAAAACTAACTTTTTTAGGCGTGGAGAGTGCCTGGGCAAGGTTCCATGAGGTCAACCTGATGCAGGGACCTCATTACCACATCCAAAAAACATCCTCAACACTACCTCAGTCTAAAACAAGATAAATCGAATGAAAAACAATAATGCATAGAGAAGGCCTGCAAAAGCAACAATGGGAAATATGACTACATCTCTTCCCTAAACCTTCCTAACCCTTCATAATTCTTCCTAAAATTCCCTAAACCATTAAATAACAATGAAATACACCATCCTACATGATCACCAGCATTCCTAACCTTTCCAAGAATATTTCAATAATAACTATATAAACATTCATAAAATTACTTCCCAAAAACACCATTAGAATACACAGAAAACATGACATAAATAAGTTACCCTTTTCAATTCATAGTAAAATATTATACATTGATCCAATAACATATTATTCATATACAAAAACATACATAGAGGAAGAATGGAGATTCATCCTGGTTTAGACCCTAGAGTCCTGCGGAGAATCCTCTTCCAACAGTTGGAGCACTCTCTGCAAATATCCAAGCCTTGATTTGGTAGCCTCCTAGATAGATTCCTCTAGAAACCAATCTTCAAAAAATCCACACACCCTTTCCCTCACCAAACCAGAGAACTCTCAACCTCATAGAAGAAAACTTTAAAATAAACTTTCCGAAAAACATTACTGTAGAAAACCTCCAAATCTTCCTAAAAACTCTAATCCCCAAATCACTCCAAAATAAAAATATTTATCCTCCAACTATATGGTTGGAGGAGTTTCTTTACAAGAAGAAACTTCTCCAACTTCCATAGTTGGTTGGAAAATCAAACCAATCATTCCCGTAAACACTTAACAAATTTTTTAATAAATTTAATTAAAATAGCCACCAAAGAAAACCATAAGAATAAGAATAAATAAATAACTTTCAAGGAAAACATGTAGCACAATTGGTATCCAAATAGCATAAATTCTAGGAGGTCTCGAGTTCAACCCCCTCCTAGAAAGCTAGTTTTACTACAAAGAGATTTTCTTTTATTATCTCTTATCATTGCTATTATTTTCACTTTTTATTTAATACAAATACACTCTATTTAATACACTATTTAAAATACCATTTCTCAAGCAATAAAAACACATAAATAATATTATTTATATATGCGTGTGCACACACCTATACACACACCTATATAACATACAATCAATTATAACATAGATATAGAATAAATAATATACATATATAAAAGGTTAATTCTAACTCATAACATAATCTCATAACAACATCGAATCGTAAATCACAAGATCACAACATAAATTGCATTCACATCCCCCAACTAGGGTAACCTCCTAAATAGAATTCTAAGTCCACAGGTAGCACTAAGAGTTAGCTAAGTAAAATCTCCACACAACAATAGTTCAAGGATTTTGAAGGCATGATCAGACCTATGTAGCCAGGTGGAGATGATACCTGGTACCTACATCTTGCATCACTAACTGACATGCATATACATACATACATACATACATACATACATATATATATATATATGTATGTATGTATGTATGTATGTATATAAATAGATAGTGGAAAACAAGGAGGGAGAGTGCGACATCATGTGGATCTCCTGTAGGAGTAACTACGATTGCCTCTCCTCATCCTAGACTCACATAAACCAATGTAAACATCAAAACATAATGGGGTCAACAGGGTTAGATCCATTAACAATATAAATAAAGTATAAACGTTTTACAATTAATACTTCTCTAACCATTCATCATTTTATTTCAAATCATTTAATATCTCATAATAAAATCTACTAATCAATAAATATGAAATCAAATGTCCATCATGAAATAACATAGTCCAAACATATAATCCAAAGTATCAAAGTACTGATCCTGTCAATCCAGAATATGTAGATACAATGGTGGGTATTACATTAATGAATTTAAGTCGCAGATCAATTAATTGATTAATTAGTGAGTTAATTATTTTGGTTTTACATTTAAAAATAAAGGGAGAGAAAATTCTATCCAAGTTGCGAGTCATTGTAGATTATAGACAATTAGACTAATTCAAGCTTATAATATTATTAGGATTATGATTTAATTAGATTGAAATTCTTGTTATTAAGAGTTCTAATTTAATTTTATTAAACTCTCACTAAGCTTGAATAAGGTAAAAGAATTAGATTGTGGTTTTAATAAGGTTAGAAATTTATTGTAAAAAAATAGTAATTTCTATTGGTCCCTTTCAGATATTATCCTTTTTACATATCTAAATTCTCAATAGAATATCTGTTGTTATCTTGGTTAAATGTTCATGGAAGAACCTCCTTTTTTCTTGTTAATTTGTATTAATTTGATGGTGTGCTCTAACTATTTTTTTCTCAACTAATAGCCTTATACAATCCTATAGAAACTGTGATGATTTTCTATTGAATTATACCAAAGGATTTCATATACTTTATCCTACATTAGCTAGAGTTTAGATTATGAGTTCTAGTGCTAAGAACCTATGTCTAAGATGAAGAATGTTTCGTTTACCATATCACCCCAAAGTGGCATTACCTAGAATTAGCATTTGAATCTATCATATAAAGGGTCGACACCAGAACACTAACCAATAGGAAGAAAATCGTGACAAATGAGACCTTAAAGATACAATATACAAATGCCTTATAGCCCCTAGAAGGCTAAAAGAAATATGATCAAGACCAAAGACTAATCCTATTAGGACCAATGAAAAAGAGAAAGTAGGGAAGCAAAAATCTAAAAGAGAAACCAACACTAAGAATAAGGACAAGGAAACCGATAAGATATAGGGGAAGAAAGAGAGATAATAGAGAAAGATAAGACAAGGAAGAAATATAGGAAAGAAGATATGATCAAAATTAGGCCTAGATAAAATAAAGGATAGGATCAAATGAAAGGATCTAACTTAAAATGGTGGAAGTGACTACTATTAGAATAATGAAGTTCCTACTAGTAATCTAAGAGTTGGTAACTCCATAGATCCAATTTTATTCTAGAAAATAACCTAGATCTTTATTTATCATAGTGATATTTTATCCTTCAACACCTTTATTGGCCAAAGCATTAGCCTCTTTATTCCCTTCTCTATAGAAATGACCTATTCTAGTTTCCTAAAAGTTATCTAGGACTACGAAAACTTCTTCCAATTTGGAGTTTAGGGTCTAGTTTGGAGTATTTCTTTTCCTTAAGGCATTGAGAATGATTTGATAATCCCCTTATATGAATAAATTATGAATACCTTCCTTTAGACTTAGTTTCAAACCTTCTTTTAAGGCTTCTAATTTGACTATATTATTAGAATTAATTCCTAGGGGCTTGGCTCTCTTGACCAGCCATGTTCTTGTATCATTCCTTATGATACATCCTATTCCAAAATTACTGGGATTTCCCCATGAGGTTCCATCAAAATTTAATTTAAACCATCCACTAGTAGGGGGTTCCCATTTACAAGAGTCTCTTGCATTCATATTAGCCTTGGAGTAAAACATTGGGGGATTAATTAGATTCTTCCATTTCTTCCTTATATCAACGTCCTAGTTAGTAACTAAACCTTTTTCTTTATTGGAATTCCTTAAGTAATTATGTTTGACTTCTATGATGCTTTCTTCTATTTTATTTAATAAATAATTTATATCCATTTTTGTATTAGAGAAGACTCTTCTATTTCTTTCTTTCCAAATTTCGCATAGCAGGATAGATGGAGCTATTCAAAAAAAAATTTCTATATACTTTGGATCCCTTTTGTGGCCAACTACCAAGGAATTTCTAGAGATTATTAGGGAAAGATGAGCTCCAGTTGAGCTTGTTGCAAAGCCATTTCTAGCATAGGTTGGAATAAGGACAATTATATAATAAGTGTCTAGTTGTTTTAGATTCTTTTTCACACAAAACACATCTAGACGGTCCTTCAAAACCTAGGTTCAATAATCTATCTATAGTTAAGATTCTATCTTGCATTACTGCCCATAGAAATATAGATAGTTTGGGAAGACAAGATGAGTCCTAATATAGGTTGAGGGGTATCTCCATTTTTTCCCATCCTTGATCATTTATAATGATCTCATAACCTTTCTTAACACTATATTTCCCATTTTTTGCCGCACCCCGAACTAATATATCACTCCTCTCTTTATGGTTTACTATTCTATTTTGCAAAAAAAAATTAAATATTTTTTGTTCTTCATTATTTAGAGCTGCATCTGACACTTTTTTCCATTTCCATCCTTCCTGCCCAGCCTCGAAGCAATCTTTAACATGTGAGCCCCATGTTTGGATTATAGTGTATTTGATATTTACAGGTAAGTTTTCTTTGTTCGGGGAGGAGATATCATCCCATGAATCTTCCCAAAAAAGAGCATCCTATTCATTTCCTATATCCAAGGTTAGATTATTTAGAATAAGACCTCAATTTTTCATCATGAAATTCCAAAATTTTGAACCTTTAGGTGGATTTTTGGTACAAAAGAGGGTTAAAGGATCTAAAATTTTTAAATATTTATGGTATAAGATATTTTCCCATTTACCGTCACATTTCTGGAACATTATCCATAGTAGCTTCGCTCCTAATGCCTCATTCTCCTAACTTAGATTTTTAATACCTAAGCCGCCAAATTCTTTGGGTTTGCAAATTTGATCCCATTTAATCATAGTCAATTTATTCTTCTCATCTTTCCATTGCCAAAAGAAGTTTGTTAATTTTTGACCTAATTGTTTTTTAACACCTTTAGATAGAGGTAGACATGACATCTAGAAAGTACAGATGACTATCAATACTGCTTTGATCATAGTGGATCTGCCTGCCTTGTTTAAGTGCTTCCCCTTCCAGATTTCCATTTTGTTATCAATTTTGTCTATTATCAAGCTTCAAATTTTTCTTTCTTTGACACCTTTTTCAATTTGAATACCAAGGTGTTTTCACGGGAATTCACCCTTCCTATATCCCATAATGTTGTAGATATTACTTTCAAGGTTCAAAGGGGTATCAAGGAAAAAAAATTCAGATTTTTTCGTGTTGACTTCTTGACCTGAAGCCTTCATATAGATAGTAATGATGTTTTTAAATTGATGAGCTTCTTCTATAGAAATTTCTCTTGGTAAAATTGTATCGTTGGAAAATTGTTGATGGGTAATATTAGCCACTTTGTTAGTAACTATGACACCTTTGATTTTTCCTTCAGTTTGGCCATTTTTATAGCCCTACCAAATGTGTTGGCCATGATTATGAAGAGGAAAGGGGATATAGGATCTCCTTGCCTAATCCCTCTTGAAATGTTGAAGAAACCTTTCGGTGTTCCATTGATTAGTAAGGACATATTTGGAGCTGAGATGCAATAAAAAATTAAATTAATCTATTGATTTGAGAACCCAAAGGCTCTCATAGTTTTACACCAAAATCTCCAATCCACCTTGTTGTATACTTTGTGAATGTCTAATCATCAGCATACAAGGTTGTTTGTTTGTTTGTACTGAGTGAATTAATTCTTGGATAATAATTATTACATCATAGATAGACCTATTGGGGACAAAGCCTATTTGTTCTTCTAAAATTAATTTGTGGATTACCTTTTTTAGCCTTCTTGTCAATGCTTTTGATAATATTTTATAAATGGTATTGTAGAGAGCTATTGGCCTAAAGTCTCCTGGAGAAGCTGTATTATTTTTTTGGGGAATCAATTCTATAAAGGTATTATTAATTTCTGTTAGTAGTGACCCTAAATTTCTAAATGCTTCTATTGCCTCCCACAGATCTTTCCCTATAGTTGTTGGAGATTTGCCAGCAAGCCAGTGTTGACTGTATGTTTGTCATTGATGACAACATATGGTAAGCATCATATGTAGAAGCATGATGGAGAGAGCCTTAAGCATATGATGTATGTATATGTTATCAGCATGATATCATAGATGAAGAGGTTGATTCTAAGTGAAGACAATAATAAAGTTATTTGTATCAGTAGTGTTCCCGACAGGTCCCAGGAAGAGTTCTGTATGTGATTTGTAGTATGGTTGTAATGGAGCCTTGCACATTTATATTTATGTTGTAGACATGTTAGTGAAGCTATGCTCATGGATGTAGAGTCATTTGTACAGTACAAGTGGAGTTATGATGTTTCTAGTTGACAGTTACAGTTTCTTGAGTTTACCTAATGGAGCTGACATTGTTTTTATTATTGTAGTAGTTGCGCCTATCATTTGGATATGCGTGTTTCAATTAGTGTTTGGAGAAGATTTAAGAATGTTTGGTTAAGAGCACATAACATATTTCAGGACGAGAAGAAAGTATCAATTAATTTAGTGGAGCCGATAGTGTGAAGCAACACGTCTAATCATATAGAGTTACGTGGTCCTAATTAGTGTTGCGTGCTTAGTATAGCCATTGGAGATATTTTTGGAGAGTTATATTGTTTCTCTAATATGATTTCAAGGAAGTTCTAATAGGCTAGGCCAAATTGATTATATCATTTGGAGAAAGATACTTATAGCCAGTCAGTTGTGATCGCTAAGTATGGCAGATAGTTGAAAAGAAAAAGAGCAGAGTAGAAGGTGCAAAGTAATGAACCATCAGTAAAAGGTCTATGTGACAAAGAAGAGAGTGTATTATATTCATTAGAACTGATTAAGACATCAAGTCTAACTCGAAGTTCACCAAGATCCAGATATAGTGTGTATCTGTTAAGAAGAAGGTTGCAACCTTCACCGCTTAGAGCAGTGTGCTCTCGAACAGTGTGTCCTCACCCCTAAAAGGGTTAATTATAAAAGACTCCTAACATGGTCTAAACTTTGACCAAGTCACTATACTTAATGCATTGTAAAGATTAAATCCTACCAGGGTTGTAAGATCTTCTAACAAGGATCATTATACTCTAGTGCAATTTATAGTGGGTGCTAATTCCCACCGAGGTTTCTACCTATTTGGGTTTCTCTGTAACCAAAATTATGGTGTTGTGTTAAGTGTTCTTATATTGTGTTTATGCTTAATGTTCTTCTATACTTAATTGGATAAAGAATTTAATCTTGAAGATAAATCATTCACCCCTCCCCCTCTCAATTATATCTTGGGACTATTCCTAACAATAATATCCCAGCATTTCTGGAAGAAAAAATCTTGAAACCCATTTGGTCCCGGTGATTTATTTGGGTTGAGTGAAAAAAGGACTTCTTTAATCTCTTCCATAGAGAATTTTTTAATGAGGTATTTGTTGTCTTCGTTAGTTAGAATTCTAGGTATAGATCTTAGCATTTTGTTTTGAGCGTCGAGATTCGAGTCTTCATAATTATGAAGAATGTCTAAGAAATACTTAACAAAGGTTTCAACAATTTGATTGGGGTTTTCAATCTCTAGACCATCATTATCTTTGATTTTAGTGATTTTGTTTATGTTTCATTTGTTCATTGTGATTGAATGAAAGAATTTTGTATTTCTGTCTCCTTCTTCTAACCATGTTTCCCTCGATTTTTGCTTCCAATGAATTTTTTCTTTAGCCAAAATTGTTTCTTGCTTATGTATTAGTTCTTTTTCTTTCATAAATTTTTCATTATCCATTCCATTTTCTATAACTTCTTTATTTAGTTTTTTCATTTCTTCTTCATTATCTAGTTTTTCTTTGAATATGTTGTTAAAATGTTTATTGTTCCATTTATTTATTTTTTCTTTTAGTTTTTTTTAATTTAGCCACAAAATAAAACATTTTGGAACCTCCAAATTCCTCTTCTATCCACCGTTGCTAAATTTTTTATAGAAACTTATTATCTAGAAACCACATTTTTTACATTTAAAGGGGTTTCTATGAGAAAGTAAAGTCCACCAAGATAGGGGGTGAATCAATTATCAGATAAAAACAACTTATAATACCATTATCAAATTTCAACCATGTAACCAATATAAAAAACAACCATAGAAAGATAGACAGACACAATAACACAAGATATGTTGACTAGGGAACCTCTTGATTAGAAAGTAAACCCCGGTGAGGATGGTACCCAAAAAAGATGTACTAATATGAAAATTCCTTGTGAGAGGATGGACCCTCCTAAGAGTCTATGAAATACATTTAGCACATATTAGTCCATGTTAGGAGACTATGAATCCCTGTTAAAATATTCTAACCCGATTAAGAGTTATGGAAGGCAGAAGGGCCCACTGTCCAAACAACTTCAAGGGAAAGATCATTGAACTCACTTTCCAACTAATCTTTGTATTATCCGAGCATAATAATACCAATAATTACTGATCTCAATGACTTATCTTCACTCCTTTGACTATGCCAAAACCGCACCAACTGCTTCACCAAATCTCAATACTTGATCTGCTTATTTTGCATATCCTCTTACAAAATCATCATATATATCTTACATCACTTCATGCATATTAAAATCAAGGAAAAAAATCCTTCCTTTATACTAAACTCAAATAATTTACAATAGAGATGGCCAACAAGGCTTAACCAAATACAAAATATAAATCATTACATGTTACATAATATTTGATAACTACATAAAACTGTCAGCTTCCAAACTAAATAATTCTTCACACGTGCAACCTCCGACTATGCTGTCTCATCCAGGTCACCTTTGAAATATCATCAACCTCTATACAACTTTGCATGTCTAGATTCTATCCCGATTAGGAGATATAATCTAGTTATCACAAGTCGCTTCTTAGGAACATTGTTAGAATACTGTTTCCACTAAATTACACATAATTGTCATGAATAATTAAATTTTTGTTTCCACTAAATTACACATAATTGTCATGAATAATTGAATTTTTGTACACTCTCTTAACCATAATCTCAGGACACAATATAGAACAAGTCCTCAACTCCGCATAACTTTATCTTCAATTCTCCACATGCGCTAATACAAACATTGTCTACTTCTCTACTAATTTCCAGTAAATCAGTGTGTTGACATAAATGAAAAACACAGTCATGAATGAAACATACAATTGCTATAGAATAACTCTAAATACTCCCCATAGGACATATTCAACATTCATTCCCAACAATCTCCCCCATTGGCATTGATTGCAACATAGATGAAAAACATCCAAGTTCCATGAATACCAAACTGCAACACTGATGTTCTACATTATCTTTTCAAATCCTCTTATCAATCAAATCAATCATCAAGTGTAATTCATGCACTATCCTTCTCCTCAGTATTTTAGTTTTTCAAATCCTCTTCATCAATCATCAAGTTAATCAACAAATATTTTTCATATATTATCTTTCTCCCCCATTGACATCAATGACAAGGTAAACATCAATATGTCAATCCAATACAAGCTCAGATGTCAAAAGACACTATTCAAAAAATAAATTCACAAGAGTCCTTCACGACTCAGCTCATAAACACACATACTCCCCCATAGAGGAAGTATCAACGTACAATCTAGAGCAGATAGAGCTCTTATACCACTGGACTGATGCAACTTTCTGCATCACTACTCAAAAGTAGGCTAGGACATAACCCCAAGCATACCTCTCAAATACTCAAATGTATCTTTAGGTAAAGGCTTTTTAAATATATCTATAATCTTCTCTTTTTTACTGATATACTCAAGTCTGACTTCTTTTTCAGCAACTTTTTCTCTTACAACATGATACTTGATTTCTATATGTTTTGTTTTAGAATGCAACACAGGGTTCTTAGACATACTTACCATACTGGCATTATCACATTGTATGATAAAAGGCTCATTTAACTTGATTCCAATATCCTTCAACATTTTTTTCATCCATATTATTTGATTACAATTATTTGTTGCTGCTACATATTCTGCTTTTGTTGTGCTCAGTGGGATACAATTTTATTTCTTACTTAGCCAAGAAACCAATCTTCCTCCAAGAAAAAATGCTCCACCACTTGTACTCTTTTTGTCATCAACACTACCTCCCTAATCTGCATCTATATATGCACATAGGATAAAATCATCTAATTTACAATACCATAACCCGTAGTCAATTGTACCTTTCAGATACCAAAATATTCTTTTTACTGCTGCATAATGTCACTCTTTAAGATCAACTTGAAACCTTGCAAGAATACCAACTACATGTGATATATCTCATCTTGTATGAGTTAAATACTACAATCCTCTAATCATGGATCTTTACTTCTTTTGTTCAACTACATGAGTTTCATTTGTGCTAGATAACTTATGGCCAGTTACCATAAGTGTGCCAAAAGGCTTGCAATTTTCCATTCCAAATCTCTGCAATAAGTCTTTTAGATATTTTGTTTTAGATAAGAAAATACCATCACTATTTTGTGCTATCTTTAATCCTAAAAAATATTTCATCTCACCAATCATGCTCATTTCAAATTTTGTTTTCATTTCATCAGAAAATTTATCACTAGCTTCATCTTCTCCTCCAAAGATAATATCATCAACAAAAATAACTACAGTCAATAAACCATTCTCAATCTCTTTCATATACAAATTACTGTCTGCAGTGCCTTTAGTAAATCCCAATTTTATCAAATATTTATCAAATCTTGCATACCATGTTCTAGGTGGTTTCTTTAGTCCATAAAGAGCTTTGTTCAATTTACATACCATGTCCCCTTCTTGAGTTAGAGGAAAAACTTTAGGCTTCTCAATGTAGACTTCTTCCAATTATCCATTTAGAAATATTGACTTCACATCCATCTGATACACTTTGAAGTTCTGGTAAGATGCATAAGACAAAAACATTATTATCGCTTCAATTCTTGCAACAGGTGCAAAAGTTTCTTCATAATCAATTCCTTCTTGCTATGAGTATCCCTTACATACCAATTTTTCTTTGTTTCTTACTGTATGCACCCTAAAATGGTCACCTAGACTTTGGGCCCCCATTCAACAATTTATCAAATCCCTGAATCAATATTTTATCAATTATATCAATTTCCTTGATCAAGTCCTATTTTATCATTTTTGATTATTTGCCTTGGGCTAACCATTTTATCCTAAGTCTTTATTTAATTAAAAGGAATATTTCCTCCCCTTTTAATAAATAAAAAGCCCCCACTTTTCCTCTTATCCTAAGTTGCACAAATAAAGCATTATTCTTATTTTATAAAAATAATAAAAGAAATTTTTGTCTTATATGGGACACAAAAGTCAACTCTTATTTTCTCATTGGAGGATATTTGTGCACATGGATTGCTCCTATTTGATGCTCCATCCTTGATTAAATCTTTTGCCTCTTAATCTCCATGGTCTATTCTTTCTCATTTCCTATAAAAGAAGAGCTCTCTTCCTCATTTGCATATCAATCCTTTTATGTTAATGTTATGCTGCAAGTTTTCTAGGTCACTTTGGAGCTTTTGAAGATTTGGAGCATTCTTGGCTTTTGCATCTACATGCTATTCTAGTTTCATTTGTCATGGCATTCATAGCTTAGTTTCCTTTATGCTTTAGATTACTTCATCTAGCTTAATTAGGAGGCTTTGTAATACTTGCATATTTCCTTTCATAGCTTAGCTTGCATAGCTTGCATTTTCATTCATAGTATAGCTTTGCATTGCATTTCATTTTGATTCTTGGAGATATTGGCATTCTTGCCCTTGTCTTCATTTGAATCTTTCATTGTGTGGTTGACTAGCAAGGTCATAAGCTTAATAGCTCTAGCTGAGAGCAATCAAATAATCTTGCAACTCCATACATAGAGAGCTCTAGGTCACTTTCTAAGGTATCCCATTCATGGATTCCCTTGGATATAATGACTTAGAGAAGTGCACTATTTGAGGTGTACATTTTTGACACCCACCGTGGGGTAGAGCATTATTGTTTTGTCCTTAATTTTTTGCATTTCCGTCAAATTTTCATCAATTTTCAGCTTCATTTTTGGCTCTTTGGTTTTTCAGTCTCAGATTATTGTGCGATAGTTTTCCAGTATCACGTGATAGTTTCTGTATAGTGGTGTGATACTTTACTAGTTAAAGTATCATGTTGTTTGAGACATTCTATCACACTATTCAGAACATTTTGTCGCCTGTAGGTACAGTAAAGTATCACCCAGAAATATATTATCACCCTAGTATACTATAAAGTACCACATGATATTTCTAGTGACTATACTGTCGCCTATACCTGGCAGTGAGTCATTTCTTGGTTCTTTCTTGCCGAGTTTTGATCTAGTTAGCTTGCTGGTTTAGTTTGTTGTGGTTAGATAGAGTTAATTTGCAGATTTCATTTGGATTTTGATTTTGCTAACCATTGTGGGGCTAACAAGTTGTGCTTGTAGGTGCTCTCATTGCTTGATTATTTTCTTAAAAGAACACATGTCAAAGCTTCAAATGCACAAGGGCTACTAACAATTTTTGTAGGGCTGTCCAAAGCATAAAAACCCAATCAAGTGTTTGTTGTTTATTTCATTTCAAGTGTGGCAATTACTAGTTGTTTCATTTCATAGGAACATAATATCTTGTTGTAGGAATTCTTGGGTGGTAGGAGAAGTATGCTCTTCACCCTTGTGGTGAACTAGAAAATCTTGACCCATCTTTGGATTTTGAAAGCAAGAGGGTAATTGAATATTTTCTTGGTGTGTTTGGGAGAAAACTTTGAGATAGGGGAGTATGCTCTTCACCCTTGTGGTGAAACAAAAACCTTGTACCTTATAAGTTGATCCACTCTTTGTTTAGATATTTAGGATCCTTTAGCGGGCTTGCTCTTGAGCAATCAAGAGGAATGACCCAAGTGGGGACAAGCCTTTTGCCAACTATTCCAACCCACTATAATCTCAAGGCTATTAAGGACACAAAACTTTGGTACACATAGTACTTGTCTTCGCTTGATGTGAGTACTTGTGGGATTGTGACCATGAGGAAAATGTTGAGCAAGAATGCTTAAGGTACTCTTGTGGCCGTGAGGTCCATTACTTGCTGCAAGGTAAGGAGTCCCTTTGGGGAGCAAGAGGGGTATTACGAATGGAAGCCCTTATTAAGAACCATAGATAGAGGCCACCCTATTTTTCTTCTTAGCTTCTTGGTGCAAGGATTAATCCAAGTGGAATAACCTAGATCACCCCAAGATTAATCACCATCTGTGCTCCTTTGGTTGTGTCATTGGAACTTCCATGACAAAGCCAACATCTATTGTGGGTTACCACTTTGTGTGAGGTGATGAGACATCAAGTGTGGGCCAAGTTGTTAAGTATTGAGCCTTTGTCTTTTTAGGATAGAAAGTACTTGAAGTGTTCTTACTATGATATACTCATGTAAACATTCTTGCATATTCAACATCATGGTAGTATTCATAGGATTTTTCAATTTTGATATCCCAATTCTTTGTCTTGGCAAGGTTTCTTTTGCCCTTGTTTCAAGTGTTTGAAGACATGTTTGATCACCTACTATTTGCAAACCTATCAATTTACTACTGTCACTATGATTGAGATAAAAAATACCAACCCTCAAACTGAAATTTGGACCAAATTGCCCTTAAAACTGAGATTTTTAACACTCACTAGTCAATAATCGTACGACACTAGAACAATATCGCACCCTGTACTGAGAAATATCATGCGATAGTTCACCATTGGAAGACTATCAAACCACTTTCCTGGAAAGTATCACCTGAGCTGTCTGGAAAATATCATCCCGCCATATGTGAAATATCACCTGGAGAAATTCTATCGCTCTGTTAGCCTAGAAACTATCACATAGAGTCCTTTTGCTGTGTCACTGCTGCTTGCAATCTGAAGCTGATTTGTGTCACTTCCAGTCTTCCTGGGTCAGTCCAAATCTTAGATCTTAGGTGTTGTGACATGTTGCTCAATATCCAAATGAATTTCAATGGTATCAAATTGCAAAAAATGACTCTTAGTCTTCTTTCTTCCGCTTCTTCCATGTCTTCCTAGTCTTCCATTTTCATCCTTTCTCTTCTTTCTTCATGATTCTTTCTAAACTCCTCATGCCTTCTTGATTCTTTTCCTCTTATTATCTAGTCTACTTTCTTCTATTCATCTATTCATTTCTTTCATGCTTGATTCCTCCTCTTCTAGAACCATGAATTTCAACTATCTTGTTATGGAACCTCTCTTGAAAATAGATGATCTTGAACTCATTGCTCAATTTGAAGAGTATTATTCCTCCAAAAATCTCATGGGTGATAAATTTATGGCAAAAATAAAAAAAAAATTGATTGAATCAGACACCTTTGCTAGGATCATACACATGATCCTGTCACGACCTCCTTCCAAACATTCTTCATCATCTAAGTCTTCTCACTCTTCAAGGCATCATTTGAATTCCTCATCTTCCAAGTCTCATCATGACTCTTCTAGACATTATTCATATTCTTCATCATCCAATTCTTATTATGACTCTTCTAGATATTATCCGCATTCCTCATTATCTAAGTCTTCTTCCTCCACTAGGTCTTCACTTTCCTCTTCTTCACAATCTCATTCCTCTTCTATTTCTCCCAAGAGTCTTACTCCTCAATATGAGCAATATAGTAATCCTTGTGATACCTCTCCCATGAAGAGTGACACGCCCACCTTTGATGATTATGATGACTATTATGATGGCTATGATGATGAACCATATAGTCATACCTATGAAACCTCTATTCCTAAGAGTCCTCCTCGTCATGTGCTCATGCTTACTAAATGGTCATCCTATTGGATAGATCGTGATGGTGATCCATATGATTCTAATTTTGAAAGAGACTTTGATGAGTTCTATGAACAATACCTAGATGATACATCTACATCTATTGAGGAATATAAAATGTACCATGCTGATTTGAAATGTAAATATTATAAGAATCCTTCCTCTAAGAACTCTCATGCTGAAAATAAAGATCACACTCTCAAGAAAGATTATGTTAATGATAGACCTTTGTCTTGTGATGGTCCCCTTTCATCCCCTACTTCCTCCAATACCCATACATTTCCTAAAGCTTTCGAGTCTTCCAAATCTTTCACAAATCCTTCATCCAACAAAAATCCTAATACTTTTCATGTGGTTCCCTATAGTTATCCTCAAGGGCTACCTCTTAAAGAAACTCAAGCTAACTTTCACTTGGCTACAAATACTTTCAATAATGCTACACCTAAAGAGCCTAAGCCTTTACATGCTATAATGCCTACTTTAGCTAGTCCTTCACCATCTCTTCCAAAGTCTTCCATACAATCCCAACATGCTTCCTTGTCCTTAGAAGTGGCTTCATGTCAAGAGGACTCTAAAAATAATAAAGAAAAAATTATAAAGAAAGATTAAGATTAGGAACCCTCCATATCATTCAATTCTTTTCATGATGTCTCTTATCCACTTCATGGTTCTTTTGATCCTTTACGCCCTTCCGCATCTATTCCATGATGTCTTAAGTCTTCTCCTAAGCAAGATCAAGCTACTACTTACACCGTTGAGCTTATTGACGATCAAAATAACCTTACTACACTTGCACTTTCCAAAGATGATACTTCCATTAAGGTTATTGAAAATAGTGTTGTTACTTCCAATGGTAAGCCTATTGAAAATCTAGAGAAAAATGATACGCTTATGCTATCCAAAGCTCCTTGTCAAGATCAAAGTTTTCCATCTTCTTGTTCTACCACTCCATATTTGCTTCCACTTTCTATTCTTCCTAAGTCTTTGCAATCTTTGAACAATCCTATCAAAGAAGGTGCTTCTATTCAAGATGTTCACGATCCTATTGCAAATCCTAATGCTCACTCTAAAGATGCTGATATCCTTGGTTGTTATATAGATGCTGATGAATTTGTTGATTATCCTTTTGTGTCTTCCACTTCCATCCTTGGACCTCTTCCACCAATACTATGTTGGCATTAAGCAGGATTGCCACTAGTGACAACACTTATTTGCATTCTGAGTGCAAACCGAGCAGAACAGTGCAAACTGAGCAGAACAGTGCAAACCAAGTAGAACAGTGCAAACCAAGTAGAACAGTGCAAACCGAGCAGAATAATGCAAACTAAGCAGGACAGTGTAAACCGAGTAACATTATGTCTACCAAGTCACCAGTATTTACAGAGTTCAAAACCTACCGAGTGGTTAGTATGAACCGTGCCTTCACTTCTATCGAGTGCATGACGATGCTGAGTAATGCAGTGGACGCCGAGTATCAGAAAGTCACTGAGTTAGTTTGCAGGAACCGTGTAACCATACTTGGGCCGACTTAGTAGCACTTATGTTTATTTGTCAAGCCGACTTTGTAATTGTAATTAATTGTTTAGACTTGTCTATAAACAATGTTGTAAAAATACCAAGATGTATGAGTATGAATGAATATGAAAAAGAGATAAAAGGTAGAGATAAGCGAATTACAAAGGGCTACAGTAGTATAAGGAGCAGCAAAGACAAATTCATCACAGAAGGTGATCAGTACATCAGCGAATCTCATTCAACAATCCAGTTGCAAAGCAAGAGATCTACTGTTTCATCCTAATAGGTGAATTAATACTAAAATCCTTTAACCGGGTAGACTTAACAGTCTTTTGTAAAATCTCTTTACCGAGTACATACTTCTTTTGTAAGTTTGTAAAAATCCTCTAACAAGGTGGATTTAGCAATCCTTATTGCTCCTAGCAGGGCAGATCATCAGAAGTGATCAATGTAAGCCTTAACTGGCCAACTTTATACTGCAGTACTAAAGCTTTGTGGGTTTCATCCCCACCCCAGTTTTACTTTCTTTTGGAAGGTTTCTGGGTAACCAAATCTATGTGTCATTGTTGTGAATGCTTTTAAGTTTCATGCTTTCTATATGCAAAAGGATAAAGTAAACTATATGTTAATACATCTGTAATTGAAAGAAAATTTGGAGTTACTGATTCACCCCTCCCCTCTCAGTAACTTGGTTAATTCCTGAATATTTCCAACAATTGGTATCAGAGCTATATTGGTTCTCAAGATAAAGCTTAACTAGCTTGAGCAAAGATCCAGGATAATGGAGGTATTCAAACTGAACAAGGTGATTGAAAATGAAAAGCTAGATCTGGAAGTGGCCATAGCTAAACTTAAAGAAGCAAAAGAACATCTTTCCCAATCCCTAAGAAGAAGGAAGGAACTTGCAAATCAGATGAATGATCAGAATTACATTGAAGAAAAGATTGAAGATCTTTTTCCCTCAGATAGCTCAGATGAAGCAAACAATGCTATCAAAGAACTCCTAGAAAAGAATGGGTCTCTGCAGGAAGAAGTGAGAAAATTAAAAAGAGAACAAGAGCTACACTCAACAAGATTTTGTGAGATCTTAGAACAAAGAAACAAGTTGAAAGATGAATTAGATGGAAGGAACAATGAAGTCCAAAATAAAACCCTTTAGCTAGAAAACCTAATTGATCAGATCTCCCATACAAATGAGGAAATTCTGACTCTAAGATCAAAAATAGAAAGCACAAGAGAAGAACTAAGATCAGAAAAGAAAATCAATCTAAGATTGATGGATGACCTAAACACCGAAAAACAAATCAATGAAAGAATGCTGAAAAGCCAAGAAGACTTAAATCAGTTGTATGATAAAAATCTTCATAGGCAGAAAGGAAAAGCAGGACTTGGATACAAAGGAGAAGGTGAATCTTCTAAGCAAGGTACTCAAAGGAATCAGAAACCTACTTGTAATCATTGTGGCAAAATAGGACATACTTCAAATAAATGTTGGAGCAATGAAAAAGTAGAATTCAATGGAAAATGCTACAACTACAATCAACATGGTCACAAAGCAAATGAATGCAGGGAAAAACCAAGATTCAAATGTAATTGTCACAAATGCAACAAACAAGGTCACAAGGCATCTGAGTGCAGATCCAAAACATTCAATCCAGCAGAACAAATTATGAAAGCAATGTTTGGATGGGATTACAACACCTGGTGTAGATGTCATTACTGTGGAGAATATGGACACATTGGCATGAACTGCATAAAACATCATCTAAGGAAAAGAGATACTACCATAAGATGCTTCAAATGCACTAAACTCGGTCACATAGCCAGAAATTGCATGAATGCTAGTGAAGTTGAAGATGGAAAGAAGAATGAAGCAACTAAGGTCAGAAAATAGATGAGACAACAGTGGGTTCCTAAATCTACCGAGCAAACCAGTCCAAGTAATGGAATGGGTGGCTCTACCGACTCAAACTAAATTCCCAAGAAAGCACTGGAACTGTATTCTCATAGACCAATCTCAAGTAGTTCCAGAACCAAATTAAAAGAAAGATCTAAATCAGCATACAAGATGCAATAAGATCACAGGAAGGTCGGTATCAGTTTTCACCAAGCAAGGTCGGTACCAATTTTTACCGAGCGAGGTCGGAGCAATATGAATTCTCAAGTTCATCGAGTTGCGAAGTCTTTACCAAGCAATTAATTCATAGTGGGTGACATTCTGTCGGAATTCATACCCTAATTTGTACTGAGCATTAATGATAGAGTTGTAAAAAAAAGGCAAGAAATCAAACTCATTCTTCACCGCGAACTTTAGCACTTTGAGAGCAGAAAATTTCAAGAGCAATCCAGCGATTCAAACACTTTTGCGAAAAGAATTCTCTGTGAGCTACCATGGCATCATCCAGAACTTCAGTGAAGAAAGGATCAGAAATGATAGTCCAAGGGGAATGGAGAGCACCAGATTTCAAACTCGTGCCCGCAATTGCAGCAGCCCTAGACCCGAATGGAGCTCAATCTCAGATTCCTCCTAAGGTACTACTTGTTAATGATATTCGCAATCATTTCAATTGTGCAATTCAAGAAATGGGAAACCTAGAGCTAGTTATTGTGCGTGAGGAACTGTGTGTGGATGGTATTCTAAAACCCAAGCACAAACATCTGGAAGACAAGGGATTAGTTCACATTGCACATTTACCTCAAAACTTTCGAGAGAAATGGGTTAGATACATTCTCAGCCGTGTACATGAAGGCAAGATTTGGCTTGAGCAACCCATAGAGATCACTAAGAAGATGATTCACCAAATCATCGGTCTTCCCATGTTAAACAAAGCTAAAACTACCAAAACCCTAGGTCAGTCGGAACTGGAGAAGAAAACCCTAGCCGAGTGGGACAGTAGAGGCATGAAAGTAAGCAGCATTACTGATGCTAAACTGAAGTTTGGAACACACATCATTGCCCATAAAATATATAGTTCAAGTCGACAGAATAGTGTTTCCTGTGAAGCCATAGACCTAGCATACAAAGTGGTCAAGAATAATTTATCATTTGACCTTGCAGATTTATTGTTAAAACAGTTTAACAAGAACATGGAAAGAATTCAAACTTCCAAAAACAATCCATGTAAGTTTGGATCTCTACTGGTCTGTTTATTTTTCTATGTTCAGAAATTCTTCCCTTCCAAAGGAAAAGTAGTATGGAGAAAAGATGTGCTAGTTCTTTATGAGATAAATGAATATATTTCAGAAATGGGTGAAAATTTTGAGAGCATCATGGATAGTTATTTTGAGTCTTTCAAAGAGAAAATGAATGACAGATTCTAGATTCCACAGAAGTTGGTGGAAGATTATAAGGATGATATTTGTTTCATGGTGGACTATGACAGAGTATACATTCAAGCAGCTAAACTGAGGATTGTACATGTAAAACCTCTTCCTTATGAGGTAAACATTGATGAAATAAAGAATATCATTGAAGCCCTTCTTAATCAGCCTGTTAATCCCAAAGATCCATATTTTGGAACATATGAAGAAGCAAAAGTAAGAATTGAATTAAGCATAAAGCTTCCACAGGTGGTAAATAAAGGAAAAAAGAGGATAGCCAAAATGCAAATGCTAACCGAGGACAGAGGAGAAGAAGAAGAAGAAGAAAAAGATGAGAAAACAGAGGAACCAGAACCTGCAAAGAAGAAAGGAAAGGTATTCATCACCAAGGCACCTAAGCCTCCCACTACTGTATTTACAAGGAGAAGTGCAAGGGGTAAGGCAGACAAGGCAGACAAAGATATAATATTCAAAAGGCCTCCTCTAACCCTTCAAGAGAAGATCAAACTTTTTAGAGAAGGATCAGGATCTGGAGTAAGTAATATAAAATCTTTAAAATATGAAACTAGATCAGAAATAGAACAAAAGGAAATAGAAGATGCTGTCATTGAAAAGATGGGACAGTGGAAATACTCTCCTGATGAAATAGCCCCACAGGTTCTAGCAGCTTTATTAGATCCAATAAAAATGAGATGGACCAATGCAAAGCAAACTGTAAAAGACATATTTGATCAAACCTTGAGACAGTTAATGTCGAGCTTGAAAAATGATGAAATAAAGAAGGCATTGAAGGAGAATGAAAATAAGATGACACTGAAGTTCAATACTTGTTTAATTTTGATTAACAATATTGAATTGGTTGTGAAGGCTGCAAATGCCACATGGAAGAACATATACCATCTTCACCAACCGAGTACTGAAATAGTTATAATAAAAGACATTGAAGATGACAGTGATGAACAGGAAGAAGCCACTGAGGTAGATGATACTGTGAGGATAGCGGCAGAAGTCATTGCATCACTTCCTACCTCTCCAGCAAAAGTTACTACATCTAGCCCGGAGACACCTTCAAGCATGGTTGTGACAACTTCAACATTTGTCCAATCACCTATAGCAACAATAGAAGTAACTACCATTTCTTCTATCGAGTTGCAGTCTCCTACTTCATCAAGTTTTCTAGCAGTAAGTATTGCAGTTTTTTATTCTACAAGTGTAAATACTTCAAGTTCTCCAGTAGACAGTATACCATTCTCTATAGCCAGTCCTACTATGTCTACTGTCACTACTACTAAGGCATTAAGTACAGATAAGCCTAAGACTCAACTGAGTATAAGATTTTTGGGCAAGAATATAGTAGAGGATATATATAGACCTAGATGAAGAAATAGAGATTCCAACATTGGATTTTGCAAATCTATCAGCGGATCAAATGCAAAACATAGGTGAAATCCTCCAAAGGAAAGCAAAGTAAAAGAAACTTAAAGAGGAGAGAGACAAGGAATATCAAATCATTAAGGATGCTAAGGACATTTTGTCAGAAGCATTAGGTATTAAAGTAGACTCCTCTCAACATGTTTTGTTACAATTAGTAGAAGCAGTAAATAAGTACAATGAGGATTCATCTGGGATAGACAAGTTAGTTGAAAGAGCTGAGAAGAAATTCAACAATAAAGTGCTTGAGCACATTGCTCAGCACATAGCTATTAATCAAGTGGAATTGTCTTCAGTTTTGACAAACATTGAATCTACCTATTCGAATGTTACCTCTCTTTTGGCTAGACTGTGCAATGTTGCCGAGTTCACCAAGGATGTCAAGGATAAAATGAATAAAATTGATGAGGATTTGAAGATTAGCATACAGAAGCTGCAACTTGAACCAAGTTCAAACTCTGCTCATCACATGAAAATCTCATACCTATCAAATATGCAGTCAGAACTACTGAAAGAAGACACAAGGATCTGGTCCACACTGCTAGACATTCAGAACATGATCCTTCCCATCATGAATACAATGTATAAGCACATTGAACATTCCAAAACATTAATTCATGACAATCAGTTCTCAATAGTAGATCACATGATTGAACTCTCTGCAGAAATCCAAATTGCAATCCAAACATGCAAGATTCTGCAAGAAAATTGGGATAGAACCCTGGCACTAATAATGAAGGTACATTATATTTTTCTATCAAATTTTGGATTCTCTCTGTAAAACACTTGTATATACACCTTTGGCATTATCGCCAAAAAGGGGGAGATATGTATAGAAGGAGATATGTATAGAAGGAGATATGTATAGAAGAAGATATGTATAAGAGAAAAGAAGAAAAAGTTAGCACATTGAAAGGGGGAGATAATTTATAAAGCCCTATGACAAAGACAAATTTTGAAAAATCAAAATAAATCTCAGCATGGTTCATGTATATAAGTTTTGGGCAATAAGTGTTTTTGTCACTAATGCCAAAGGGGGAGATTGTTGGCATTAAGTAGGATTGCCACTATTGACAACACTTATTTGCATTCTGAGTGCAAACCGAGCAGAACAGTGCAAACCGAGTAGAACAGTGCAAACTGAGTAGAATAATGCAAACCAAGTAGGACAGTGTAAATCGAGTAACATTATGTCTACCGAGTCACTAGTATTTACCGAGTTCAAAACCTACCGAGTGGTTAGTATGAACCGTGCCTTCACTTCTACCGAGTGCATGACGATGCCGAGTAATGCAGTGGACGCTGAGTATCAGAAAGTCACTGAGTTAGTTTGCAGGAACCGTGTAACCATACTTGGGCTGACTTAGTAGCACTTATGTTTATTTGTCAAGCCGACTTTGTAATTGTAATTAATTGTTTAGACTTGTATATAAACAATGTTGTAAAAATACCAAGATGTATGAGTATGAATGAATATGAAAAAGAGATAAAAGACAGAGATAAGCGAATTACAAAGGGCTACAGCAGTATAAGGAGCAGCAAAGACAAATTCATCATAGAAGGTGATCATTACATCAGCGAATCTCATTCAGCAATCCAGTTGCAAAGCAAGAGATCTACTGTTTCATCCTAACAGGTGAATCAGTACTAAAATCCTTTAACCGGGTAGACTTAACAGTCTTTTGTAAAATCTCTTTACCGGTTACATACTTCTTTTGTAAGTTTGTAAAAATCCTCTAACAAGGTGGATTTAGCAATCCTTATTGCTCCTAGCAGGCAGATCATCAGAAGTGATCAATGTAAGCCTTAACTGGCCAACTTTATATTGCAGTACTAAAGCTTTGTGGGTTTCATCCCCACCCTAGTTTTACTTTCTTTTGGAAGGTTTCTAGGTAACCAAATCTATGTGTCATTATTGTGAATGCTTTTAAGTTTCATGCTTTCTATATGCAAAAGGATAAAGTAAACTATATGTTAATACATCTGTAATTGAAAGAAAATTTGGAGTTACTGATTCACCCCTCCCCTCTCAGTAACTTGGTTAATTCCTGAATATTTCCAACATACTAAGGGCTTCATGTATTCCTTCCATCTTAGGCTCTTATGTCCCTTCACTTTCCCCTCCTAACTCTCCTAATTCATCATCCATGTTGGGTCCTTACGTCCCTCCATCTCCTATCTTTCCTCAAGATCAACATAGATGCATACCCTTGAATCCTTTTCATCCATCCACCCATCTAAACCAATCATATCGTCCTTCTTCTTCCACAAGTCCCAAGTCTTTTGGAATTAACTTGAATGTTCAATACAAGAAAAAGAAGCGATACAAGAATCCATCAAAAAGAGAAGATCACCATGTCTCCTCTAATCGGCATGGAGGTATAAAGTCAAAAGAGATATCTAAGAAGAAAACTACAAGACAAGTATGGGTTCCAAAATCCATCATTGAAGATATTCTCTCTAAATCATCAAAAAGAAATAAAAATCCTATGGCTATATGGATTCCAAAGTCTCTCTTGAAAGAGTCTAATGTTGAACAACAATTGAAGTTGACATTCAAGCTTCCAAAGGATTCCGCCTCATCTTTTTCCAAAACCATTCTTCCGTTCCATGCACCTGAACCGCAACCTTTGCTAGATATTCACCATATTCCTTCTCATATTCCTTCATTCACATTTCCTCCATCCTCTCACCACCCTTTAAGGTGTGTTTTGACGTTGATCTTTCCTTCCTTTCCATCTACCCTATCACAATCCTTCCATTCATTATCCTTCTACCTTCTATCATTTTTCCTCACTTGCCTATTCCTCCTATCTTCCAACCTCACTCACTTTACATAAAACCTTATCCTCCATTTTTCTCTTCCATCTTCCTTTCCCTATCAACATATTTGAGCATATCATTTTGAATCCTTGGAATATCATGGTTTATCCTTTCAAGGAGCATTATCTAAAAAGCTTTCCTTCTTCCAAAATAGAATTTAAAAAAAAAAATAGAATCAAAAAAAAAAAAATGAAAAAATTGGAAAATGTGCCTTGGTGGAAACCTGGAAATAGGCACCTTGGTAGAAAAAGTAAAGAGAAATAAATTCATCCTATGGTGAAAACCACTCTCTTGTGGCACCTTGGATAAGTACTATGATGAAAACCTAGCAATCAAGCATCATGCGTAGTTCTTCTACATATTTCATCCATTCCATCTTCTCTCTTTCATCTTGACAATGTTGACCTCTACACAAATATTTAGCTATCTTGTGAGCTATCTTACGATGATCTTTCTTTCATTCCATTCATGTTTAGCCTTCATATTTATTTTCCTCCATTCATTCTAGCCTTTTGCTATCCTTTTCCCCTTTGGTCTTGATCTAATAAAAAGAGTAAAACACGATTCTATGAAGCCTCTTGACATCTCTACTACTTTGGACTACATCCTTTCCTTCTTTTGCATTATGCTTTTGTGACCTATCCTATGCTGGCATTTCATTACTTGTCCAAATGTGCTTTACATGATAATTTTCCCTAGCTTGGGTACTCTTGAGGAGTTTTCCTTTGAGGATTTATTCCCTTCATTCTCCTTCATTCTCTCGTCTTTCATCTCTTCCACCAGCTTGCTAATCCTTCTTGTTCTCCACCTTGCTAGACATTGGGACTACATGATCTGATCTTGCTTGGGAGTTTGATGCCCATTCTGTCTGGGGGCATCCTTTGTACATACTTATTGATCCTGAAAAAACCCAAAAAAATGATATATTGTTAGAAATTCTAAAAATTGGAAAATGTCCTGAAAAAATGATCATATTAGTGGAAACCTAGCAAGAGGCACTTTGATGTATCTCCAAAAAAAATTATATATTCCAAAAATACCAAAAAATTTAAAAAAATCAAAATCCCAAAAAATAGTCACACTCACCCCAAACTGTGTTTTTCAACACTACCCTAGCATCAAGTGTTTCTCAACACTTATCAGATATCTTACCCGCAGTCTAGCATGATGGGGTATTTCTCATTTGCAGATGTGATACTCAAAGTTTGACTCTATGACCTACACACATGCACTTAAACACTTGACTCACTGAGACTTGTTTGACTTTATTTCTTTATGTGCTGTCTATGATGATTTCTTTGATGAGTGTTCTCTCCCTAAGAAGTTTTTGATGATGCATCGCTAGAAGACTGAGGGCATGAGGACATGTTTTATTGATTTTTCTGCTTGTGGGTCTATTTTGTTGGTCCTAACTGTCATTAGCATTTATGCTTGTTCCACTTGACAATGGGATCTAAAAGGTATTATCCTTGACTGTTTGTGCAAGTGCATACTTCTAGCCATCTTGACTTTCCTTGTGTCTCGATGCGAGTATAATCTTGCCATATAAAAATTAGGTAATCTCACTGCACTAGTCATCTTGACCTACATGTCTTTGGTGCCTAGGTGGGATTTCCACATTCTATCTGATATAGATCATATTCATATACCCATAGTCATACTAGTGCATATTATATGATCTTGTGATGCTACCAATAAAGCTCGATGATGATTATTAGATGTCTATTGGCATTGTGACCTTGCAAGTCAACCACTTTCATAGTAGATTGCATTTGTAGGTTCATGTTAGATTAGTTTTGCATCTTGCATATGGAGAGAGCTCTCCTTTCATATTTCATGGACCTATCGGTCAACTGCACTCACCTTTCCTTTTTCTCGATCATATCTTTCACTTCTTGTCTATAGCATTTTGACTTTTTGACCTAATTTTCAAACACCATGGAATTGTGCAAAAATTGCACCCCTAGCTAATTTTGACATCCTAGATCCATTTTCAGGATTGAAATCGAAATCCGAGTTCATCTTGATAGTCAAAATTGTATTTCAAAATTTTCACCCTCTTCTGCCTAGTTGGCTGACTTTTTGAGGCCTAATCCTTCGATCTTTGTTGGGGCATCTTCATTTCTTCACCCCCCATCTCTTCTAACCTCCTAGTCTTTCATTCACTTTCATTCGATTCATCTCTCTAAGGTTTGACTTCATTTTTATCCTATATCTTTCTCAATCAAACCTAGTCAAATTGGGGCATGTTTTCACTGCTTGATGGTTATCCTATCATCCTATCACTTTTGATTATGATTTCTAGTGACTTGATCAAGTTTATCAATTTGTTATTTCTCCTCTACCTAATTTTGATTTTGATTTTGAGGGGGCAGTACCTATCAGCTTCAAATCTTTGATTCATCTTTATCATTCAGCTTAGCTTGAGATTCTTATCTCTTATTTTGAGACTTGATTATCACTTAACAGCAACAGTGTTGATCTTGCCTTTTAGTTAGCTTATGCTTATGCTTACCCTAATGTGTTCTCATCCGTCAAACACAGATCTCAGTTTTTTTGTGATCCCAAATTGATCTCACACTTTAATTCCATTCTTTGACCACATGTGATCCCAAGTCGACCTCACATTAGTCAAAGAGGGGAAAATGTATGCACCCTAAAATGGTCACCTAGACTTTGGGCCCCCATTCAGCAATTTATCAAATCCCTAAATTAATATTTTCAAAAATCAACATTTTATCAATTATATCAATTTCCTTGATCAAGTCCTATTTTATCATTTTCGATTATTTGCCTTGGGCTAACCATTTTATCCCAAGTCTTTATTTAATTAAAAGGAATATTTCCTCCCCTTTTAATAAATAAAAATCCCCCACTTTTCCTCTTATCCTAAGTTGCACAAATAAAACATTATTCTTATTTTATCAAAAGAAGAAAAACAATTTTTGTCTTATATGGGACACAAAAGTCAACTCTTATTTTCTCATTGGAGGATATTTGTGCACATGGATTGCTCCTCTTTGATGCTCCATCCTTGATTAAATCTTTTTCCTCTTAATCTCCATGGTCTATTCTTTCTCATTTCATATAAAAGAAGAGCTCTCTTCCTCATTTGCATATCAATCTTTTTATGTTGATGTTATGCTACAGGTTTTCTAGGTCACTTTGGAGCTTTTGAAGATTTGGAGCATTCTTGGCTTTTGCATCTGCATGCTATTCTAGTTTCATTTCTTACATTCTAGTTTCATTTGTCATGGCATTCATAGCTTAGTTTCCTTTATGCTTTAGATTAATTCATCTAGCTTAATTAGGAGGCTTTGTAATACTTGCATATTTCCTTTCATAGCTTAGCTTGCATAGCTTGCATTTTCATTCATAGTATAGCTTTGCATTGCATTTCATTTTGATTCTTGGAGATATTGACATTCTTTCCCCTGTCTTCATTTGAATCTCTCATTGTGTGGTTGACTAGCAAGGTCATAAGCTTAATAGCTCTAGTTGAGGGCAATCAAATAATCTTGCAACTCCATACATAGAGAGCTCTAGGTCACTTTCTAAGGTATCCCATTCATGGATTCCCTTGGATATAATGACTTAGAGAAGTGCACTATTTGAGGTGTACACTTAGAACTTCACCTTGTTCATTCATCTTGTTTCTAAATACCCATTTAGTTCCTATAACATTTTTATCTTTAAGTGTAGCGACTGACTCCCAAGTTTTGTTCTTCTCAATTTGATCTAGTTCTTCCTTCATTTCTTGAATCCAATCATCATCTTTACATGCTTCCTTAGTAGTTTTAGGTTCAATTTGAGAAATAAAATATAGCTCTTCTTCTAGCTTATTTCTTTTCAGAACTCATTTTTCTATGCTCCCAATAATCTGATCAGCAGGATGATTCCTTGCTAGATTCTTATTAGGTGTCACTGTCTCAATTCTTTCTTCAACTCTTTTTTCTGATCTTGGTTCTTCTCTTATTTCCTCAATGTAATTCTCATTCTACAAATCACTATCAGTTTCATAAAATAATTCAAAATTTTCTTGATCAATTCTAGAATGAACTTCTTCATTTGATTCATAATCAAGTATTCTTTCCTAAATTTTGAATTTCTCATCAACTTTAACATTTACACTCTCAATGAATTCAAACAATATAATTTTAGGGAATGGAGGACCTTCAATAGCAATAGTCATGGAGGCAAAGGATGGTAAATCAATTCCAGTTTTAGCCTTCACTAAAACCTGCAAACTCTTTTCTATCTTCTTCAATCTGCATATCTCACTGATCGTTCATGACAGATATTGAAGTAGAGGCTCACAACCTTTCATTATTCAATAAAAAATAGCACCAACTTGACATTATCTTCCATTTACCAATTGTCTTGTATGATCAAAATCCCACAAGAAAGAATGGACCAAACACAATATATAACAGTCCACATTCTAATAGTTTTATAGATATGGGCTCTCTGGCCTGCAGCCAGAGAGGCATTCTAATATGTAATGATTTGGAATTTTAATTGGAATGTGTTTTACCAAATCAAAGAATGGTCTATTCAATTTTTATTAAGAAGTTTCTTTAAATCTCCTACAATCTAGTTCGAGAGTTTGAATAGTCTAATAAGTCTAGTTTGACTAGTTATCTTTTATGTTCATTTTGTTTTTGGAATGATGGCATTTGGTTCAAAAATAAGAGAGTTATCCATGTTTTGTTCTTGATTGGCATATACAAAAATAGTCTCAGTGTGGGGGCCATATCTCCCTAATGCACCATTGGATTTTTATGATCTTTCGATATGTTTTTATGAGCCTAATTAAACCCCTCTTTGCTAGAGTGATCGAGGATTTTTGTTCTAGTTCAAAAGTTATGAACCTCTGTATGCGGGTCTGTCTAGAATGATAGAATTGAAATCCATGTGTTAGAGATTGATTAGTTATTTATTATTATGTTGTTCAATGTCAGTGATTGAGTATGTGTAGGCCTATGAAGGAAGTTGAATTTGTCTAAGCACTTGAATGGTGTGAAGTGAAGTGGAGCTGGAGCCTTTAACCGGTGTGTATATCCAGCTAGACAATGTAATATGAAGATGTGCAGAAAGACATCAAAGGATTTGTAAAGGGAAGTGAATGGGTTGTCGGTGACATACATCAGAATGGTATCAGAGCAAGCAAAAGATCTAGGTAGATAGATATTGTGAGGAAAGAACTTGACCCATCTAGCTGCAACAAGGAAAGAAGTTCCTAGAGAGTTTGTGTGG
Organism: Chamaecyparis obtusa; assembly: GCA_027943335.1. Classification (NCBI taxonomy): domain Eukaryota; kingdom Viridiplantae; phylum Streptophyta; class Pinopsida; order Cupressales; family Cupressaceae; genus Chamaecyparis; species Chamaecyparis obtusa. The sequence goes on along the minus strand of BSBK01004943.1, from coordinate 823,314 downwards.
ATAGACAAGTAAGTTATGTCCTGACCATTCTCCGACAGAGATACGTCTAGAGTAGGGTGCCAAATGCAACCAATGAAGAGAGAGTGGGAAGTGCATCATTGGACTGAGTCTATTGTTGGGTAAGATGGATGGTTTGTGTTGGGTATTATGCAGCATTGCGAGAGGTGGAATCAGTGTCAGCATTAGAGAAGTGCACCAGAAGTGTGTGCAAGGAGCTTTGGTCCAGAGTGATACCAGGAATTTCCATGGGACTGGAAATCTTTTAAGCCTGGGAGTATGATGTGGGAGCATCTCAACCCTAAGCATTATGATAGGTTTCATAATAATCCTATGTTGAAGTCATTTAGACTTTCCTAAAACCATGTCTATGAAATGTTTCATTTCATTAAAGTTGCATTATAATGTACGTAAAATGGATACTATGACATTTTTGATTGTCTGTTATTAGGCAATACTATTTGATCAAAGAAAAAACCGTTATGGGGATACAAGAGGAGTTTTAATAAATTTCCTATAATCTCTATTAAGAGAGGATATTGTAACCGAATAGCCATGAAACATGGACGGTTGTAACTATCCAATATAGTCATTAATGGACATCTTTATGTAATCACATAGAGGCCGATAGAAAAAGAGAAGAAGGTAACCAAAAGGGAGAGTAGAAAGATTATGGGAGATAGAGTAGAGAGTGTGGAAAGATATGGGCTCTCTGGCCTACAGCTAGAGAGCCATTCTAATATGTAATGCTTTGGAATTTTAATTGGAATGTGTTTTACCAAATCAAAGAATGGTCTGTTTAGTTTTTATTAAGAAGTTTCTTTAAATCTCTTGCAATCTAGTTCATTTATCTTTTATGTTCGAGAGTTTGAGAGTTCAAATATTCTAATAAGTCTACTTTGACTGGTTATCTTTTATGTTCATTTTGTTTTTGGAATGATGGCATTTGGTTTAGAAATAAGATAGTTATCCGTGTTTTGTTCTTGACTGGCATAGAAAAAAAATAGTCCCAGTGTGGGGGCCATATCTCCCTAGCACACCGTCATATTTTTATGAGATTTGGATATGTTTTAATGAGCCTAATTATGCCCCTCTTCACTAGAGTGATCAATGATTTTTTTTCTAGATAAAAAGTTATGAACCTCTGTATGCGGGTCTGTCCAAAATGGAAAAATTGAAATCCATGTGTTAGAGATTGATTAGTTATTTATTATTATGTTGTTCAATGTCAGTGATTGAGTATGTGTATGCCTATGAAGGAAGTTGAATTTTTCTAAGCACTTGAATAATGTGAAGTGAAGTGGAGCTAGAGCCTTTAACTGATGTATATATGTAGCTAGACAGTGTAATATGTAGATGTGCAGAAAGATATCGAAGGATTTGTACAGGGAAGTGAATGGGTTGTCGGTGACATACATCATAGTAACATCACTTTAGCCACTTCATATGCAATAGTGGTCCTCAAAAACCCTCAATGGATGGAGGAGAGATAAATGTTGGAGGATAAGGCTCTGGTAATGAAATAGCTTTGTCCATGGCCCTCTTACACCAAAATAAAATCTTGGTGCGAGAGTAACTGGCAGTGCTCTTTCATCTCCTTGAAGACTTTGAACAATGGTTTCTATTTAACCATTTGTGCATCAAAGGAAGATAGGGATTGGATTTTGGGAAATGGACCCTTTTTCATAGAGGGAAAATGGTTGTATATGAAAAAATGGACAATCAAATTTGATCCATAAAAGGAACAAGTAAAGGAAAAACCCATTTGGTTCAAGATGGAAAACTTGCCATAGGAATATAGAGGTGAGGAAACTATGAAAATCTTAGGTGAATCTTTGGGCAAGTTTGTAAGATGGGAGGAAGTGATTAACTAGGTAAATTTTGTTGTAACATGTAGGGTTCTAGTCTGGCAACAAACATGTTTTGAACTCCCATCTCACATCATTATTCACACTGATAAAGGGGAATGGTGACAAATGCTGGTAGCAGAAGATGATGTCAATGATGGGGTTAATCAGGCCAGGGATTCCCCTGCTCAATATGAGAGAGGCAAAGAGACTGATGACTCAAAGATGATTCAATGCCTTCTTCAGATGACAAAGAAGGTCCAGAGGTTAGGGGAGCCTTATCTAAAAATTATATTCCCTTTAGGGGTATAGGATAATGATGTAAGGGATGACACCTATGAGGATAGACCTTTGTTGAAGGAAATAGAAAACATCTTGTTTCTAGCTTTTGAACCTATCCAGGGCTCCAATCAGGATAAAATTTCTACCCAAAAAGTAAGTGAAACACCTCTTTCTGCTTGGCATAAAATTGGGCATTCTCATGCTTTAGATGTTCAATGTTCTGCCTTCTAGGTCTGTTCAATTCCTAGCTTGGAGGGTGGGGATGTTTCTCAAGATTGGGTTACAAAAGAGGTAATCCCTTCGATTTTCAATAAAGGGGATCAGAAGGATTTAGATGGTTGTATGCTTACAGAGGTGGTTGTTGATAACAAGGGTTCTTTAGATGATAATAGAGGGGATAATCCAAGGGAGGATGATATCGCTATTAGTGAGGAGTCTATTAGTAGGTTTGACAGAAGGGATTCATTATCTTTGATGAGCAGGGAAGCTATTGATGGTAGAATCTCTCCTATAAGGAACTTGCAAGGTTTATTTTCTGATGTTAGAAATAGTGGAGGGTATTTAATTGTTGTTGACACCTTATATCACTCCCAAAGTGAGGATGCAGAAGAGGATGATTTGGGCCTTTTTGAGACCCCAAATATTTTGAGCCCAAGAGGGATAGAATAGACTAAGACTAATTTAAAAGGCCCTAGGTTGGGGTAGAAGAAGAAGAGAGGAATTCATTCCAATAAGGACAAACTTGAATTGGTAGGTTGTGCAACAGACCAAACAAAATTTCTAAGATTAGGAAAGGGATATGCCATTTTCTGGCAACGATGAGGATCCTTTTATGGAATGTTAGGGGAAGCAATGCCCCTGACAAGATGTGCTTGATCAAGTGTGGTCTTGATCAAGCGAGAGCTAATTATAATTTTACTTCAGGAAACAAAATTGAAATAAGGTGATGATGTTTCCTTTAAGCTATGGTTTAGGAGGAAGGATTGTGTTTTTTCCTTTTCAAATAGGGCCTCAAAGGGTCTTGGTGCAATGTGGGATGCAGAGGTGATTGACCTTGTCTCTCAGACTATTAATATGCAATTACTTGAGGTGGTCTCTAAACAATTGATGAAAACCTTTTATGTTTTGAATGTGTATGGCCCTAATAACCCTGATTAGAAGAGGGTTTTGTGGAATGCTCTTAGCAAGATTCTCAATTGAAAGCAAGAGGATTTATTTCTTCTAGGTGGTGATTTTAATGCGATCTTAAGCCCTGCAAGGAAAAAATGGTGCAGGGGCACCTAGAGAAACAGGACCCTCACCATTTTTGCAATTTTTTTGTGTAATTCTCTTAGTGAGCTTTGTAAAAACCAATAATGGTCTGAGGACCAGTTTAAGTGAATGGAAATGTTAGTTGGGGTTTAGAGGTCCTAGAAGTCCTTTGGATAGGCCTCAAGGCTAGTTAGCTACTTTTGGTATAAAGTCATATTGTAAGGTTAGGGGTCTTTTAAAGACTTTTTAAGGTCATTTGGAGTTGGAAATAAGGATTCTTACCTAAGAGTCACCTAGGAAGAGTCCTTAGATTGAGGAAGTTAAGAAATAGAAAGTTTAACAAAAATTGTAAAAAAGTTGTAAAAGTTGCAAAGTACAACTTTACAACTTTGCAAATGTTGCGCATCCATCTCTTAAAATGGTGGAAATTGACCTATAGCTTGATTTCAGACCTAATGATGGATTCTATGAACCTAAGAGATGGTATATAAGCCTAATAAACCCTAAAATTTCCATAAATGTGTTTTGTGAGTATGGACAGTATGCTGTTGAGACTAGTTTGTATATGAAAAAGTATCACAGTGAATTAATGAAAGCTTTTGTGTGCTAAGTTTGCTATTGTAACCTCTTGGCATTGTAATTTGGGTTGTTTAGAGTAGTTTTGATTCATTATATTAGGTGTATATAATTTTTCATTTGCAAGTTTGTAAATATTTTGGTTTTTACCAGTTCACTATTCTGAACCAGGCAATTGGTATTGTGAGCCATGTAACTCACTATCCCATTGTAGAAATACTACAGCCTCTTGGGGATAGTGAGTGTACTCAATGTACTATTTGTTTATAGGAAAAGGGCCCTTCAAAATCCATGGAAGCATTTTTAAGCTCTTTCCCTAGGCAAGCCAGTGCATGCTCGATTAGGGAAGAGTGATGTTGCAGAGGTTCTAACTTGCAGGATTGTGAAAATGTGGAATAATGGAAGTGTGGAATGGATAGGGGATTGAGTAGGAATTATTTGGTGTGAAGAAAGGGTTCTTACCAATCCAGGAAGGCACCTAATCAAACTAAGGAACAATAAGACATTAACAAGTTCTAGAAACCCACAAAAAACCCTCATATTATGTCAGGGTTCTGTACAGCCATTTGTAGGCCCAAAACCCCAAAAATACTTGAGCCCTAGTTGAAAGAATAGGAGTCTCTGAAGGAATTTTGGTGGGGTTAATGAAGAGAAATTGAGTTATTTCCTTGTTTCTCAGAGCAGGAGGACTAATAGGGGCACTTTCCTTGTAGCCCTGTTTTGATAGTGAGTCTTGAAATTGGCATGAAGAATCAATGCATGAGGTTAACTTAAGCATTGGAAATAGTGTATAGAAAGGTTATATAACACCTCCATAACCCTGCTAGAATCTAGGAGAGTTGTGAGTGATTAGACCTTGGAGAAGGCTAAGGAGCCTAGTGTATTCCTCACCCAAGATGAGTACCTAGAAGTGGAAAGCTTGGAGTTTTGCACCAGATAGAAGAGTGGGGTTAGGATTGGGGGATCCCAAGTAGTGTAGGGATTCTATAGATCTAGATGGTGATCTTGTAAGAAACCTTAGGTCTTTTGGAAGACTAGTGGCATGAACTTGTGATTGGTTCATCCCCTCTCCCTATCAAGTGGCATTAGAGCCTATTAAAGGTTTGGGAACAGTAAGGTGAATGATTTCACCTACTGAATCTAGTGGATCAAGCACAATGGTGACCAATTTAGAATTGGCCAAGAAAGTTGAAGAGCAAGAGGAGGATAATATGTTGTTGAGAGAAAGACTAGCACAACTTGAACAGTTGTTAAGTGATGTCCAAGACAAGGAAGATAGAGTTAAGGAAAAGACAAAACAAAAGGAAGAGAAGGAAGCCAAAGAAAAGGAGATTGAGTTGGAGGAAGAAGCCCCAACACCAGACCCTATTATACTAGAGGAGCCTTTCTTGAAGGCACTAAAGGAAATAAATAGCAAAGATTTGGAAGGCATTCCTTTGTTCAGTGGCAACATGGATCCAGATCTCATCATGGATTGGATTGAAGGAATGGAGAACCATTTTGAGTGTGATGGTGTCTCTGATGCTCAAAAGGTCAAGGTTAAGAGGCTCTTCCTTAACCTGGTGGAAATTTGTCCAAACAGAAAGAGAGAAGGAAGGAAAGAGCCCCATAGTCACTTGGAAAGGAATGGTGGCTAAAATTAGGTAGGCTTATATTCCTGATGATTATGAGATATAGTTTCATAGGAGAAGGAAAAACCTTAGACAAAAGGAGATGGATGTACACTCCTACACTGAAGAATTTCAAAAACTATGCCTAAGGTCCAAGGTGGTGGAGGATGAAAGTATTAGGTTGGAAAGGTATTTGAATGGTCTTAAGTGGTCCATCCAAGAAGACATGAGTCTTGTCACTCCTAAAAGAGTCCATCAATGCTACCAAATTTCTTTAAAGGTGGAAGAAAAATGAAAGAGGAAGTAGGACCAGACCTCAAAGAATAGAGGAAGAGGTAGAGATGGTAGAGTACATAGGGGAAGCTATGGGGGTAGAAGCAACGATAGCAGACTTCAAGATGAGTCCAAGATGATTGAACAAAGTGGAGAGACCAGCCAAAGGGGTGGTTCAAGTAGAGGTAGAGGATTTGGAGGAAGAGGTAGATCGCTAGGAGGAAGAGGATGATCTTATTTTGCTACTATGAAGTGTTATCACTGTTAGCAATTGGGGCATCCTGCCTATAGGTGTCCTGAAAAGGGATCATCATCACAAGGTAAAAAGAAAGTGGCATATGTACATGAAGATATTTCAAGTGTGAAGTCTCTTGATATTCAATTGGATTCAGAGAGTGGTGAGAATTTGATGATAAAGAGGATCCTAATTAGGGAACCAGTCAAGGAGGAGCCCAAACAAAGGAGGTCTCTCTTCAAGGTAAGGTGTAAAATTATGGGAAAAGTCTACAAAGTTATCATAGACTCAGGGTCTACTGATAACATAATCTTAGAAGAGGCCATAACCAAACTCAAGATTCCAAAAATACCTCATAGCACTCCTTACAAAGTCACTTGGTTAAACAAAGGGCAACATGTCTTGGTTAATGAGCAAGCATGGATTGAGTTCACCATAGGAGGGTATAAAGACATGCTTTTATGCGATGTTTTACCAATGGATGTCTATCACCTATTACTAGGTAGGCCATGGCAGTTTGATAGAAAGGCCATGCACAATGGTGAGCTCAACTCATACACCTTTATAAAGGATGGAGTGAGTTATAAAATTCAGTCACTACTTGAACCAAACAACCAAGGAAGTGGACCTAATGTATTGATGTTGAAGGGGAAAGAGTTCATGAAAAATCTTGAAAAAGAAAGAGTGGGTTATGCTATTGTAGTGAAACCCAAGGAGGAAATAGAGACCAAGAAGGAGGACATACCTCATGAAGTGCATCAAATTTTGAAGGAGTTTAAGAGCATCATATCAGATGGAGCACTTGCAACCCTGCCACCCAAGAGAGAAATCAGCCATCAAATATATTTGATTCCAGGGGCATCATTGCCAAACAAGGCACCTTACAAGCTAACTCCTGAATAGAATAGGGAAGTTGCAAAGAAAGTACAAGAATTGATGGATCGAGGACTAATAAGAAAGAGCATCAGCCCATGTTTTGTGCCTACTATTTTGGCACCCAAGAAAGGAGGAACATGGAGATTTTGTATAGACTCTAGAGCCATTAACAAGATCACAATCTGGTATAGGTTTCCCATACCTAGGATTGAAGACCTAATGGATTTCCTAGGAGGGGCTAAGTATTACACAAAGATAGACCTTAAAAGTGGCTATCATCAAATAAGGATAAAAGAGGGAGATGAGTGGAAATCAAATTTTAAAACCACTGAAGGACTCTATGAATGGCTAGTCATGCCATTTGGCCTCTCCATTGCTCCAAGAACATTCATGAGGCTCATGAATGAGGTGTTGAAAGACTTCATAGGTAAGTTTGTGGTAGTCTATTTAGATGACATTTTAATTTTTAGTATGACTAAAGAAGAACACTTAATGCATCTCAAGATTTTGTTATCTAAGTTGAAAGAGGAACACCTAACCATCAATCTAGACAGGTGTGATTTTATGAAGTAGGAACTAGTCTATTTAGGCTTTGTTCTATCTCAAGGAGATCTAAAGATGGATGAAACTAAAGTTACAACAATATTAAGTTGGCCAACTCCTAAGAATGCCAGTAAAGTGAGAAGTTTCCATGGGCTAGCTCAATATTATAGAAAGTTCATCAGGAACTTCAATGGGATATGTGCTCCTATGATGGATACCATCAAGGGTGGATTGAAAATTAAATTTGTGTGGACACCTGCAATAGATAAGGGATTTGAGACATTAAAGAAAGAGGTAGCTACTAAGCCTATAAGGTTACCAACTTTTGATGAAACCTTTGTTATAGAGTGTGATGCTAGTAACATAGCAGTAGGAGGAGTTTTGAGTCAAAGCAATAGACCAGTGGATTTCTTTAGTGAGAAGCTAAATGAAGCAAAGAAAAAGTACTCTTCCTATGACCTATAACTTTATGCACTTGTTCAATCCCTTAGAAAATGGAGGCATTATCTTTTGCCCAAGGAATTTGCAGTGTTCACTGATAACCAAGCTTTGAGCTTTCTCAACTCCCAAGACAAGTTGAGTCATAGAAATGTCAAATGGGTGGAGTATTTGTAGTCATATACCTTCACCATAAAACACAAGAAAGAGCAGCTCAATAAAGTAGTAGATGCCTTGAGTAGAAGGCTACTCACTATTCAAGAAATCCAAATGCAAAGCATAGGATTGGACAACTTCAAGGAGCTGTACCAAACTGATGAAGATTTTGTAGTAGCATACAAGGTGTGTCAAGAACATTTGAATCACTTTCATGGTGAGTTTGTAGAGTATACATTGCAGAATGGACTACTCTTCAAAGGAGGGAAATTGTGTGTTCCAAGAGGATCCATGAGGGAGAACCTCATTCAAGAAAAACACAATGGGAGTTTGAGTGGCCATTTTGGCCTCAACAAGACCCTAGAATTGGTCCAAAGATACTACTATTGGCCTAAAATGCAAAGAGATGTCATAACCTATGTTGAGAAATGCATCATATGTCAAAGAGAAAAGGGAACTTCTACAAATGCAAGACTTTATCAGCCTCTACCAATACCAAGTAGACCATGGGAATGTGTAAGTATGGATTTTGTGGTTGGTTTACCTAGGACAAAGAGTGGCTTTGATAGCATCTATGTGGTAGTGGATAGATTCAATAAAATGAGTCATTTTATCCCATCTAAAGTCACTCATGATGCAAGTCATATTGCTTATTTTTTTTTCAAAGAAGTTGTAAGAATTCATGGCTTGCCAAGTAGCATTGTATCTGACAGGGATAGAAAATTTATGGGACACTTTTGGAGGTCCTTATGGAAAAGACTAGGTACCAATCTAAAATTTATTTTAGCTTACCATCCTCAAACTGATGGTCAAACTGAGGTGGTCAATAGGACACTTGGTAATTTGTTGATATGCTTAACCAAGGAATATGGTTTGACATGGGACTTAGTCGTTCACCAAGAAGAGTTTTCCTATAGTGATAGCATTAATAGGACTACTAGCAAGAGTCCCTTTGAGATTATCTATGGGATACATCCAAGGGGTGTATGTGAACTAAGAAATTTTGAAATTCAAGTCCCTAATAGTGGCTATGCTGAAGATTTCAGTAAATCTATGAAAGAAGTGCATGATCAAGTGAAATAGTCCCTCATTGACAACACCAAGAAGATCAAGGACAAGGTTGATCTAAAGAGAAGAGAAGTATAGTTTGGTGTAGGGGACTTGGTCATGGTCTACCTAAACCAAGAAAGGATGGAAAAAGGAGTTCCCACAAAGCTTCAGATTAGGAGAATTGGTCCATGTCCCATACTGGCCAAGTATGGATAGAATGCTTACAAAGTTGGTCTACCAGATGATCTAGCTATCTCTCCCATCTTCAATGTTGTAGACCTGGTTAAGTATAGAGGACCCCTTACTAAGATAGATTAGAATGTGGAGGAAGCTAAGATGGAGGTTCAAGCAGTAGCCCTGCCTCCTAAACCCAAGCTACAAGCAGAGAAGATACTGGACTCCTGGGTTCACACAAAGACTATGCATGGTACATATAAGGAACACCTTATCAAGTGGTAGGATAAACTACACTCAAAGGCTACTTGGATCCCTAAGAATCAATTCAAACTTCAGGGGATAGATCTCCACCTTTTGTCTCTAGAGGGGACTTAGCTTCTTTGGTGGGGAGTATGGTGCAGGGGCACCTAGAGAAACAGGGCCCTCACCATTTTTGCAATTTTGCTATGTAATGCTCTTAGTGAGCTTTGTAAAAACCAATAAGGTTCTAAGGACTAGTTTAAGTGAATGGCAATGTTAGTTGGGGTTTAGAGGTCCTAGAAGTCCTTTGGATAGGCCTCAAGGCTAGTTAGCTACTTTTCTTATAAAGTCATATTGTAAGGTCAGGGGTCTTTTAAAGAATTTTTAAGGTCATTTGGAGTTGGAAATAAGGATTCTTACCTAAGAGTCACCTAGGAAGAGTCCTTAGACTTAGGAAGTTAAGAAATAGCAAGTTAAACAAAAATTGTAAAAAAGTTGTAAAAGTTGCAAAGTGCAACTTTACAACTTTGCAAATGTTGCTCACCCATCTCCTAAAATGGTGGAAATTGACCTATAGCCCGATCGAAAACCTAATGATGGAGTCTAAAAACCTAAGAGATGGTATATAAGCCTAATAAACCCTAAAATTTCCATAAGTGTGTTTTGTTGTCGTATGCTATTGAGACTAGTTTGTATATGAAAAATTATCATAGTGAATTAATGAAAGATTTTGTGTGCTAAGTTTTCTACTATAACCTCTTGGAATTGTAATTTGGGTTTTTTAGATTAGTTTTGATTCATTATATTATGTGTATATAAGTTTTCATTTGCAAGTTTGTAAATATTTTGGTTTTTACTAGTTCACTGTCCTGAACCAGGCAGTTGGTATTGTGAGCCATGTAACTCACTATCCCATTGTAGAAATACTACAACCTCTTGGGGATAGTGAGTGTACTCAATGTACTATTTTTTTGTAGGAGGAGGGCCCTTTAAAATCCATGGAAGCATTTTTAAGCTCTTTCCCTAGGTGAGCCAGTGCATGCCCAGTTAGGGAAGAGTGATGTTGCAGAGGTTCTAACTTGCAAGGTTGTGAAGATGTGGAAGAATGGAAGTGTGGAATAGATAGGGGATTGAGTAAGAATTATTTTTCCTGAAGAAAGGGTTCTTAACAATCTAGGAAGGCACCTAATCAAGCTAAGGAACAGTCAGACTTAAACAAGGCCTAGAAACCCTCAAAAAAACCTCATATTGTGTCAGGGTTCTATACGACCATTTGGAGGCCCAAAACCCCAAAAATCCTTGAGCCCTAGTTGAAAGAATAGGAGTCTTTGAAGGAAGTTTGGTGGGGTTAATGAAGAGAAATTGAGTTATTTCCTTATTTCTCAGAGTAGGAGGGCTAATAGGGGCACTTTCCTTGTAGCCATGTTTTGACAGTGAGTCTTGAAATCGGTATGAAGAATCAATGCATGAGGTTAACTTAAGCATTGGAAATAGTGTATAGAAATGTTATATAACACATCCATAACCCTACAAGAAGCTAGGAGAGTTTTGAGTGATTAGACCTTGGAGAAGGCTAAGGAGCCTAGTGTATTCCTCACCCAAGATGAGTACCTAGAAGTGGAAAGCTTGGAGTTTTGCACTAGATAGAAGAGTGGGGTTAGGATTGGGGGATCCCAAGTAGTGTAGGGATTCTATAGATCTAGATGGTGATCTTGTAAGACACCTTAGGTCTTGTGGAAGACTAGTGGCATGAACTTGTGATTGGTTCATCCCCTCTCCCTATCAAAAAAGGAGGCCAAGGATGGGGGGGAAAAGTCATAGGGATTTTTTTGATTTTGTTTGGAATAATGGGCTAAGGGAGATTGATTTAAGAATAGGAGATTTTACCTAGACTAATTGGAGGAGTGGTTTTTTAAATATTGCCAAGAAATTAGATAGATTATTCTTTTTTTGACAATGGGATAATCTTAAGTGGCTTTGCAGTGTAGATATCTTGCCCATATTAGGCTCGGACCAATTCCAAATTTGTTGTAACATTTAGGAGGATGTTACCCCTAAACACCCCCTGTTCAAATTTGAAGCAATGTGGTTAAGAGACCAGAATCTGGTCTCTAATATTGCTGAATGGTGGCGACAGGCCCTAGAGTTAGAAGGTAATCTTGCATTCAAAATTTTTAAGCATCTACAATTTGTTAAGGAGCACTTAAAAATATGGAATAGGGAATCCTTTAAAAAAATCTTTGTGGAAAAGTTGTTTTTAGAAACTAGTCTTGCATTTTTAAATGAAACAGTTATAGTAGCATGGATGGATGAAATGGCCTTTTTAGAAGAAAAAGATTTGTCCAGAAGATATAAGGAAATTATAGCAAGGGAAGAGGTTTTCTGGAGATAGAAGTATAGGGAAACTTGGTTGAGGAGTGGAGACCGTAACACTAAATTCTTCCATAACTCTGTTAAAGCAAGGCAATCAAGGAATGTAATTTTCTCTATTTCTGATGGGCATGGTAGGCTTTTATCCAATGTAGATCAAATTAATAGGGAGGCTGTGTCCTTTTTTAAGGATATGTTTTCAGATAACTCTATCCTCCTTGAAGGTTCAAAGGAGTTACTGGATAGGATCCCTATAATTTTAATAGATGATCAAAATTCTAGATTGATGCTCCCTATCTCTAAGGATGAGGTGAGAAATTCTCTTTTTAGCCTTGGGGGGGACAAGGCCCCGGGGCCTAATGGTTTTCCTGCCCTCTTTTTTTAGAGGATATGGGATGTGGTGGGTGATGATTTGTGGGGTGTTATGGAGGAATATAGGCATGGAGGATTTATCTTGAAGGATTTCAACAATACTTTTATCTCTTTCTTTTGAAGACTTTCAGCCTATTGACTTGTGTAATATAGTCTATAAGGTTATTACTAAGGTGATGGAGAATAGGCTCAAACCTTTGTTAAAGTGTCTCATTTCTCCTTAAAAGAGTGGCTTTTCTCTGAATAGATCTATATATGAGGGTATTATTGTGGCTCATGAAGCCATCCATACTATTCAGAAAGCTAAAGTGGCTAAAATGATGATTAAGCTTGACATCAAGAAGGCCTATGATCATGTTAATAGGGTCTTTCTTATTGAAGTTCTAAAGCAATTTGATTTTTGTGGAGAATGGTTAAAATGGATTGAAAGTTGTGTTAACTCCCCACGGATCTTGGTTCTTGTTAATGGAAGCCCTCAAGGATTCTTTGAGACTTCTAGAGGTTTAAGGCAAGGTGATCCAATATATCCTTTTCTCTTTATTATAATGGCTGAAGCTTTGGGGAGATTGATTTTGTGGAAAAGGAAAATTGGTGTTTGGAAATGTATTACTATTGCAGAGGGCATTGATCCTATAGCCCACTTACAATTTGCAGATGATAACTTTCTTATGGGTGATGCCTCAGTCAGGGAAGCAAGGGTTGTTAAAGAAACTTTAGACTCCTTTTCTAAGGCTTCTAGGTAGTGTGTTAATTGGAAAAAAATTGATATTTTCTTTTTTAATACTAGTACTGGGATGAGAAGGTAGTTATGCCAGATTTTGGGTATGAAACAGGGTTCTCTTCCAAGTAAGTTTCTTGGTGTCCCTTTATTTGAAGGTGTTTGCAAGCCAAATCTATGGAATGATTTGACAGATCAATGTTTCAAGAGGATGGAAAGTTTGAAAGTTAGATGGTTGTATTCTACTGGTCATATTTTACTCCTTTAGAATGTTATTTTTGCTATTCCTATTTATTCAATGGGCTGCCTTAAGATCCCTCAAAAAGTATTGGACAATATTGAAAAAAGGATTAGAAAGATTTTTTGGTGTGGGAATCAAGAGGATAAAAAATGGCCTCTTATTTCTTGGGACAAAATCTATATTTCCAAGGCTAATGGTGGTGTTGGACTGAAGGTTTGGAGGAAGATGAATCATTCCCTTGGTGCTAAACTTGTGTGGAATATTTATGATGATCCATCTAATTTTTGTTATAAAATTGTTAGAGAAAAATATCTTGGCTCTTTAGAAGATGAGGGCATTTTGAAGATTAGACACCCTCCAAAAGGCTTGGCTATGTAGAATTTTATTCTAGAGTGTAGGAATGTAATCAAAGATCACATTTCTTGGAATATAGGTAATGGTAGGAAGGCTTTGTTTTGGAAGGATTTGTGGAATAGATATGCCCCTATGTTAAATGGGGAAAAGTATAAAGATTTAAGTAGAATTATGAATACTCATTGGGGTGATAAGGTGGTAGATTATATGGTTCATAAGGATTCTTATGTGGGCCCTTTTTGGGCCTGGAGAAATACTGATAACCTGGATCTCAATGATCATCAGAAAGGATTGACATTGGAGTTGTTTCAGGCCAAGAAATTGTTCTTATCTTTGGTTGTGGATAGAATTTTTTGGTGTGTGGCCTCTTTTGGTTCTTACTCGGTGAAATTAGGCTATAAGGCCCTAGATCTTCAGGAATACTTTAATGGTTGGCCAGTAAACTTATGTTGGAACAAGGCATGTTTACCGAAGGCTGGCTCCTTTACATGGTTAACAGTTAATGGGAGAATTCTGACTGGTGAAAGAAGAAAGAGATTTGGTATTCAAAGCCCCACAATGTGTGTTCTTTGCCATTGTGCTTCTGAAGATGTTGATCATTTACTGCTTCACTGTCCGTATGCTTATGAATGTTGGAACTTTATCAAATCCAAACTAAATTGGATAGGCCCAATCCCCTTTTCCATTAGGAAAACCTTTGAATGTTGGCCTATCCTGAAGTTAAAATCTGTGATGGCACCTCTTTGGTTTTTTTCCCTTCTATTATTATTTTAGAGTTATGGAAGGAGATAAATAGGAGGGTCTTTCAAGACAAGGCTGAATCAGTGGATAAATTGAAAATGAGGATTTTTATTTCTATTGAGGAAGTGATGAAAGATGCTATTCTCTCTCAACAATGTTCTTTGGTTTACACTACCGAGGATAGGAAGTTGCATGTGAAATGGCCTTGTTTAAGGTTGAACAAGGGTGATCTTCTTAAGTAGTGCCATTCTTTTAAAGAGGTTTTGGAAGTTAAGTGGAATCTATCAGATGATGGTTGGATGAAGATCAATTTTGATGGGGCTTCTAGAGGTAACCCAGGGTCTTCTGGGGCTGGTGTGATTGCTAAAGATTGAAAAGGAAATATTGTTGCCTTTGTTGCCCAAAAATTGAAAATAGGGATAAACAATGAAGCTGAAATGTGAGCAACACTCCTTGTAGTGTGTTTGGTGCTTAGGTTGAAGATAAGGAAACTGCATCTGGCACCTAAAAAACTATATTTGGGAAATAAATGAAAAATTGCTCTCCTTTGAAGATTTTAAATTAAGCCATATTTGGTGGGAGGGGAATCATGAGGCTAATGTGTTATCCAAGTGGGCTATCAGCTTGGAGAAAATAGATGAAATTTATTATGAAAATTGTGACGGATGGGGGTGTGGCATTAAATTTTGTTAAGACTCTATGCCTTATTGTGGAATGATTATGTGGTGTCTTAGTTTCCTTTTGTTCTGTGGGGGTGTTGTCAGCTTTCACCCATGGAATATACCTTCTTATGTTTCCTTGTGCGGATGGTTGCGCTCATTAATGATTAAACATCATGTCTTGTGCAAGGTTGGTAGAGATTTATCTTTGATTGAAAGGTGGCATGAGTGAAGCGATTGGTGCTTGGTGTTGGGATTTTTTCCTTAAATGGGCTTCATTCTCGAGTCTGTTGTGCACTCTTTTCTATTATTCTTTGTTACTTTTTTCATAGTTTTTTAGGTATTTTCTGGTTTGGTGCTCATGGAGGCTACTTTCTCAGTGGGAGCCAAGAAAAAACAATAGGCATTTGAAGGCCCAGTAAGTAAAGAATAGATGTTGGGCATGCTGAATTTAAAGGATGGTGGAGTGGCCATGGCTGTTCTTGATGTTTTGGGAGAACAATTTTATGACATAAGGTGAAAATGGTGGTCTAATGTTGATGAGGTGTCCATGGTGATTTCTTGGGCCCTCCATCTTAGAGAACCAAAATAGGTTGTGAAGAGGGTAATTGAGGACCTTTTTGATAAGGACTTGTTGGTGTGGCTTGATTCCATCCTGGAATGGGCTCACCCAGGCATTGGTTTTAATTATATGGAATATTTTGAGGATGAAGTTGATGGGCATTTATATGGAAGAGTCCCTTTCCTGCGGTGGTGGGGAAAAGTGGACAAAAAATCCTACAGTGCAAACATAGGAGGTAAATGGGAGTGTTTGAAGTCTAAATTAGGTAGGGCTTTGGATGCAGTTAATGGAAATGACAAGAAAATTTATGTTAATGTGCCTATAAGGAAAAGAGGGCAGAGAAGGAGGAATAAAACCTTGTGAAAATGATGAATAAGGTGGAAGATTTACAATTTTGTGACTCTAGTTTTTTTTTCTGCAGTGGGATTAGGTTATTTTTGGTTTCGAAGGCTGTTGGGATATTTTGGTTTTTCTCTATTGATAGTGGTTGCTCTTCTATTTTTTGGTGGTTTTCTCATTCCTAAGCCTATGTTGAAAATTAGATGAGAATTTGAGGTAGTTAGTTTGTGGCTACGCACCAGTTTATGCTCTGGTTTCCCACATTTTGGTGTCGTCTAGTGGTTGTAGAGGTTTGTGTTTCCTTTGCTGATGGTGCTTGGTAATGGTTGATCCTAGCTAATGACTTTAGCTCTTAGGCATTTCGCCAGATCTTTTTTGCCTAACGATGATGTGGGCTATTGTATTTAGTTATAGCTAGATTTTGGTGTTAATATGGGTTGTAATCTTGGAATGGATTCTCTGTAATGCTGGAACTCTCTATAATCTTTTATTTTGATTAATAACATATACCTTTTATAGATTAAAAAAAACATTTTCACTTTCAACAATAGTCTTAGTTCTTTTATTGAAACATCTATAAGTTTTTCTTTTCAATGAATAACCAAGAAATATACCTTCATCACTTTAGGGATCAAACTTACCAATGTCATCATCTCTCTTAATATAACATTTTCTTCCAAAAGTTTTGAAATACTAAACTAATGGTGCATGTCCAAACAATAATTCATAAGGTGTCTTGTCTATGTATGCTCTGATTTGTACTTTGTTCATTGTATATACTATTGTGTTCACTGCTTCTCTCCAAAATGTCTTTGCTATATCATTCTCAAATAACATAGCTCTTATTTCTTCAGTTACTAATATATTTCTTCTTTTTGCAATACCATTTTGTTCAGGTGTTCTAGGAGTTGAAAATTGTCTCTTAATGCCATTCACTTCACAAAAAGTATTAATTTCCTTTGAAGTAAATTCTCCACCTCTATCAGACCTTAAACATTTAATCTTCATTCCAGATTCATTCTCAGCTTTGTTCTTAATCAATATAAACTTGTCAAATGCTTCATATGTTTCTATAAGAAATGCTATCCACATCATTCTAGTAAAGTCATAAAAAAAAATATAAAATACCTTTCACCATAGAATCCTCTAGTCCTTGTGGGACCGCTTAGATCTATATGAACAATTTCCAATTTTTCTGCTATAGTGAACTTCTTACTGGGAAAAGAACTTCTTGTCTACTTAGCCATAACACATTCTTTGCATAGCATGTTAGTAGGTTTCATAATTTTAGAAAAATATATTACTACAAATGTAGTGCTTAATTTCACAATGTTATTAAAGGTTATGTGATAGAACCTTTTGTTTCATAACCAAATATCATCAATTTTAGTAATCAAACATGTCTTTTCAGTAGGATTCAGCTGAAATACATTACCTCTAGTTCTTGATCCAGTTCCAATCATATTACCATTCTTATCTTTTATCACACAAGTCTTCTCAATAAACCAAACTTGATATCCCTTATCAACTAACTGTCCAATGCTCAGAAGATTATGTTTCAATCCATCCAAAAAATAAACATCATCATTGTTAGTATTTCCATCAAGAGTAATAGATTTTATTACTTTTATCAAGCAAGGTGCATTGTTTCCAACTCTAACAATCTCTCCATCACAATTGTTAAATTTTATAAATTTCTTCATATCTCCAATTATATGATGTGAACAACCATTGTCTATAATCCAATCAGTTTTCTTTTCTACTTGAGAAACTAAAGCTTTTTCTTCTCTGACTTTAGTTTTAGAGCTTTCTTCTTTTATTGCTACAAATCCTATGTCACCACTTTCATTGTCACTTTCACTTAAGATTTTCTCAATGCTAGCCTCAAATTCTTCATCATTAGCATAATAACATTCTTTAAATCTTCTAGGTTTAAAGTTTTTCCTATATTTCTTCACTCTCTTAGGGAATTTAGATGTGAAATGACCATATTCTTGACATGTCCAACATTTAAAAAATTTCTTGCCTTCAAGTTCTCTTTTCAAAAGAAAGGCAATCCCTTCCTGAATCTTTCTGTCTTCTTCAGTCTTAGGTCTATTGCAACTGGCATAATCTCCACTGAAACCTGTACTTCTTGACAAAGTAGGGAAAACACTAAGTGCACTAAATGTTGTTTCAATTCTAGATAAATCTCCAAACTATCTCAAGCCTATCTTTGCTGCTTCTAATCTTCGAAGAAGAATTTCTTTGGTAAAATTTTTAGTACAAGTTATAGCTTGTTCAATCATCTATGCTATCTTCTTAAACATGGGGTTCAATGTCTTTAAGATCTTCCATATGAATTCATCTTCAATTTTGTTTCCTTCACAAGCTTTGATACCTACAAAAATCTCTGATATCCTACCAATATAACTTCTAACAGATTCATCTTCCATCATTCTTGCATCTTCAAATAAACATATTCAATTCTGTAATCTAACTCTCTTAGCATGTACATCACCTTCAAAAGTAGATTTTAAAGCTAACCAAAATTCATGAGATGTCCTTAGAATTTTTACCTAACTGTATTCATTCTCTGAAAAAGCTGACAAAAGTGCTTCTCTAGAAAGTATGTTACACATGAATAGATCTCTTTCCTTATGAGTGTAATCTTCAAGTTTATCTTCTTCAATGATAGTCTTATCATTCTTTGTGATCAACCTATATCCTGGTCCTAAACATAGCATATGTGTCTTCATCTTTTCCTTCCAGATGTCATAGTTAACTCCATCAAACTTAGGGTTTTCTTTCCTAGAATGACTCACCATAGATCTCCTTAAGTTGTTAAACTTTTCCTTCAAGGACCTGCTACTCTAATACCAATTGTTAGAAAGTAAAGTCCACCAAGATATCTAAGAGGGGGGTGAATTGTCGACAATTTGGCTGAGTTGAATATCAATTTATTGTCATTATGGTGACATATAATAAGTATGAAGATCACATTATGACAGAAAGCATTTATGTTAGAGCGTAAGTAAAATTGTCTAAGAATAAGCAGTATTTTCTGGTCTAACCAGAGACATTTTTGGATAGTGATGTTGATAGAAGTAGGTTCAGTGCATGCACACTTGGACATGGATAATTCTATGTATGAAAAAGACACATCTAGAAGCACAAGTCTGTACAACATGTACGAAAGAAGTTATTGCAAGATTATCGAGACAGAGTTAAAGCTAAATGAGTAGAGTAAGAAGAAAAAACAAGTAAAATAGTTAAGGGATTATTTTTTTTATCAAAATAATTACTTAACCATACAAGGGATGACATCCTACATGTTAAATCTTGGGTAGCAAAAGTTATTTTTGAGTTTATGCTTTGTAAATCTGACTGTAAAGTTATTATTCTTAATAACTTGTATAAATGTAAGAAGTATGTAATGTGAAGTAATAAGCATAATGTAATGATATGATGTGAAGATATATGTTGTAAAATAAAATCAAGAAGACTTTGTATATGAAAGTGAAGAAGCTAGAAAGCTAAATCAGAATAGGAAAGCTATTTGGTAGCAGTGAAAGGTTATGTACTTTACCTTTTGTAATCAAATATCATTGAGCATTACATATTTGGGCAATGAGCTCATCTTGTAATCATTCTATTTTGTATACCAACTCTTAGTAGGGTTGAGGCTTCTAACAAGGCCTAGAGTCCTTTAATAAGGACATAGACACTATATGTATGTAATTGACTCCTACCAGGGTCAAACATCCTTAACAAGATACTTTTGATTAGTGGATTAGTTGTGGGTATCATCCCCACCAAGGTTTTTCCTTGGCTAGGGTTTCCTTGAGAAAAAACATGGTGTTATGAGTTCATTTTCTTTACTGCTTTACATGTTATTTAGTTTACTTTATTTTGAAAGCATCAAGTTAATTTGTTATATCCATAATTGGGCAAAAGTAAAAGTTTGTAGAATACTGATTCACCCCCCCCTCTCAGTATTCCTTATTTCTAACAATTGGTATTAGAGCTTAGTTACTCGAAAGAAATTTATTCAGAGAAATCCTAGCATCTTGAGTAAGATCTCCATGGATATGGATCAATTATAGAAGAATCTTGAAGAAGCTCTTGAACATATTGATATTCTTACTGAAGAAAGAGATACTCTAAAAGGGAGATATGATGATGTGAAGAACTTAATTGAAAATCTAAAAGAAAATTTGGAAGAACTAAAATCAAAGAAAGAACCTACAATTCAAATCGAAGATTAAGATGAAATTTAAAATCTGAAGAAAGAAAATGAGATCCTTAAACATGAATTAAAGATTGTAAATCTGAAGTTAAGTTTGAAAGATGGAAACAACAAGAATGAATCAAATCTGAAATCTGAAAATGAAGATCTGAATTCTAAACTTTGTAAAGTGACATCTAAACTTGAGAAAACCAAATTACAGTATGCTAAACTTGAAAAGTACAATACAATTTTGAAAGGAGAATTGACACAGTCAAAAAAAATCTTGAGAAACTATATTCCACCAGTGAAAAGATTGATGAACAAATGTCTTATCAAAAGCCATACTATGATACAACTGGTCTTGGATTTAACTCATTTAAGATAAGTGAAGAAAGTAAGGAACCATATCTGAAAGTCTCTAAGAACAAAGATGAAAAGAAATCTATTGAAGCTAACAAATATGAACACATGCCTAATCCACCTAAAGATACACAAAGAGAATTCAAAGGTAGATGTTTTGCATGTAATACTTTTGGTCATATGAAGAAAGATTGCACAGGTAAGAAATTCAAACCTCTAAATGGTTATTGTTATAATTGTCATGGTTTTGGACATAGAGCTATTGATTGTAAGAATCCTAGATCTAATGATAATAATAGTAGTAGAATGTTTAGAGATACTAACCATGCAGATAAGAGACCTACTGAAGATATGAATAGAAGAAATGGAGTTGTGTGTTATAGATGCAACAAAATTGGACACATTTCCATGAATTGTAGATCACAAATCAATCAGACAGGACTAAGATATGGAAACAATGGAGTAGTTTGCCAAATATGTAACAAATTTGGTCATACAACAAGATTTTGCAAAATGAACAACATGAGAAACCCTAATCATAGAAGCTATACAACGAGAAATGAGAATACAAGCAACAGTCAGAAAGGATGCTGTAGTAATTCAAAAGAAGTCAAATTTATTAAAGCTACAGATCAAGAAAACACACTCAGTACACAAGGTAATCAGATAGGTGAAGTATTTGATAGTAAGTGTGAACCTCTTCCTAACCCATCTCAAAGAACTTAATTTATAAAGAATGTATTAGAATAGGAACTTAGGATATTGTAGAAGTTAGTATAGAATGAATTGAGTCTTGTGTAGTTAATGTAAGGTAGTATGTAATGTAGTGATGATATGGTTAAAAGTGCATAAGCTAATATGAATGTATGCGAGTTCGCAAGAAGTATAAAGTTTTACAGGAAAGCAGGGACATATTTTTGGAAAGAAGTGGCAAAGGAATTGAATACGATGTTAGAATATTAAAAGATTGAAAGGTTAAAAGCTTATGATCAGTATTACTTGATCATTCAAGTGACTACAAGTGATAAGGAGATCAATATAGTGGTGATTGAGATCAGTTTGTAGGATTTGGTAAATAATTTCATGACCGGATCTACACAAAGCCCTAAATCAAAAAATTGAGGTATTTTACTAAGAAAATCTATCAAGTAGCTAAAATATTTTCCATAAGTCATGGATGTATCACTTATTCACCATGTAAGGGATACTGTTAGACCTAGATTCAAAAGAGAACTAGTAGAACCCTTGGAAGAAGACCCTAGTCTTGCATTGTCATCCATACCAGACAGAGTTTTACATTTAGAAGATGTAAGAAGTTATCTAAGATGAAAATTTGAAACCCTCAGTGAGAGTAATATGACTAAGGAATATGAGAAGTTATACAATCAGGATATTTCATTGAAAGTAGGGTTTGAACATCTGAAGGAAAATGAACAAATACTATGAAATGTACAATTATTCTGAGAAGTTGAGCTTAGAAAATGCAGTTGTCAGGTATATGATTTTGGCTGATAAAAATTTTGATAGCATTCAAGGGAAGATTCCTGATGAACTCTTTGAAAAGTTAGTAAACAGAAAGAAAAGAGTAGCTGAAGAAGATAAAAACATAAGAGAGAACTATGTAAGGAAGGTCTATGACATTAAAGATGAAGATCATTTCAAAGAAATTTTGAAAAGTCTTAATACTCATTTAAGAATGAAGAGGAGAAACATCTTGATAATGGGAGGGAACTATGAGGAAGTTAATAAAGAAATTGAACGGGTAGTTATAAAAGTAATGACCTCAGGCCCTAGTGAGCACACAAGTGCATCAGATCAAGCATTGGAAGCTGAGAAATAGAAAATTCCTACACCATCACCACCACCATCAATCAACATTGATGATGAAATAATGGATGTGGAAGGAATGAACATCACTTTGGATAGTGAGGACAACCCATTCAGTAATCTTGAGGACATTGTTGACAATTCGGCTATGGAACAACAAGATATGACAGTGAATGAGGAAGAAAAGGAAACAAGACAAGAAGAAGACACAGAATAGAAACAAGTAGAAACACAAGCTAATATAGAGGCAAAAGGACATGAAGAAGCACAAGAACAAGTAGCAATTAGTCTGACACCCAAGGTAGCAGTAGAGGAGCCATAGATTAAATCCATCTTTTCTAGTCTTGGACAGGAAGTTGATGATGATGATCAAATAGAGTTGATCTCATCTCTAAAAAAAATCATTGGCAAAACAATAAAGTAAAAAGCCTTGAAGGATCACTCATTGAAGTAACAGAGAAATTGCAAAATGTTATAACCAGTCAGATAAATGAAGTAGATCCACAGGTCAAAGAAAAATAAGTTGTGAAAGCATTTGACAATGAATTCAAAAACCTATCAGACATGGCTATAGTCAAAGCACAAGTAGCCTATGAAGCAAAAATATTTCAAGATATATGTCAGAATATCAGAAATGATATTGATAATCTGGATATTTGCATTAAAAAACTGAGAAGAAGCTTGGAAAAAGGAAAATCTCTATATAAACAATGTAAAAAATTAGAGGATCGTGTATCTAAAATAGCAGAGAATATGAAAGAAAAAGAGGCAGAAATTTAGATAACAACAAATCTCTTAGCAAGTCTGAATGTGAAGATCTTTGATATTGAGAAGAGAATAAGTAAATTGTATGATGACATAAGAATTCTAAGTGATGAAAAGGAAAAGAAATTGAAAATATTTTCTCTATTAAGAGAGCATGTTTCAATTAAGATAAGTATTCTTGAACATCAATTGGAAGAATGTCTTACCTATAAGACATCTTATGAGAAATTTCACTATGCAAACCTTAAGGCATGTGAAATAGCATATTATGGTTTATGTGCACTCCTTAGTATCTCAGATGCCATTAAGAAATCATGGGAGAAGGTGTTAGAGAGCATAAAGATAAACTTTGTAGATTGTGTTGCAAACCTACCGACTTTGCAATCTTGAATCCAAAGGTAAACATTTTTGTTGAATAGTTTTGGCACCCTTTTTGTCATTATTGTCAAAGGGGAAGTGATAGTAGAAAATTGTATAGATAGTATGATATATTGTATAAAATGTATGGAGGCATAGTCCTAGGGGGAGTATAGATATTTGGAGATATAAGTATACTGAAGAATTTTTGTTATGGCCACAATTTTGAAGTTTTTGTATGACTTAGCCAATTTTATTATATGTTGTCACCAATGACAAAGCGGGAGATTGTTGGAAATTTGGCTAAGTTGAATATCAAGTTGTTGTCATTATGGAAACATATAATCAATATGAAGATCATACTATGACATGAAGCATTTATGTTAGAGCGCAAGTAAAATTGTCTAAGTATAAGCAGTATTTTCCAGTCTAACCCGAGACAGTTTTGGATAGCAATGTTGATAGAAGAAGGTTCAGTGCATGCACACTTGAACATGGATAATTCTATGTATGAAAAAAACACATCTGGAAGTGCAAGTCTATACAGCATGTACAAAAGAAGTTATTGCAAGATTACCGAGATAGAGTTAAAGCTGACTAAGTAGAGTAAGAAGATAGAACAAGTAAAATAATTAAGGGATTATTTTGTTTATCAAAATAATGACTTAACCATACAAGGGATGACATCCTAGATATTAACTCTTGGGTAGCAGAAGTTAGTTTTGAGTTTATGCTTTGTAAAGCCGACTGTAAAGTTATTATTCTTAATAACTTGTATAAATGTAAGAAGTATGTAATGTGAAGTAATAAGCATAATGTAATGATATGATGCAAAGATATATGTTGTAAAAGAAAAGAAAGAAGATTTTGTCTATGAAAGCAAAGAAGCTAGAAAGCTAAATCAGAATAGGAAAGCTATTCGGCAGAAGTGCAAGGTTATGTACTTTACCTTTTGTAATTAGATATCATTGTACATTACATATTTGGGCAATGAGCTCATCTTGTAATCATTCTATTATATATACCAACTCTTAGCAGGGTTGAGGGTTCTAACAAGGCCTAGATTCCTTTAATCAGGACAGAGACACTATATGTATGTAATAGACTCCTAATAGGGTCAAACATCCTTAACATGATACTTTTGATTAGTGGATCAATTGTGTCTATCATCCCCACTGGGGTTTTACCTTGGCTAGGGTTTCCTCAAGAACAAACATGGTGTTATGAGTTCATTTGCTTTACTACTTTGCATGTTATTTAGTTTACTTTGTTTTTTAAGCATCAAATTAATTTGTTATATCCATAATTGGGAAAAAGTAAAAGTTTGTAGAATACTAATTCACCCCCCCTCTTAGTATTCCCTATTTCTAACATGAATCAGTTATCAGATAAGAAAAACTTATAATACCATTATCAGATTTCAACCATGTAACCAATATAAACATCAATCATAGAAAGATAAACATACACAATAACACAAGATATGTTGACTCGAAAACCTCTTGATTAGAGAGTAAACCCCGATGGGGATAGTACCCACAAAAGATGTACTAATATGAAAATTCCTTGTGAGAGGATGGACCCTGCTAAGAGTCTATGAAATAAATTTAGTACATATTAGTCCCTATTAGGAGACTTTGAATCCCTCACTAATACATTTGGGTTGAAATTGCGATAGCAATTTGCAACGGCGGGCAAATGTTATGTCTTTTTGGCTTTTTTTTTTCAATTATACCCCAACAATGTCGCAATTGTGACGTTAACGGGATATAAGAAAAAAAAAGAAAAGAAAATGTTTGTCATTTCTATAATAGCACCAAGAGGGATTTTTGCAGCCATTGGACAAGGAGATCTCTGCGGCTAGGCATCTCTACGGTGAAAGGGATCTACTAGATTGTACATTCAGAATCCAAAAGGCTGAGAAAGGTATGATTTTAAACTTCACTTCCTCCTCATTTTGTGTCGCCCTCTCTTCCCTTTATCATGAAAACCTTATATTTAAGGATATGCAACATGATCTCATTTAACAAGAAAAATGTTTCTGCTATTTCTTCTCAGAAACCCTTCTTCAAACCCTAATTTACCATCGAGTAGTTTTGGCTAGCCGCTACTAGGTGAGAGTCTACTATTTCTAGCTTTCCAAAGGGCCAATGCATTTCATGAATTTTTGGAGTAGAGGATGAAGGCCCATGGAGGAGATATCTTTAAAACCCACTTGCTCGAATCCCCCAGAACTATATTGTGCAGTCTTACGAGATATCATGTATGCTATGTGACAATTGCAGGTATGCTCATGTCTATTGTTGTGTATTTTCTTTAGAAGATTCATTTTGATATGTATACGAAGGCAAGTTTTTGTAAATTTTTTTTCATAATGCATTTGATCATATCAATGGGTCAACAAGTTTTTGAGTTACAATTCATACTCTAGCACCATTTTATATCATTGAACTATTGTGGGATAGGATGCCATTTTGTTAAGCAAGTCATCATGGCATTGAAATTGATGTGTTGCTCCTCCTTATTAAACAATCTAAAATCTAAGTGACCAACAGTTCAACCCAAACTGAACTACTGGTCATATTGAAAGAACTTTTCCTGCCTATACAATTTTGCTCATCAATCATTGCTTTATACTTTATTCTGCTCACTGGTCCATTAAATTGAATTGCATATTCATGTTCTAAGATAACCCAGCTTGTAGAATCATAGATAGGTAAAGGGATTTTACAAGGCATGGACAATCATGTTGCTAATGGAGACTCTCTCCCATAGGGTAGAATGAGATGAAATTCATTTTTTACAATGAAATTCTAACCGCATATTTTCTGTAGAAAATTCATTTTGATATGTATACGAAGGTGGAGATTTTTTAAATTGTGTTTCATAATGCATCTGATCAGATCAATGGGTCAACAAGTTTTTGAGTTACAATTCATATT
Organism: Chamaecyparis obtusa; assembly: GCA_027943335.1. NCBI lineage: Eukaryota > Viridiplantae > Streptophyta > Pinopsida > Cupressales > Cupressaceae > Chamaecyparis > Chamaecyparis obtusa. The sequence goes on along the minus strand of BSBK01004943.1, from coordinate 796,946 downwards.
CTGGCACCATTTTATATCATTGAACTATTGTGGGACATGATGTCATTTTGTTAAGGATTTATGTCTTCTTCATTTTTCCCCTCTCCCACAACCCCACAAATTTGGTTTTCAAATTCACTTCTACCAAAATGGATTTTATTTTATATAGCATATAATCCCATAAATTAACAGATGTTTTATGATGTATAATCCTAGAAACTCAGAAATCTTTAATGGCATAAGCCTACAAACTCTTCTTGAATTTATCATTGGTGGCACTTTTATGGGTAGTGAGATTGCAAGCTAGCCAAAGGGCCTGAAATGCTTGCGAGCATTAGCTCTTTAGATAGGGCTCTACCTCACGATTATGCACAGAGCAGTACATTTGTAGTATATTCAACAAAAGCACAAAAAACACAACCAACAAAACCACCACCTTTGATGGACTTGACAGGTACTCCCAATAAAGTTCAGACAACTGAGTCTTAATCTTGATTTTATAGTAATTTTTTATGAGCACTTCTTTGATTTACTTACTAGGTTCTATGTCCCTTATTCTTGTCATAATAAACACATTTCTTATCCCTATTTTTGTTTTTATTACCATCTAGATTGAAGTGCTTGGAGTACTTCAGACTATAGGCTAAATCGTAAAATCTCTCAAAAACTTAAAATTCTAGACACTATACTTTTTGCATGTTTGATCAGTCAAAATTTGGGATTAATTACTCCAAATGGTAACTATTAATTAGTTCATGATTTACTCTAGTTCTTGGAACTCTAGTATATTGATTACTTAATTTCAAATATACCAACACTTTGGTTTTTTGCATGTGTACCCATTGATATTTTAAAGGTGTGTATTCACACATCTTTGAAGGAATGATGTTTTCTCTACATTATGGATTTGTTATCCATGCAAGAAATCTTTTGTCGGAGTTGGGATGTTAATTAGTTTTTACTTATTTTTCATGAAATATGTTGTAAATGTTAATGGGATTTTTTTATGCTATATTATTGGCTGAATAAACAATTTCTTAAGGTAGTCATTAAGTTTGTAATTGTAGTTTCGTGAAATTACACCTTTGACTTGTAATATTTTTTGCATGTAATATATGAATTCACTATTCATTCCAAGTGCATTAAGGGAGGATGAAATCAATATTGTCAAGGTGCATAAAGGGGGGATAAAGCCAATATTAATTTCAGGTGAGGTTAATAAACTATACTAAGGCAATGACCCATAAATTCTTAGTTATATTTGGATTCATATTTTGTTTTTATTCAGATTCATATTTTTCTTTTCCTTTTTATTTTTCCATTTAATTATTCTAATCAAACATACAGGTCAATAATATAGGTTAATTATATGTTGTTGGAAATATGAATTATACATGCTATCTTTGAAGAAATAGATAAATCAATGTGATTCATACAAAAAAATAGATTGGTACAAACACACACACACACACACACACACATACATATAGATATATATATATCTATGTGTATATATATATATATGTGTGTGTGTGTGTGTGTACCAATCTATTTTTTTGTATGAATCACATTGATTGATCTATTTCTTCAAAGATAGCATGTATAATACATATTTTCAATAGCATATAATTAACCTATATATATATATATATATGTGTGTGTGTGTGTGTGTGTGGACATATATATTCATGTATTTATACATACATATACACACACACACACATGCATGTGTATATATATATTACAAATAGACTGGTTAATATTTTTGTACATGTGCATATATATGGACGCATGTGTGTAAAATTGGATGTATATGTAAGTAGATACATAATAGATAGACATATGGAGCATGCATACATATTTGGACCAAAAACTTGGAGTAATATTTAAATATATAGATATGGACGAAGCATTGTATTGGCAAAATATAATGTTCAAGTTACATTGTAATGAGAAGAGCAAAATGCATGGCATGATGAATCATCTACCCACCTTATAAGAAAAAAACTATGTTTAAATGAACTTATTGAACATTTTAACTTATGCAATGAATTGAGACTATTATAACATCCTACTAGACCCTATCTAATGACTTCTCTATCCTAAACATCCTCTAGATCCTCTTCCAAGGATCAATTACAACTTTTGCAATATGAATTTTAACAAGACATCATCCAACATTGTAACTTTTTGTCCTTTCAAAGTCCCCTAATGTAAAATGCCCTCTCTTCCTTGTACCTACATGCAAAAACTGCAAACATGGGTTATCCTTTATAATCTCTGCCTTTGAGGCAGTCACCCCTGTTGTTTCAGTTATATTCATTACTGTCTGAATAGTCCTCTTTTCTACCTGCCTATGACAGTGCCTTAACTATCCTTTCACCTGATGTTTCTTCATCTCCTTATTGTCCTTATCATGTCCTTGAATAGGACAGTACCAATCAGCCACCATTAGTCCTTCACCACCTTGAAATTCTTCCCTTACCCCTGTCACAGAATTCAGTATTTTCTATCTTTTACCCTTCATCACTTCTTGTTGTCTTATCTTTGTTCTATCCTCTGTCTGACCAGTATCAAGTCCTTTAATACTTCCTATGAGAAGAGACTCATGCCCTTTGTAAGGTAATGGTGTCAATTGAATCTTTTTTCCATTACTCCATAAGGTATAAACATTGGTGTAGCAGTCATGTGCAACTTGCCTAGAGACTTGCCAAGGTCTACCTAGGATGACATGTGCACAGTTCATATTGAAAACATCACATGGTACTTGATCAGTGTACTCACCTATTGAAAAGTTTACCATGGTCTGATGATGCACTATGAAATTTTTATTGTCTTCCACCCATGTAGCATAGTATGGCTTAGGATGGTGTTGAATAGGCAACTTCAATGCATTGACAACATCCCATGAAATTAAATTGCTGCAAGTACCTGAATCTATGACTAATTTATAAACTTCACCTTGTATCAAATAATTTTTCCTGAAAATACTTACTTGTGGTGTCCATTCCTTGCCTCTACTAAACATTAAGAATTCTCCTATCTCAGGGTCTGCATTACCTTTTGGCATTTCTTCCTTGTTGTCTTCTTGGACCAGGTGTACCCTCTTCTCTTTGTCAGGACACTGGTAGGATTGATGCCCTACCTTTCCACATGTGAAGCATGTACCTGTAAACAAACCACTCCCCCTTCCTTGTCCACTCCTACCACCTCTCTAATTTTATCCTCCTCTAGAATCAAAACTAGGACCTTTGTCCTTCTCCTCCCAAACTTGAGTTGTTCTTCCTCTTCCTCTCATGGAAGATCCTCCCCTAGCATTGTGTCTTTCACTTCTCCTTTTTAGTTTCTCCTCTATCCTTAAAGCAATCTGATAACACTCTTTCACACTCCTGGGATTTGTAGCAGTAAACTCATCTTGAATGGAAAACCTCAAACCTCCTAAATATCTTGCAACCTTGACAACTTCTTCTTCATCCAAACCTGATCTCATGCTCAGTTTGTAGAACTCATCCGTGTATGCCTTTACATCCAAGTCCTTTTTCTTTAAGCCCTGCATCTTCTTATGCTTTGAACTTCAAAATCTTTAGGAAGGAAATTACTTTTCATTTTTGAAACCATTCTATCCCAAGAAGTGATTTTAGACTTACCTTTTTTCCTTCTTTCAGCCTCCTCATGATCCCACCATAGGAGTGCATGCCCTTTCAGTTTGGTCTTTGCCAACTTGACCCTCTATCCCTTAGGTATATCATCACTTTCAAAATAAGCATCCATAGATGCAATCCAGTCCAGTAGGTCCTCTTCTTTTAGACTTCCATCGTACATTGGAATGTCTTTCCTTACCTTGTAGCTATCTCCTTTCATAGCTTTCAGGATCCTGAGTGTCCTTTGCTCTTCAGGATCAACCTGTTGTTCCTCTTGCACTTCTTCATTGTTCTCTTCTTCTTCTTCTTCAGTATCTTCATCATCATTTACTGCTCTTCTTTGATTTGATTCAATTGTCTCTAGCCTTGCCAATAATACATTGTATGAGTCTTGCAACTTAGCATTCTTTTCCTCTAACTCTTGAACCTTTCTCGCCCAACCTGCATTCCTGGGAGCCATTATATCAAACAAATCAATTCAAATACAAGATACCTCTACTAGCCAATACCTTTTCCTCACCAAGAATCCTTCTGACACCTTAAGTACACCTTTCAACTTTGGTACACACAAGGAGGAATTAAACACTCCAAGGTTTCAACAATGGAACCAGTATACAAAAGACACCAAAAGACTTCAACGATGATGAAAACTTAACCTTACAATACAAAAAGAGATCTTGTTGATGCTTTGATACCACTTGATGTAGAGTGGCATGCAGATGTGGTTGAAATAGTATAGATGTTTCTTCAACAATGCACTTTCCTTACTAACAATTTAGGCCTATTAGAGGCTAAATACCCAAAATGACTCAACTTGGCTTCCAAATGGACAAGATAGATTTAGATGAAGTTCACAACACATATTCAATGGGATTCAACCAATTTTGTGGACCAAAGCAATACCCATTTGACAGAACTCTTCAAATCCCCTTCTAGCCCTGTGAACCCCAATTAGCCCTCTTGAACCAGTTTTCCACCTTTTTCCCTGACTTCTTCCAAAAAAGTAGATAAAAAAATTATATTTTGGGATACCCTTTTTAGGGATGCAAAACATATGTCAAATTTATACCCAACTCCTTTGGACCAGTTTGTACTTCCTTCACAATTTGGCCTTCAAATGGCATCAAAATCAAACAAATAACAAAGAAACTGTGTTTTATCTCACTCTTCACCACTCCAAATTCTTAGCACAATCATATTATAGCATAAAAATACTAGATACAAATGATTTCAGTCACATTCATCAAGAATCATTCAACTCACCTTTATAGGCTCTCCAAACCCTTGTTTCATGAGGGTTTCACCAAAATCCTATCTCCACTCACCTTGGAGATCAAACTATTTTTCAAACACCTTTAGATCAAAACCCTAGGGTCTTCCAAGTCATCACACAACCCTCTTCTTTAGGTAAATATTTTGCTACTACATGTTAGCCATCAATTTCCTCTTGGAACACTCCCTTATCTTCAACATTCTCGTTGTCCTTTCAGTATTTCTGCATCATAAACTATTAGGTTGATATTGTACATGTTAGAAAACATTACTCTCATGCCTCCTAGAAACCCTAAGTAGCAATGTGGAAGCAGCCAACATCTTAACCAATGGTTCAGTATTGTCCATGCTTGTTAAGATGCTGAGAATATCTAAACCAACTGCTTTGCGTGTTCAGCTTGTTTCAGTAATGGGTTTGTTGATTCGGCATGCAACTATTATTGAAGATGGAGTGGAAATTTTAGGTATAGTTTCAATGCTAACTGATGCTCTTTGAGATAAGAAGGAAAAAGTGAGAAGATTTTCTATGGCAGCCTTAGGTGAACTTCTATTCTATATCTCCACTCAGAGTAAAAATTCTCCAAAGGCTGTTGTTGGTTTGGAAAGTCCAAAAAAAGATAGTCGGTCATCACCATCTACATGGTAGGTTAGCCCCTAATTCTTGTGCCATTTATATTTGATATATGTGATGTAGAGCCTTGGTATCCAGAGTGAAAAATAGTGTTTTCAACTAAACTTTGTGTGAGAATTCAAACTCTCCTACCCCTACTTATGCTAGGGTACTCCTTACCAAAGCTCTACACTATTGAATGAACAAGTCTTTTGTAAACATTCAACACATTATTTACCTATAACTCCTCACAATGTTATTCATAGTCTGTTGTTCTGTCAGTGATGATAGGTTCTTGTATACCTTGTGTACCTCCTTTCACACCAACTGTGGCAGTTTATTTTCTGTATGTTCTTTGACAGTTTCATCACTTGTCAAACTTTCTACTTTGTTCCAATCCTTCCCAATTTCAAATCTATTCCTATGACAAACCATTCACTCACCAATCTTGGTATATATCTGGCATAGAGATTCAAGTGTTCCAAAGGCTCTTCAAAAAAATCACTCTGTCATATTTCATATACCAGACAGAGTGTTCTTCAAGAACAAGGTTCTCAACTAAACTGCAACTTCACAGACTTTCTTCATAGTCAAAGAGAACTAACACTCGGTCTTTCCACTAGACTCTTTAATCATATGTGAATTGCAACAGGGGTAATTTGTACCTAGAATAGGGTAATTTGTCCCAGAAATTTTTTTTCCTTTTATTTTGTATTCATCGCAATTGCGACACACACATAGTGAATTGCAATGGGGGTGCTATATAGGCGACGCCCACTCCCATCGCATTTTCTTTGGGTGTTCGTCACCCTTGTGATGGTTATCCCATGATCGCATGTGGCTTCCCAAGCGCATGCAACCATGCGACAAGCTATCATAGTTGTGCGGGTATTCATCGCACTTGCAACGGTTATCACATGATCACATGCGGCTTCCCAAGCGCATGCAACCATGCGACAAGCTGTCGTAGTTGCGCGGGTATTCGTCGCACTTGCGACGGTTATCGCATGATCACATGCGGCTTCCCATGTGACGGATTGAAGTTGTAATTGTGATGGAAATGGAAAGATGTATTTTGTGACTAAAAAATAGTGACATCTATTACTGTCACAATTGCAACACATGGCTGTCACAATTGTGACACATAGCTGTCGCAAATCGATGCCAAATTTATTAGTGCCTGTTAAAAGATTCTAACCTGGTTAAGAGTTATGGAAGGAAAAAGGACCCACTGTCCAAATATCTTCAAGGGAAAGATCATTGAAATCACTATCTAATTGATCTTTGCATTATCCAAAAAAAAAACCCAATGATTACTAATCTCAACAACTTATCTTCACTCCTTTGACTGTGCCAAAACTGCACCAACTGCTTCACCAGATCTCAATACTAGATCTGCTTATTTCACATATCCTCTTACAACATTATCATATATCTCTTATATCACTTCATGCATATTAAAATTAAGGAAAATAATCCTTCCTTTATACTATACTCAAATAATTTACAATAGAGTCAGCCAACAAGGCTTAACCAAATACAAAATATAAATCATTACACGTTACAATATTTCATAACTACAAAAAACTGTGGGCTTCCAAACTAAATAATTTTTCACACATATGACCTCTGACTATGCTGTCTCATCTAGGTCACCTCCAAAATATCATCAACCTCTGTACAACTTTGCATGTCCAGATTCTATCCTAATTAGGAGATATAATCTAGTTATCACAAGCCGCTTCTCAGGAACACTGTCAAAATATAATTTCCACTAAATTAAACATAATTGTAATGAATAATTGAATTTTTGTATGTGCTCTTAACCATAATCTCAGGACACAATATATAACAAGTCCTCAACTTTGCATAGTTTGATCTGCAATTATCCACTTGCGCTAATAAAAACACTATTTACTTCTCTGCTATTTTCCAATAAATCAATGTGTTGACATTAATGAAAAACACAATCATGAATGCAACATACAATTGCTACAAAATAACTCTAAATACTCCCCCATAGGACATATTCAACATTCATTCCTAATAGTTTCTTGTTGGTTTCTGTAGCTCTAGAATTTCTAATTGGATGGGAAAATGATCTAATCCTACATATGGTAGAATTGAAGCATTCATAGTATGGTTTATAGAGCTTAGATCACCTTTGAAAATGAATCGATCAAGTATTTCTACAATATAAGAGAATCCTTTCCTTCTATTGTTCCAAGTGTAAACTCTATTTTATGTGGGAAAGTCTAAAAATGAATTCCTTATGAACCAATCTTTGAAATCTAACATGACTTGAGTTTTTGATTGTAGGCCACCAGATTTTTCATTTAAATTTAAAATAGCGTTAAAATATCCTCCCAAGAGATAGTTTGTTGATGGTTCCAAGTCCATATAATTGCTAATTTCTGTACAAACTGATTTCTTATCAGTGGTTGGGGTAGGTCCATAAATATTTAAGATGGTGAATTGAATGCCATTTTTAAGGCTTTTAATTTTACGACCCATCCAATTCTTACTTGTTTTTGAAAGCGCAAAATCTACTTTTGTAGGGTCCTAGATGATTCCCAAACCTTATGTTGCACCCACTAATTCAATTAGTACACATTTCCAATATCCCAATTTTATTTTTAGCTTTCCTCCTTTTTTCACTTTTGTTTCCTGTAGTAAAATAATTTATGCCTTAAAAATAGTTAAATTGCGCTATAGAAAGCACTTCTTGTTAGAAGCATTTAAACCCTTAACATTCCACATCAAGAGCTTCATGGCTCTATGGGAAGGTACTTCGCCTTCCCTATATTTAATATGTCTATAATTTTTATTTGGTTATTATCCATTCCTATAACAGATCTTAGTTCAACAAGGCTCTTTTGGCTCCTTTTTTTTCTAATCTATCCATATATTGGTTTTTATATACCTTCCAGATTAGCTGCAAGGCCTAACTTGTCCAAATTGTTATTTGCATTGATTATGCTTACTGCTATTAATGTATCTTTGTAATCTTCTTCTTCATTTCTTATTTCATCCATTAATAATTCACTTAATCAACAGTCAAAATTACTTGGATTCTTGGGCATTGTTTCTCCTCCCTTATTTTATAACATTTTGTCTTCTACTTTGTTCTGTTCTAGTATCCAACTTGCTGGTATTTGAACCCCAAATTCTTCTAAATTCTGGATTTTATCAAATTTTTCTAGTTTTGATTCCTCTAAATTCAATTGCCCACATTTTCTTATAATTGTGTTAACTTCCACCGAAATGCTAACTATTGTTTTCTCCTCTATTGTTTCCTTTAATTTGGGGGCTGAGTCTATTTCAGTATCTTCAAATACGCTTTTTCCATTAACCAGAGTTTTCTATAATTTATAGTGTTTTTTTCTTGACGACCTTTGTTTTACTTCTCTTATGCTTGATATTTTCTATAGACATATTTTCCTCAAGTATAGTATTTCCAAATGGGTTTCTATCTGTCTCTGGTTTATCCCGAATGTAACATATATTTCTATCTTCTTGATATTCAATCTCTTTCATATTTTTATTGACATCACTTTCTATTCCTTCCTTCAGAGTGTTGACATTAATTTCCTTTGTTAGAGGTTTTAGGTTGCTTCTTATGTCAATATTATCTTGATCTTTCTCTAGACCCTTGACCGAGTTGCTTTGAATTTGAGACTAAAATCTATCTGAATTTGTAGTCATCAAATATTTACCTCCTTGTAAATGGAAATGGATATCATATTCTGATGCTTTTTCCACTATGTCTTTATCTAAACTGTAGGTCTAATCTTGTATTAACTTCATATCTATTTCAAAATGTATATTTCTAGCCAAGTTCCCTTCTATTTGGTATTTTGTTGGTTTTCCTCCCTAATATTTTTTTTTTCTTCTATGCACTTTTCTTCAAGAGAATCATCGCTTCCCTTATACTTTTCTTCTATATCTTGCTTCAAATTTAGTGATTTCTCATATATTTCCTTTAAGCTTTGATTATCTAGAATTATTTCCAGATGTTCCTTATGAGATTCCTTCCAGATAATGAGCTGGTCTCCTATATCATTATGAATCGGTAAGAACTCATTGATAAGATTCTTGTATTTCCTTAGATTTTCTTATATATATTCAATAAAAAGATTTTGTTTGATGCATAGTTCACATTATTGAAACATTCTTACTACTTCCTCATGTTTATTACTTAACATTCCAAAACCTTCTTCCATATTTTTCTTCAGAGCTCCTTTCTAGATTTTTTCCTCAATATCTTCATCTCCTTTGTTGGTAATTGCTCACTCTAAGAGGTTGTGTTCATCTTTTATCTATACTAGTTTTTATGACATTAGGGAGCATTTTTTTTTTTTGAATATCTATGAGTTGGTGTATAATTTGTTTTGAAAATCCCTTTAACTTGTTTCTTTTTTTCAATGTAGAGATGTTCTTAATATATCCTGCATATTTTGTATATTGCAAATTATAGTATGATCTATTTGTAATGATTTTGATTGTACCTTCAGTCTTAGTTCCTGGAATCATTTTAATTAATAATTTAATTTCTTTCTTATCATTATTATCTATATCAACTCCTAACAATTCTCCTAAAGAAGAACCAATTTTTTCCAGTATATGAGAATGAATAATTTCTACAGGAATATTGTTAAAGACTATCCAAGTTGGAAAATTCAATGTATTGGCTATTTTCTCATTGATGTTTGGTCTCCAAGGAATTTTTTTTACAGTGTAACCCTTATAAAAGAATAATGGAGACAATAAGATTACATTTCTAGGAGATTCATTTTCACAATGTAAATAGACTAAACACAAAGACAAAGTTAGGATACTTACCTATTCCCAATTGAAGGATTTAAGCCATTCACCAAGATTGGGGTTTTTGTGTATGGGTCCATTCCAATAAGAGAAAATCACATGTGTGCAACATTCATGCCATCATTTTTCACTAGTGGTATTTCTAATAATGATGATGTTTCCATGATTAATCTGTTGTTGATCTTTCAAGTTTGTAGGATAAGAGATCATTCTATTTTCTATATTGGCAGATCTTGCCCTCTTTTCTGCCTCATATCCTAAAGAAATGTTGGATCTAGGGTTTGATCCAAGAGGAATGCAGTTTACTTTAGAAATCTTACTAGGCAGGTTGTTTAAAGAAGTATGGTTAAGATTTAGATAAAGATCTGTGATAGAATGATTTTTCCTATGGGTAGGGGTGTAGACCTTCATAGGGAGAGACTTTGAGGTTGAGCATGAATTTTGACTCTCTATACATTTAGGATGGTTTTCATTAACTCCTACTAATATACTATCAGGATCTAATCTAATATTGGGGCACAAATAAGAAAATCTTGAGTTCCTAACATTAGAATTGTCAGGATTATCCTTGGGTCTTGAACTTTTACTGAATTATTTAACAAAATATTAGGATAATACCTTTTGTTGATGACCATTTAGGATTTTTTTTTTCCCTGGTTGCCATTTTAGGTTATCTTATTGAATGGCTTATGTAATATCCTCTCTTTTAGCATAAGTGGCTAAAGAATATTAATATATTTTATGCTCTATGGGATCCATCACCTTAATAACTTGAGCCAAGGTATGGGTATTAATGTCCAATTCTTGGGGAGGGTCCTTTTTCACTAGATCTATGGTTGAAGGTTGATTCCTTATGATGTTTTGATGCACTCCTATCCTGTTAGCAGATTCGGTGGGTTTGGACAAGTTTGCATTTTGAATCTCATATTCATTTTTGAGGAAATAATGTTGATTCTTCCCTAGGGAATCTTGTTTACATCCTCTTGGGCATTTCCCTATTGTTTGATTAGGGTTGTCTTTCTTTGATGTCTTCCTTCTCCGCATAATTTCCCAACCTTCTTCCTTTTCAATTTGATGCCATGAGATTTTGTGAGTAGGGTTTTTATTTTCATTTTCTTTCATATCATAGTTTCCCTTCTTTCCTCTTCTTTTCCTAGATTCTATGATGCTCTTCATTTTGATATCATGGATATTCGCCAAAGCAGCAAAGCTATTATTGCTCTAAAAGTGATTCCAATCATTTTGAATTTTTGAAATGCAATTATTCAATGAGATTTTCTAGATAGGGTATGCAGATGAAGATTTTTGATCTTCTTTATTCGCTAATTTAGCTGAATATGTAGAGAGAGCCATTATAATATATTTCAAATCCAAATTTTATTATTTTTCCTTCTATAAACAACATTCATCTTGAGAAAGAAAAATCCTACTTTTTAATTATAATTTCTTATGTTACATTGATCCTACATAGTTTATAGCTATGTTTAGTGTTCTCAATGTATACACATGATTTAATATAATGGTTTAATAATCTGCATATGTTACAATATGATGTAGGAGCATCTCGGGTCCTTGGCAATCCTGTGTCACCAAAAATAAGTTTGAGTTTTCTATGTTGCTCGGTTCCTTCTTTGATCGAGTTGGCTCAAAATTTGGTCGGGTTCCTTCTTTAACTGAGTTGGTCGGTTAATTCCTTGGTGCTCAGTTATCCTTTCCTGGCCCTCGGTTATCCTTTCTTAATGATTTTTTTCTTTTAGTTTTCTATTGATGCCGACTTATGCCTTAAATTATGGTCACATATTTAATGTTGGTATTGATCATTGGGAAGCGTGTGGACCTAGATCTAGTCATCCCTTCCATTGATGGTGGATCTGAAGCCTGACTTGTTCGGTAGCCTCTTGTATATAATGCAGTCCTTGGTTGTAGTTTTAGGACATCATCTTAGAGATAGAATATTAATGGTATCAAATTAGAAGTTTGAAGGTAGTTCTGAATCCTCCTATGTTGGAGGACTATTGTAATTAAATTGTACTATTTGGCCCTATCCAGGAAGGCCTTACATCCTATCATGTATGAATCTAATTGATGAAATATAAGGATCTAATCTATATTCTCTCTCTCACTTTGTGTGTTTTTCCTTTTGTGTGTGATCTCTGCAAGGTAGATTTGGATTAGGGTATGCCTTTGGCCCCTCATCCACCCCTTCATTATGTCAGGTGGTATCAGAGTGAAGGTGAGATCTAGATCTAGATTTGTGAATCTAGGTTTGAGAGTTCCTTCTTGTCAAACCCTATTTGATTTGTTGTGGGGTAGAAGATTGTGATCTAGCCTTCAATTGAAAAGGGTTTCAAGATGGTTTTTGGGAGGTGAGATGTAGATCCAGGATTGGAAAACATGTTGAGACAATTTGCTTCTATATTAGAAGTTGTTGAAACAACCCACCATAGAGGAAGACATCTTGAAGATGTTAGTGATGAAGAAATTGAGGAAGAACATGATGATGTAGAACCTACACCTGTGATGGATCAGGGTGAGGAAATATTGTTGAAGGATTTGACAAATTTGAAGTCTACACCACATTTCAATCCTCCTGAGTATAGTGGAAAGTTGGATTCAACTGAATTGGTGGATTGGATCACTGAGATGGAAAAGTATTTTGAGTATGAAAATGTTCCTGAGGAAAAGAAGGTGAAGATTGCAAGCACAAAGTTGAAGAGTCATGAATCCTTGTGGTGGGAGCATCTACATTTGGACAAAAAAAGGAAAGGCAAAGACAAAATTAAAGTATGGAATAAGATGGTAAATAAGTTGAAAGGAAAGTTTTTACCTTATGATTATCAGATTAACCTAGTTAGGTGAATGCAAAGTTTGATGCAGAAAGATAGCTTGGTAAAAGATTATACTAAGGAATTCTATAGATTAGATATTAGATCTGGACATGATGAAGATGAAGTGGAAAGAATTTATAGGTATCAAAATGGGTTGAGAGTTTCCATCCAAGAAGAAATCAGTTTGGTTAAATTGGAAAACATTGAGGAAGCTTATCGTTTTGCCTTGAAAGATGAGGAGAAATTGAACAAAAGACATGAGAAAAGACAAATAGGTAGAGGTGGTAGATTACCTAGAGGAAGAGGTATATCTTATGGTGAAAACAATAGATCTGATATGGAAAAGACAAATCTAGATAAAGGCAAGACCGAGTGGAAGGTGAAATTTCATCTAGAGGAAGAGGCAATAACTATTGAGGTGGTTATAATAGAGGTGGATTCCAAGGAACTTGTTACAATTATGGAGAAGGACATAGATCATTTGAGTGTACACATGCACGTAAGATAGTCGGTAGCAGTAGAAATGATTTGGTGGAAGAAGATTCACCAAATGAACCTAAAAAGGAAAATAATTTGATGGTAAGGAGAGCACTTTGGAGTGAAATTAATAAAGAAGATCTGGTAAGGAAAAAAATTTTCAAGACCAGATGTAGAGTTTCTGATGAAGTGTGGAAGGTAATCATTGATTTATGAATGTGTCTTCTATTTATTCCTTTTTAGACACATACTCCAATCTCACTTCCTTTTTATTCACTTTCTCTCCTAGAAAATGATACTTGATTGATATGTTCTTTTTCTTTGCATGATGTACTAGATTCATGGAAATATTTACAACACTATAATTATCATAGTTAATCATAATAGGTTCATCAAAGGTAAATCCAATATCAGATAACATGTATTTTATCCAAATCATTTAAGTACAATTACCAGTAATAACAATGTATTCTACCTCTGCAGTAGATTAAGAAACTAATTTCTGCTTCTTGCTTATCAATGAGACTAACCTGCTTCCCAAAAAGAATGTGCCACCACTTGTTCTCTTTCTATCATCAACATCACATGCCTAGTTAGCATCTATGTATGCATATAAGGTGAAGTTATTATCCTTAGGATACCACATTCCAAAGTCTATTGTCCCTTTTAGATATATAAATATCCCTTTGATTGTTGTGAGGCCCTATCCCAACCCATCATAGAAAAGCTAATATTTTCCATATTTTTATTACCAGGATGATACACTATTTTGATACATTGACTTGTTGGACAGAGATTTCATATTATTTCTACTATGTGATGATATTTATTTTGATGATACTAGGACATACTGGATATGCTTATGATTTACTGATCTTGAGGTTGTGATTTAGCAGAAAGAATAGATTATGAGTTCTATGTTTTTGGAATTATAATTATGTTATGTGGTAAATGAATGTGTACTTAAGTACTAAATTTTGCAAATGATCTTTAAAAGTTAATTGTGAATGTTAGAGGATAAGTGATTAAAATATTTTGAGAATGATCATGTATATACTTGTGGATGACCTAATTCTAAAAGTAATATTTTTAATTCATGATTAGTTAAATGTATTAAATTGTTTATTATTGTTATATGTATTCTTTATTCCTTGAACTAATGATGATTTGATTAAGTGTGTAGGTGAATAGACCAAGGATCTAAACTGGGGAAACAAGATTGGATTTTTGTAAAATTTAGTAAAGAGCCAAGGTTAACTTGGTAGAGAGATATAACCTCGTTGTCTAAGTGATTTATTTTGTAAATGTGGATATGCATGTATGTTAATGTAATTTTTTCAATTGTGTAATTCCAACTAGGCATGCCAAGTATTTGTAAATGTGATGTGTTTTCTGGTTCCAATTGGCACTTGTACATGTGAGTTGGCATGCCCATGGGAGTTAAGGGAGATTAGACTTTCACCCTAGGGTCATCATGTGTGTCCCCATGTAGGGTTACTTTCCTTGGAAGCCAAACTTTGAGTCCCATTATGTATTTTCATGGGTTAACCCTTAGTGAGTTTTAGAGGGGTTAGAGTGAGCCCAAGGGGGTAGTTAGTGTTAAAAATAGCTAGCCCTATAGCTGTACTGGGGGTTAGGAATTATTTTTTGATCATTTGAGTGTCCAAATCTCATTTATGACCCTCATGAAGTACCCTTTTTCTAAAGTGGAGAAAATAGGAATGTGCGAGGACCATCATCTTCTCCAAAATTTTGGTCTTCCTTTTATTTATGAGAAGAGACAAGTTAGAGGAGAGTGGGGACTCAAGTCACCTCACATTATGTTTGGTAGGTGAGATTTGGTGAGGAAACCCATTTAGAGGAAGTTTGGAGGATATTTTGGGTGATTGCCCACTCTCCAAACTTGGAGACATATAGAGGAGTTAGTAGGATTTTGGGAGATTGGAGCAAGAGGAGGAAAAATATTAAGGAAGGAAAAGGCCTCAACATCTACTTCATTTTTACATTATCTTGGATCAATGTTGGTGCTCTCAAACCATGAAATTTTATGTGTTTCTTGCATTCTATGTTGTGTATGAATCTTGTCATTGAATATATGAGATTTGGAGTTTTATCTTTCTTTACATTTATTTGTTTCCTTGCTTTGGTGTATTGTGATGTTTATGGGTGTGAAAGCCTATACTCGCCCTTGGGAGGGAAGAACACCTTGTGGGTGAAGAGCTTTAGGAAAAACCTCTTAGTATAGAGTCTCTTCTCATGGAGAAGATGGATGAGGCATGGATGTATGGGCTCCATGTGCCATTGTAATGCTCTATTTCGGGGGTGATAAGGGAATGAAAGTTTTGTGAAGTATGGAGGTTTGTTGTTGGAATTTGTGAGCCTTGAGAAGGCATGTGCAATTTGGGTTTCTATGTGTTTTGAAAATCTCCTATATGGTTGTTTCCACCTTCACCCCTTTTATGGGTCCAAAGGTGACTCAATGTGTAAATAAACTTGGGAGGGTGTTCTTTTTTGTAATACATTTGTTGTTATTTTTATACTGTGCTTGTGTGTCACCCAATCTGTTCTTGTTTCCCCAAGCTCGGGGGTGGTCTCATAGAGACCTGGGATGGCAGGTGAGCTCTCATGGTCTATTCAAAATCCCTTTTTTTTACAAATTTGTGGATGCCTTAGTTTTCTTGAAGATTGAAGTTAAATCTTGGAAGGAGGAAGAAAGGAAAGTTGTTGTCTTTTAGTTTCTATGTAAAAATCCTCATGGGTACATTTGTATTCTTACTTCAAAATAAATTTTGCAAGCCTTGTAAAGTTTGTATTATTGTTTTCAAGAAGGAATATTTGTAAGTTATAAAGCTTTGAATTAAAATAAATATGCATTTGATTTCATTAAGTTCTTTATTATGAGTGCAACAAATAGGAAACTGGAAATGTTGCTAGAAAGTAAAAGAAAATAGAAAATTTTCTTATATCTATAAGATAAATTTGAAATAGACTATATTATCTCTTCTTTCAATGTGTAGACTTAATTTGTGAACAATTTTTTAATGAAAAAAAGAGGCATTTTTCATTTCTTATATATATATATTCTATTATTGTTTTATATGCTCAAAATATCTCTGCTAGAAATAGAAATAAAAGAACACATTTTCACTCCTTATATATATATATATATATATATATATATATATATACATATATATATACATATACATATATATATATATACATATACATATATATATATATATATATACATATATATATATATATATATACATATATATATATATACATATATATATATATACATATATATATATACATATACATATATATATATATATATACATATATATATACATATACATATATATATATACATATATACACACACACACACACACACACACACACACACATATATATATATATATATATAATCTGTATTTTACATTTAACACATTGCTACAGAAATAAATAAAAAATATTTAATACATTCTATATGTCTAAAGAAATAATACTAATTAAAAAATTAATGTTTTCTTCTCAAGATCTGATTTGCTTCTTTTCAAAAAATAAATATATTAAAAAATATTTAATTAAATTTAAAAAAACAAAAATTAAAAAAATTAAAAATTTAACAAAGTAGGGTGGGGTGACCAAAACCCTTGACCCTAGGTGGCTAGGAAGGCTGATGACCCTTTCCCCACCTATGTCCCCTCTTGTTGCAGAGAGGTGCAGGAGTGGGGGAGGGATTCGGCCCCCCTCTCCACCAATTTTGTGAGTGGATGCCTCCAACGATGGGTCCACCACAAAGTGATGGTGGCGGTGACAGCTCTCAGCCCCTCTGCCAAACGCTCACCCCCACCTTGCGCGTGGTCTATGGAAACCTCACAAAAAAATAAACCAAAGGCATTTTTTTGCCGACGTAAGTAATACTCAATTTTAAAATATATATACATAATGATCATACATATATATTAATATATATATGTGATCCTCATCATCTCCCTCTATAAAATTTTGACTTGCAGACTTGTATATGTAAACAAAAAAAAACCTAGGGTTTGGAGACAAAAAAAAAGTAGAGAGAAGGTGAAACGAGAAAGAGATACCCATGTTAGGATTAGGTAATACTGAGATGAGGGGTGAATTAGTATTACAACACTTTAATCTAAAATTCAACCAATTATAAATAAACCATATGAATGCAAAAATGAAAAGAACATAAACACATAACACATAACTCATGACACCATTATTTGTTCTCGAGGAAACTGTGGCCAATGAAAAATCCCAGTGGGGATGGTACCTGAAACTATGCACTAAAATATGGTATCCTTTTTAGGAGATCTAGCCCTGTTAGGAGCTGAGTATTACATAGTACATTTTCTTTCTAGAGGAATACAAAACCTTGTTAGGGGTATACAAAAACCATGTTAAAGGTGGTGAGCTTACAACTCTTACAATCAAAATACTGTCACAAAGTATTCTTCAAAAGATGAACAAAACAAGCATCTACTATGCTTAGATAGTTCCAGTTATAGCTCTATCAAACACTGATCTCATGTCTACTATCTGCTCTTAGATTCACATCTATCACATCATCATCACAATCACTCTAATCGCTTCCACAAAACACTCTATACTTATACAAACTCTGTCATCCAGTCGACACTCCAAATACAACTCAAAACATAATAAATACTTATGAAAACAATCAACATAGAGTCAGTGATCATATATTACCAAAGTATCAGAAATATACAACATTTATCTAACTTATCACATTACCAAACCAACTAACCTTGCCTCAATCATTGCAACTGCTCATATGCCTTGTTACACTGATTCTTTGTCTTCGCATACCTTCACAACATTGTATTTCTCTGATCTCTTCAAAAACACACGTGCGACCTTAACCTAAGGTCATACATATCCCAAAATGTCTTCTACTAACTTCACAAGCCATAATACATCATACATTATTATCGCTAACCAAAACTATAACACGGTATACTGTTATCTTGATTCTGTACTTAGTCATTTTCATGACTACGACTCCAGTAAAAAAACTCTCTACATGCGATCACTCTAGCATAAGTATTTCCATAAATGAAAACCCTCAAGTGATCCCTAGTGCTCCCAAAAAATCACTTGCCAACAATCTCTCCCTTTGGCATTGATGGAAACACTTAGGGGAAAATGACTAAGTGTCTAAGCACTATCTCCCTTCTACTATATACATATACTTTCCTTTTCTTCCTCTCTTTTTTTTTGTTTATTTTAATTCTTTTTCTTCTTAATTTTTCTCTTCTCTTCCTCTCTTCATTTTTATCTTCTCTTCCTCTCCCTTGACATCAATGGAAAAGGTACTTACAAAATTTCAAAATTTCTAAGCACAAAAAGACTTAGTGCTTACTCACTAGATTTAGAATATCTAGGAAAGAATCTTCCAAGGTCTTCGCTTCCTCAGCCCATGACTTTATCAAAATTTGACTAACATGGATCAATCCATTCAGTGCATAGGATGTTGTTTCAACTACCTTCAGCTCAATGGGTATAGACATTGGTCCTTCTATCTTCTCCATCTTTGAGAGATGAGCTTCAAGCATTGATATCTTAGGAGTAAACTCTTCAGCAAACCAAATCTATCTACTACTCTCCCTTTCTCCACATTCAAAACACTTATTTTATCCAAAAGCTTGGATGCATGTTTATCCATTTCTACCATAGTTTGTGAAGATGTTTCACATTTTTCCATAAAGCTATCAAGTGTAGCCTTGTACTTGACGAAGATGTCTTCAATGTTCTTCACATGTCTACAAGGATTTACGCAGTGATTGTATATCTTTCTTCCTTGTGCTACATAGATCTTAGCCTTAAGTGTATTTTCTTTTAGAATGTCCAAGTCCCATGAAATGGACTGAAAAACTTCCTTCTACTTTTTCTACAAGAAAATCTTCTCTTCCTTATCCTCTGCGGTCTCCAACAGTGACTCAAAGTGACTGTCAAAGCTGTCTGATACCATGGCTAGGTTTTCTACTTCATCCTTTCCTTGAAAAACAATAGGTGTAGGGAGTAATTTGTTCACTATCTCCATTTCCCTATTATACACCTTTACTCTTTTGTCTCCTTTTTGTACTAAAATTTCCTTTGCCTTAGTGAAATCCATGAAGGATAACCTCATGAGTTCATCCTCATCCATGCTCTCTACATCTGCACTCAATGGTTTGGCCATACTTGCCAACAATAGAGTAGAGGAGGTGTCATGTTTTTTCTTTTGCTCCATTCTTATCTCAACTAATTTTTCTACTCCAATCTCTTCTACCTTCCTTTCTTCTTGTTGTATTTCCTTCTCTTCTTGTTTTTCCTCTGTATTCTCTTCCTTTATCTATCCTTCTTCTTCAAATATCATCGCATTGTCTAAGTTTTCTTGAAATGGGTCATTTACATCATGCGAGGTGTTAAGGGTCACATGCACACCAGAGACAGAAGTATGGTTTCATGCTAGCTTGTTCACTTTCTTCTTCTATCTTGGAACTTTCTCCCATTCCTAAGGGTGTAGGCTTGGTAACTTTGGGAGGTGAAGTCTTCTTGGGCATATCACTCACAAGGATTTGATCTAGTGCCTTTTGAGTATCCTCTATGACTTCATCATACTTTCTTGCCATGATTTTCACTAGTCTAGCCTTGGTCCTCAACAAAGGTTTCAATTCTTTGACGATTCTCTCCCTTTCTTCTATAGAAACAATAGGTAACATGTCTTCAATAGTCATGTTCCTTATGTTCTCATCCTCATATTGTGCCAACTATTTTCTAATCTCTAACTTTCTACATAGTTCCTTAGGAATGCTTCCTTCTATCTCCAACAAGTTTTTCTTGAAAACTAACAAATGTTCAATTATAGTATCCTCAATTATTGCTTTATGTTAGGGCCATACCTTTCATAGTATCTATTTATTGTCTTTAAGTTCATATCTCTTATCACTCTCTTATGTAACATTTGAATGTATGGCTTGATCCACAGATATTGTGGCCTCTTTTGAACTGATTTTTCTTCTTCCTTCTCAGTTAATTTTTTCTTCTTTCTTCTTTGTTTCAACTTCTACCTTCTAATTATTTGGACTGCTTTGTTTGGTAGATCTTGTAGATCTTCTAGGAGTGTTTGCAAGTACCACTTCTTTTGTAATCTTCTCAAGAGAGACTAATAAATCTATCACACTAGGAATAGAACTTTCTATCTTTTCTACTTCAGAGGGAGGAGGTGCATCAATTGCCATGATGGAAGAGGCTTTTTTCATCTTTGATCTTATGTTCTTTAGTTGCTCCCTAGTGATTCCTACCTTCGTAGTGATATCCTCAACTATTTTATTAATCTTTCTCTTCCTTGTCACTTTTTCTTGTTCTTCTCTAACCTTTCCAGACTTTTTCCTATATGTTACCCATCTTTCTTCAAAAGTGTCTATTTCTACTGCCAATACATGCTCTACCTACATAGTTAGAACCTCATAACTAACTTCATACCCCATAGAGTAACACCACTTCTTCCTAGGCTCGACTACCTCAAAGCACACATAATCATTTTCAACCATGAAATAGATAGTGTCCTTATACTTCTCAACTAGATCTTCAAGTATCCTATATCTTTCCTTCATCTTCCTTTGTAGGATTTTGGTCATAGAAAATAGTTCTCCATCTACTCAATTCTTGTCTTGTCTTTGGTATCTTTCAAAAATTTGAATTCCAGTAGGTACATCATCTTTCCATACACTAGGGTGCATGCCAAGGAATTTGTGTATAATGTGGATGTACATATGAACCAATAGTGATCCAAACCCAAATGCATTGGTCTTGTCTTTCTTTATAACCTTCACATTATCCAAAAACTATTGTGCAAGAACTTCACATTGATTATATTTCTTGTTTTCCTTAACCATTCTATAAGCCATCATAATAACGTTAATGGATACTAAGTTAAGTCTTCTTCTATAGAACATTTTGTAACCTGATATCATAGCTACCAACCTCACATCTTGCTGATAGATGTCATTAATTGTCATAGCTCTCTTATCCCACTTAGAATGGGTTAGGGTTTCCACCTATTTTATTATGTTCTTCTCTTCTACTAGGAGGGCTCCATCATTATCCAATCCAGTTATATCACGAATCATTTGAGCACATATCTTTACCAGTTGTTCTCCAATCCATATAAATTGATCATGGATTCTACTTAAGATTATCTTGAACTATTCATTTTCATGAAACTCATTCAATAGAGTTAATTTGATGATGAACTAATCTTCCAAGTATTTAAACTTATCTACCATCTTCCCATCTGCTTCTATCATTCCATCTAATTGACTATAGATATTGACATCTCCTATGATCTCATACTTGCAATGTATATAAGCCCTAATATCCTCCACATGAAACACGTCGTAAGGGGTTTGTGAAAATTCTCCTTCCGGATCATCCTCACAAGACTTAAATGGATGTTTCTTGAAATTATACCTATGTCTATCCACAACATCAAAGATTATGGGTGCATCCATAACTTCTGAATAAGTATAAAGTCTAAATACCTTTAACACACTATATCCAAAACTTTGCTTCAAGCGATCACACAATATTATATCGGATAGATGATTGAAATGCTTCACAAATCTACTTTCCTTGGTCGGTGATTATCAAACGATGCAGAAATGATATGATTCAAGATCTTTTATCCTTTGTAAGTTGAGTAAGTGCATTAATCACAGGTAGCTCAACTTCACATGTTGTCCAGTCAACATAAATCTTGCGAATACAGAATATGAATCTCCAAGTGTTGTGATCACAACCATACACTCTATAGTGTTTGTACATACCATTCCTAAGCTTGCATGAGCCCAGTCCACATAATCAAGGGTTGGATATATTCTAGTGTCTGCATCCAATGCTCCCCCTAAGGCCATGCGGCCTTCTAGGTCGATGTCTCAATGAAATCATCATGTGAAGACACAGTAGCATTTATTTTCTCTCCTTGAACCAATGCCTTATTGAACTCTTTTATCTTCCATATCTTCTCATCTTATTCATTTTCAGATTTCTTGAAATGATTATCAAACTCATCCATATACTAATTAAGACATTTACCACTATCACCAACATTCTTCTTTATGACCATAGGAGGTGGTCCTCTTGGTTCTCTTGGTCCTCTTCTATTGTCCTCTCCATTGTATTTGAAAAACTTTTCTATGTGTCCAAGGTTGTTGCATTTGTAACTGTTGGAAATATTCAAGACTAGCCAAGTTACTGAGAGGGGAGGGGTGAATCAGTAACTTCAAAACTTTTTACAAATTGCAGATCTTAACAATATTCCAAATAAAATTTAGATCAGTAAGCTAACTAAATGCATGAGTAACTGAAAGAATAAAACATTCATAACACTTTGAACATAGAGATTTGGTTACCCAGAAACCTTCCAAATAGAAAGTAAAACTGGGGTGGGGATGGTACCCACAAAACTTCAATATTGCAGTATAAAGTTGGCCGGTTAAGGCTTACAATGATCACTTCTGATGATCTGCCCTGTTAGGAGCAATAAGGACTACTAGGTCCACCTTGTTAGAGAATTTACAAACATACAATGAAGCATGCACTCGGTTAAGAGATTTTACAAAAGACTGTTAAGTCTACCCTGTTAAAGGATTTGATGTTGACTCACCTGTTAGGATGAAATAGTATATCTCTTACTTGCAACTAAATTTGCTGATTGAGATTCCTTGATGTACTAATCAGCTTCTATTATAAATATGTCTCTATTGCTCCTTATACTGTTGTAGCCATTTGTAATTCACTTATCTCTGCTTTCCATGCATCTTCGCATATGCACATACACTTGTCATATATTTCATGCACACACTTCTCTCTTTTTCACACATTCTTGCACTTTGGATATGATACAAAACATTTCTTATATATCAATCCAAAATAATTACAAAGTTGGCTGCAAAAATACAAGTCAACACAAGTATTACAGAGTCGGCCCTGATGTAGTTACAAAGTTCCTGCAAACTAACTCGGTGACTTTCTGATACTTGGCATCCACTGCAATACTCGGTATCAACATGCTCTCAGTAGGAGTGGAGGTGCGGTCCATACTAACCACTCAGTCATAGTTTTGAACTCGGTATACACTAGAGACTCGGTAGATACATTGTCACTTAGTAGAAACTGAATTCCCTATTTACCGTGCTGGCACTCGGTAAACACTGTTCTGCTTGAACTGCTCAGTAAGCACTGTTCTTCTTGGATTGCTCGGTAAACATTGCAAAGCTCAGTAAGCACACAAAATCTGAATAAGTGTTGTCACTAATGATAAACATAGTAAATGCCAACAATCTCCCGCTTTGGCATTAGTGACAAAAACACTTATTGCCCAAAATTTATATACAATCATGTTGATACTAGTTTTTTATTTTTCAAAATTTGTCTTTGTCATTATGCTCTATATACATTTTATGTCTCCCCCATACAGTATACATATATACAAGTATCTTATATCTCCTATATCTCTTGTTCTCATATCTCTTCTCATATCTCCCCCATTCATCACATACTCTCCCCCTTTTTGACAATAATGCCAAAGGTGTATATACAAATATTTTACACGGAGATGCCAAAATGTGAGAGAAAATTAGAATGTACCTTGCCAATCAGTGCCAGAGTTCTATCCCAATTCTCTTATAGAATCTTGCATGTATGAAGTGCCACTTGGACTTCTGTAGAGAGTTCAATCATGTGATTTGCAATTGAAAACTGATTGTCATGGATCAATGTTTTTGAGTGAGCAATGTGCTTCTGCATTGTATCCATGATGGGAAGGATCATATTATGAATATCTATTAATGTTGACCTAATCCTTGCATCCTCTTTCAGCAATTCTGATTGCTTACCAGATAGGAATCTGATTTGCATATGATGTGCAGAGCTTGAACTAGGTTCAAGTTGCAGCTTTTGTGCACTGACTTTCAGATCCTCATCAATTTTATACAATTTGTCCTTAATTTCCTTTGAGAACTCAGCAACATTACATAGCTTGGCAATAAGTGATGTTACATTGGAGTAGGAGGATTCAATGTTTGACAAAACTGAAGATAGCTCTACCTGATTTATAGCTATTTACTGAGCAATATGTTCAAGCACTTTATTGTCAAACTTCTTTTCTGCTTTCTCAATTAACTTTTCTTGACCAGAAGAGTCCTCATTGAACTTAGTGACTGCCTCTGCCAACTGTAACAAAATGTGTTGAGAGGAATCAACTTCAACACCTATTGCTTCTATCAAAATATTCTTGGCATCCTCAATGATCTTATATTCCTTATCTCTTTCCTCTTTTAGTTTCTTCTGCTTTGATTTCTTCTAGAGGAGTTCACCAACCAATTGCATTTGATCGGTAGAAATATTTGCAAAATCTAATTGTGGAATTTCTATCTGCTCATCCAAATCTATATCTTCTTCTATATCTTTACTCTTGCTCAAAAATCTTATACTCGGTTGAGCCTTAGGTTCAACTGTCATTGTACTTAATGCCTTTGTAGTAGAAATTATTGTAGACACAGTAGGACTTGTAGTGAAAAATGATAAACTTCCAACTGATGGAATGCTAACTGGAATACTTGATAAACCCAAAACTGAAGTATTTACAACTGTAGAATCTGAAGTACATAATGAGGTATCCAAAACTGAAGTACTTGCTGCTAAAAAACTCAAAACTAAAGAAGGTACTAAAGTTGATGCAGGAGACTGCAACTTGGTGGAAGGAGGCTAAAGCTCGGTAGATGAAGTGGTAGCCACTTCTGTCATTGATACATTGAGTTGTGCTAGTGATGATTAGACATTTGATGCATCTGTAGGAGTTGTCACAATCACACTTGAGGCTATCTCCAGGCTAGATGTAGCAACTTTTGCTGGAGAGTGAGGAAGTGAGGCAATTACCTCTGTGGCTATCCAAATAGTATCATCTTCCTCATCATTCTACTTTCCTTCCTCGGTAGCTTCTTCCTCTGCTTCTTCTACCTCAACATTATCTATCTGAACTGCTTCTTCTTCTTCATCACTATCATCTTCAATATCTTTTATTATCACAGTTTCAACACTCAGTCTGTGAAGATGATAGATGTTTTTCCATGTAGTAGTGGCACTCTTTACAACCGATTCTACATTTTTTATCATAATCAGACAAGTGTTGAATCTGAGTGTCATCTTACTCTCATTTTCTTTCAATGCCTTATTAAATTCAGCATTTTTCAAATTTGGCATTAACTGTCTTAAGGTTTGAGCATATATATCCTTGACAGTTTGCTTTGCATTCTCCCATCTCATCTTGACTTTTTCCAATAGAACATTTGGAATTTGTGAAGCCATATCATCAGGTGAGTACTTCCATTGCCCCATTTTCTCAATAACAACATCTTCAATCTCCTTCTGCTCTGTCTCTATTCTAATTTTATATTTGAGAGATCTGAAGTTTTCGATTCCAAATCCTTCTCTCAAAATATTAATGTCTTCTTCAAATGTGGGAGGAGGCCTTTTAAATACTACATCACCACTATTTTTACCTGCCTTGCCCCTTGTTTTTCTTGTGAAGACTGCAGTAGATTGTTTAGGTGCCTCGGTGATGGTCACCTTCCCTTTCTTCTTCATAGGTACTTGTTCTTCTTCACTCTCATTCTTTTCTTATTCTTATTCAATATCCTCTCCTTTTCCCTCAGTTAACATTAGAGGTGTGCTAGATTGCATCTTGGCCATCCTCTTTCTACCTTTGTTAACCGCCTGTGGAAGCTTTATGCTTAGCTCAATTCTTATCTTGGCTTCATCATATGTTCCAAAGTATGGAGCCTTTGGCTCAACATGTTGATTAATTAGGGCTTCAATTATGTTCTTTGTATCATCAATATTTACCTCATAAGGAAGAGGTTTCACCCATACAATTCTTGGCCTTACTGCCTGAATGTACACTCTATCACAATCAACCATAAAACAAATATCATCCTTATAATCTTCCACCAACTTTTGTGGAATCTTGAACCTATTGTTCATCTTCTCCTTAAAGGATTAAAAATAGATATCCATTATGCTAACAAGATTTTCACCCATTTCTGCAATGTACTCATTTATCTGATAAAGAACAGGCACATCCTTTCTCCATAATATCGTGCCTTTAGATGGGAAAAACTCTTGAGCATAGAAAAATAAACAAACCAACAGCGAGCCAAACTTACATGGATTGTTCTTTGAGGTTTGGATGCTCTCCATATTCTTGTTGAACTGCTTCAACAACAAATCTGCTAGGTCAAATGACAAGTTGTTCTTCACAATTTTGTAAGCTAGGTCAACTACTTCACACGGAACACTATTCTACCGACTAGAAGTATATATCTTGTGAGCTATGACATATGTCCCAAATTTCAATTCTACATCAATAATGCTGCTTATCCTCATACCTCTACCATCCCACTCGGCTAGGGTTTTCTTTTCTAGCTCCGCTCGACCTAGGGTTTTTGTAGATTTAGCTTTGTCAAGCATGTGAAGACCAGTGATCCGATGAATCATCTTCTTTGTTATTTCCACTAGTTGCTCAAGCCAAATTCATCCTTCATGCACTCAGCTTAGGATATATCTAATCCATTTTATTTGGAAACTCTGAGGCAAGTGGGTGATATGTGTCAAACCCTTATCTTCCAAATATTTATACTCCAGTTTGAGAACACCATCAACACACAGTTCATTTTGGGCAACATCTATCTCTAGGGTTCCAAGCTCTTGAATTGTACCTTTAAAATGACTACAAATGTCATTAACAAGAAGTACCTTGGGAGGGATCTGAGATTGAGCTCCACTCGGGTCTAGGGTTCTTGCAACCGCGGGCATGAGTTTGAAATCCGGTGCTTTCCATTCTCCTTGGACCAACATTTCCGAACCTTTCTTCACTTTGGTGCTGGTTGATGCCATGGTAGCTCAGTAGACAAAGAGAATTCTTCAAAAAATTTCTACTTCAAATTTTGCTTTGAATCGCTTGATTGCACTAAGAAATCTCTCTGCTCTCAATATGCTAAAATTCACGATGAAGAATGAACTCAATTTCATGTTTTTTGTTAAAACTTTGTCATTAATGCTTAGTACGAAAGTAGGTAAGTTTGGCATTGTATAGGACAGGTTGTCATCCACTATTGCATTGATTTCTCAGTGAAGACTCTGCAACTTAGTGATCATAAGAATTCATACTGCTCCGACCATACTCGGTAACCACATGAAATTTGGTTACTCCCGACCTTGCTCGGTGATAACTGATACCAACCTTCTTAGTGATCCTTCTGTATCTTGCATACTGATTGGATCTTTCTTCCTTTCAATTCTGGAACTATTTGGAATTTGTCTATGAAGATACAGTTCTAGTGCTTTCTTGGGGACTTAGTTGGAATTGATAGAGCCACCCTCTTCATGAGTGACTTCATTGCTTGGACTGGTTTGCTCGGTAGGTTTAGGAATCCACTGTTGTCTCATCTGCTTCTAGATGCTATCTGCTTTTGCTTTCTTTTCATCTGCAACTCTACCTGAATTCATGCAATTTTTAGCTATATGACCAAGTTTAGTGCATGTATAACATCTTATGGTAGTATCTCTTTTTCTCAAGTGATGCCTTACACAATTTATGCCAATGTGTCCATATTTTCCATAGTAATGACACCTACACCAAGTGTTGTAATCCCAACTAAATATTGCTTTCACAATTTTTTCTGCTAGATTGGATGTTTTAGATCTGCATTCAGATGCCTTGTGACCTTGTTTGTTACATTTGTGACATTTTCCTTCAAATCTTGGTTTCTCCTTGCATTCATTTGCTTTATGACCATGCTGATTGCAATTGTAGCATTTTCCATTGAATTTTGTTTTTCCATTGCTCCAACATTTGTTTGAAGTATGAACTAATTTGCCACAGTGATTACAAGTAGGTTTCTGATTCTTTTGAGTACCTTGATTGGAGGATTCACCTTCCTCTTTGTATCCAAGTCCTACTTTTCCTTTTTGCTTATGCAGTTGATTCATATCTTCTTGAGATTTCATCATTCTCTCATTGATTTTCCTTTCAGTGTTTAGGTCATTCACCACTCTTAAACTATTTTGCTTTTTAGATCTCAACTCCTCTGTTATCCTTTCATTTTCTGATCTCAGAGTCAAAATTTCTTCATTTGCATTGGAGACTTAATCAATAAGGTTTTCTAGCTGAAGAGTTTGATTCTGGATTTCATTGTTCTTTCCATCTATTTCATCTTTCATCTTGTTTCTTTGTTCCAAGATTTCACAAAATCTTGTTGACTGAATTTCCTGTTCTCTTTTCAATTTTCTTACTTCTTCTTGTAGAGATCCATTCTTTTCTAGGAGTTCTTTGATTGCATTGTTTGCTTCATCTGAGCTGCTTGAAGGAAAAAAATCTTCAATCTTTTCTTCAACATACTCATGGTCATTCATCTAATTTGCAAGTTCCTTCCTTCTTTTTAGGGATTGGGAAAGATGCTCTTTTGCTTCCTTGAGTTGAGCTATGGCCATTTCCAAATCTAGCTTTTCATTTTCAATTACTTTGTTAAGTCTGAATATCTCCATTGTCCTGGATCTTTACTCAAGCTGTCAAACTTTATCTTGAGAACCACAAAGCTCTGATACCAATTGTTGGAAATATTCAAGACTAGCCAAGTTACTGAGAGGGGAGGGGTGAATCAGTAACTTCAAAACTTTTTACAAATTGTAGATCTTAACAATATTCCAAATAACATTTAGATCAATAAGCTAACTGCATGCATGCGTAACTAAAAGAATAAAACATTCATAACACTTTGAACATAGAGATTTGGTTACCCAGAAACCTTCCAAATAGAAAGTAAAACTGGGGTGGGGATGATACCCACAAAA
The DNA here is from genome assembly GCA_027943335.1 of Chamaecyparis obtusa. Classification (NCBI taxonomy): domain Eukaryota; kingdom Viridiplantae; phylum Streptophyta; class Pinopsida; order Cupressales; family Cupressaceae; genus Chamaecyparis; species Chamaecyparis obtusa. The sequence continues at coordinate 767,364 of BSBK01004943.1, read as the reverse complement.
ATTCAATACTGCAGTATAAAGTTGGCCGATTAAGGCTTACAATGATCACTTCTGATGATTTTCCCTATTAGGAGCAATAAGGACTGCTAGGTCCACCTTGTTAGAGGATTTACAAACATACAATGAAGTATGCACTCGATTAAGAGATTTTACAAAAGATTGTTAAGTCTACCCTGTTAAAGGATTTGATGTTGATTCACCTGTTAGGATGAAACAGTATATCTCTTACTTGCAACTAAATTTGTTGATTGAGATTCCTTGATGTACTGATCACCTTCTGTGATAAACATGTCTTTGCTGCTCCTTATACTATTGTAGCCCTTTGTAATTCGCTTATCTCTACTTTCCATGCATCTTCGCATATGCACATACACTTGTCATACATTTCATGCACACACTTCTCTCTTTTTCACACATTCTTGCACTTTGGATATGATACAAAACATTGCTTATATATCAATCCAAAATAATTACAAAGTCGGTTGCAAAAATACAAGTCAACACAAGTATTACTAAGTCGGCCTTGATGTAGTTACAAAGTTCCTGCAAACTAATTCAGTGACTTTCTGATACTCGACATCCATTGCAATACTCGACATCATCATGCTCTCGGTAGGAGTGGAGGTGTGGTCCATACTAACCACTCAGTCATAGTTTCAAACTTGGTATACACTAGAGACTTGGTAGATACAGTGTCACTTGGTAGAAACTGAATTCCCTGTTTACCGTGCTGGCACTCGGTAAACACTGCTTATCTCATCACTCGGTAAACACTATTCTACTTGAACTACTCGATCAACACTGTTCTACTCAGATTGCTTGGTAAACATTGCGAAGTTCGGTAAGCACACATAATCTAAATAAGTGTTGTCATTAATGACAAACATGCTAAATGCCAACAGTAACATGTAGGTGGTCTCCTTCTATCTTGATTTACTTGTACCTTAAAATACCATGTAGTATGCCCAAATTTATTGCATTTTAGGCATGTGATCTTGGCTACTGACTCTTCTATGATGTAGTCTTGTTTATATCTAGACTGATTAGGTTTTCTTCATTTTTCTTTCTTATGTCCATAATCATAATAGTTATAACAAAAACCAAAAAAGGGTTGAAAGAACTGTTACCTCTACAATCTCTCTTCATGTGTCCAAGTTTTTTGCATCCAAAGAATCTACCTCTGAAAGGTTTGGTCTGATCTCTAGGTCTCTCAAAAGTAGTTCTTTCTTTAGTCTTTGCTTCATTTTTTTCTTCATTAGTCTTAAAACATTCTACTTCATTGAATCCAACTCCAGTCATGTCTCCTTTAGGTTTCTATCTTTCCCTTTGTTCATCAATCTTATCACTACTCATGTGTAACTTTTCAATATGCAATTTGGATTGAGTGAGTTCTCCTTTTATGATTTGATCATACTTCTCCAATTCCTGACACTTATCCTTGTAGTGATCAAGTTTAGTCTTCATTTATCCTATTTGCTAATTTGCTTCTTTTAGTGACTCTTCAACTTTGTATCTTGCATCCTTTTCATGTTGAATCTCTTTAATCATCAGAAGATTGATTTGTTCTTTTTCCTGTACTAGCTTCTTTACTCGGTCTAATGTATCATTGTCTGAATCCTCTTTTATCTTGTCCATAAGGTCTTATTTCTTACTTCTTGAAGTTTCAAGCTATTTCTTTAGTTTCTTGATGAAACCTTATGCTCTTTTCAATTTGAATTTCAGTTCGCCATTCTCATCCTTCTCTTTGTCCAGGTCATCAAGTGCTACTTAAATTTCTCTTGCAAACCTTCTAAATCCATTCTGATCTCCCTTAAGTTGTTAGGCTTTCTCTCCAAGGGCCAATAGCTCTGATACCAATTGTTAGGATTAGGTAATACTGAGAGGGGGTGTGAATTACTATTATAGCACTTTAATTTAAACTTCAACCAATTATTAATAAACTATATGAATGTAGAAATGAAAAGAACATAAACACATAACACATGACTCATGACACCATTATTTGTTCTTGAGGAAACCCTGACCAAGGGAAAACCCCTGTGGGTATGGTACCCACAACTATGCACTAAAATATGGTATCCCTGTTAGGAGCTGAGTATTACATAGTAAATTTCCTTTCTAGAGGAATACAAAACCCTGTTAGGGGTATACAAAAACCATGTTAAAGGTGGTGAACTTACAACTCTTACAATCAAAATACTATCACAAAGTGTTCTTCAAAAGATGAACAAAACAAGCATCTGCTATGTTTAGATAGTTCCAGTTATAGCTCTGTCAAACACTGATCTCGCATCTTCTCTTTGCTCTCAGATTCACATCTATCACATCATCATCACAATCACTCTAATCAACATAGAGTCAGTGATCATATATTACCAAAGTGTTGGAAATATACAATATTTATCTGACTTAGCACGTTACCACACCAACTAAGCTTGCCTCAATCATCGCGACTGCTCATATGCCTTGTTACACTGATTCTCTATCTTCACATACCTTCACAACACTGTATTTTTCTGATCTCTTCACAAAAACATGTGTGACCTTAACTGAAGGTCATACATATCCAAAAATGTCTTCTACTAACTTTGCAAGCCATAATACATCATACATTATTATCACTAACCAAAACTGTAATGTAGTATACTGCTATCCTAATTCTGTACTTAGTCATTTTCATGACTGTGACTCCAGTACAAAAAATCTTTGCATGTGATCACTCCAGTATAAGTATTGCCATAAATGACAACCCTCAAGTGATCCCTAGTGCTCCCAAAACATCACTTTCCAACAACCCATTTTAGGGCTTTTCATATGGGCCCTAACCCTAATTTCAGATTAGGGTTATGGATTTTCAATTGGAGAGCTTTCCCTATATTTTAAAACTGTTGTTTAATGATAATTTATTATTATTATTATTATGGGAGTGATTTAAAATCTTCTTGGTGGGAATTTAACTACACCTCTATATTTTTTAATCCATTACTAAAATACATTTAGGTTATTCTTATGGAGATAATAAATAATATTTTTAAACAAAAATTTAATCAATTTCATAAGGATATCTAATTGATGTTTTGAATGAAATTTAATAGATTAATCAAATTTAAATGTTCTAATATGCTAAGCTGAAATTTATTTATGTGGATGGATATGAGGCTTTATAGATAAGAATATTACCTTCTAGGGAAAAAAAAATTCAAACAAATAAAAGTCAAATATTTTTCTCTAATAATGCGGTCTAGAGAAACTTTTATTATTTTAAATTAAAGGTGATTGCACTATTAAATAAGTAATCCTTATGATGTAACATTATACTAATTGATTTGGAATTTAAATGAAGGTATATTTGAACCATAGATTTGTTAAAATTTTATTTGTAAATAGAATATTACTTTTATCTTAATTGGTTAAACTCTAATGAACAATAAGATAAAGTCTTTATGATCAACAATAGAAATTTAAATACATGGTATTTTAATTATGGCAGAATCGAGTTTCATTAATACTTAAAATTAAAACACTAGATAATGTATCTTAAAGTTGGCACTATAGTTTTTAGGTTTAACATTGCAATGCTAATCCTTGTTAAGAATTTAATCTTGAATAGAGCAGCTAGTCAATATAAACATAATTTAGTAGACTTAATTAAATGGATGAAATATTTTAGAGTAATGTTGCCTTTTAATATTAGAGTAACCTTTATGTGAACTTTTGAACATTAAATAAAATCAAGTTATCTAGGGTGAATCTTGACCTCATTAAAATAAATTATTAAATTATCATGACCTTTAAACTATTTTAGTAATTTGGTTAGTGACCTATCATATCACCTGGAAACTTTGGAAACTCAAGGGTTGAGGGAAGTTGACTCACGCCATGATTCTCCTTAATCCTAAAGTTAATAAATACACTTAACCACTCAACCTTATTTGATACCTTACTTGGTTAGTTTGAAATGCTTGTTTAGTAAACATTAGATTACCATTTTGCGTCAACCCTCACCTTTTTGTTATAGTTTATTAAAAAAAAAAAATTGTGGCATTTTTTCATGCTAATTTGGGCATGACAATTGCTACTTCATGAAATCTTGCAACAAGACACAGTGACTCATGTTATTTATGTCTTATGATGATTATAGTATGTGGATTCTATTTATGATGCTAATTATAATCTAGATCATGCTTGTTGATTTATGCTATACATGCTTAGATACACATTTTCATGAGAAATATTTAATCATGGTTAGATTTAATTTTTACATGAATTATGCTTTAAAGATTAAGAAATAGTATTGGTGATATGTCATGATGTTAGAATTCTGCAAGTACTATGTATGAGCATTACCCTAGTGGAAATTGTAACTAGAATTTGAGTTATGCATATTGAATAATGTCTGCAATTATGTAATAGTGAATTGTTATATGTATTTATATGTGATTTTGTTTCCTTGGACTATAGATGCTCAAGTTTAGTATGCAAGAAAGAAAACCATGGAACTATTCAGAGAATCACAGCTAAACCTATGTACAATTATGGAAGCCAAGGTTAAATCTATTGAAGAGATTGAAACCTCATTGTAATGCATTTTTATTTGTAAACATAATTATTAGATTAAATTAATTTTGGTATTTTAGATATGTCACTTGTAAATGTGAAGTGTATTTTATGGTGTCACTTGACACTAGTGATGTCTATGTGGATAGTGACAAGTCAATTAGGGTTTGGCAAGAGTTACCCAACCTAATAGGATACCTAAATTAATCCCACTTGCATGTAGATGTTATGTAGGGTTCCCATCAAGTTAAAATTTGGATTCAAACACTAGTTGAACTTTAGAGGGGTTAAAAATGACCCTAGGGTGCATTTTTGGTCAAAAGTATAGTGAGTTAGGGCCTAGATTTTGCCTATAGGAAGGTCTAGATCACAATTATGGCACTCTAAAAAGGCTACTCTTTAAAAGTGGAAAAAATAGAGATCACCACATGCACTTGACTTGTTCCACACTCCTTTCTAAACTCACCATTATGAGGGGGGACAAGAGGTAAGGCCAAGGACAAGTAGTCAACTCACATTAATTGCTTGTAGGTGAGTAGGATTTTGGAGGCCTTTTTAGAGGGCTTTGTGAGACTTAGTGGATGTTTACCCACTATCTAATTTTAGAGACACTTAGAGTTTTGGAGTGGGAAGAAGGAAGTCAAAGAAAAGGGAAAAGGGTTCTTCTCAAACCTCATTTTCCATTTGCATTGGACCAAGGTTGGTGTTCTTGCCATGAAGGGGATTTTTTTTTGTAATTTTAGTTTAGATGTTGTTTTGTAGAATGAATAAGTAGAAATGTATGCATTCCTTGTTATGTAAATTGTTGTTGTTGTTTGATATGTGTGGATATGGATTTTTGTGACATTTTCTCATTGTTTTGATTGGTATGTTGTTCATGGGTGTACAAGGCATCACTCACCCTTGTGAGGGAATTAGAGGCCTTGGTTAAAGGGGTTAGTTGGGTTTCCATTGTAGTTGAGAGTCTCTTCTCATGGAGAAGATAGAAGAATTTCATGGAGTATGGGTTCCATGAAGCCATGCTTGTGATCTTTGTATTGGGGGTGATAAGGGTGAAGTCTTGTGTATGAAAAATATGATAATGTAGCTTTTGGAAGGCATGGAAATCTCTTGGTTGTAAATTTATATTGGAATGGCAATCTCCTCTTCAAAAATCCTACCTTCACCCTATTTCAATACGTTTATAGGTGACCCATTTATGAAGTGAATTCTTTTGAGGGAGTTCATTTTTTTTGTTTGTTTAAATCCATTGTGAGTTTGTTGTGTGTGTATACCTGTTAACCTTGGTTCTCCAAGCTTGGGGGTGGTTTCTTAGAGACCTGGGATGGGAGGTGACCACTCCATGGTTATGCTCTTTTATTGCAAGTTTTGGTAGCCAGGTTCATGAGGGAAAAGCTTTTGGAAAACCTTCTTGTTGGTGTCATTTTTGGAGCAAGAAATGTTGTTGTGTTGTTGATATCATGTAATGGAGAAAAAATCCAAATCTTGTTATTGTAACGTTGAAATATTTTGATGTATATCAAGTTGTGGAAAGAAATGATTAGGTTCATTATATAGAATGACATTATTATTGAAATTAAAAAAAAGGTATTTGTAGTCTAGATTTATGTAAAGGATTCTTGTTGAAATCAATGAAAATTTTTCTTTACATCAATTGCTTATTGCTCTATTGTATGTGTTCTCCAAGGAATGATTATTAGTTGATTTCATTGTCAAGAAAATATGGTTGAAAATTTATGTATGTTTCTTGTTGTTGAATATTATGAAGCAAAAATGAAAGAAGGGATTTAGTTTGATGTTTCATGGTTAAACAAATTTTAGATTTTAAAATGTACTATGGCTATTGTAGTCAATAGAGGAATTTATGTTAATGTTCATAAATAATTGAATCAAGATTAAGCCATCACATTGTGCAAAAAAAATTCAGCATAGAGAACCAAACAAAAAAAACAAAGCACGTAAAGCAAAGATGAAAAAAAAAACCCAAATAGAGACCTGCAGGTCTCTAGAAAATGTATGGGGAAGAAACAAATTCCCCATACACTTTCCAAATTATAGAGTCAATAGAAAATAATTATTCTCAACCCACTTGTCAAAAAATAAAATCTATATATATTAAACAAAAGGGACAAGTCAAAATTGGGTGGAACCCATCTAGGTCACCACCCAAGTAGCCCACAAAAGGGTTGTTAAAAAATATATATAATATTAATAAATCAAAAAAAGAAAGTAAACAAAAATAATAATAATAAAAAAATTATTCAAAAAAAGTTTTTTAAAAAAATTAATTAAAAAAAAAAAGTTTTGGGAGAGGGATTTACCCCCCTAGGTCCCGCACTAAAGCCCTGCACATGGCCTTGTCATGACAGGTGGGCCCTACCACGACAGGTTACAACCCTGCCATGGTAGGTGGTACCCCTGTCGTGCCAAGGTACCCGCTCTACGAGCCAGGTAGGTTTGCCACGGGGAGCTACCCTTTTAAAAAGGTAAGCTTTGTTTTTTTATTTATTATTTTAATTTTTTTTAAATTTAAAATATTTAAAGTTTTATAACTAGGTTTTTATTAATAAGTTTAATATTATTATTTTTATTTAGATTTAATGTTATATAATAATTAATAATTATATAACATATAATATATATAAAAAATTATATTATATGGTGTATAATTATTAATTAATAAATAATTTTCTTTATTTTCTTTTTTAGTGTAAATTAATTATATTTATAATATATATAGTATATATATTATATGTATTAATGATTGATTATTCAATTTATTTATTTATTTAAAAAAATAATAATTAATGATCATTGAATAACTTACGTTACATCTATGTTGCTTAACTAACATTTTATTGATAATCTTTTAGTTTTAAATTATTTCATAATATAATTTAATGGTTCCATGAAACGATCATAGATTTATATTGATCTTTTATAGCCATTATTGTTATTTACATTTAGACCCTCCTTAATTACATTAACATTTATGTATTAATATTATATCTATTTTAGGTATTATATATACCTTCCTTTAAGCTTGATCAGGAATAAATTAAACCAACTTCTTATATACACAATATCATATACTGATATAACTTGGAGCTAAGAATTCATACTTCAGAAATCTAAACCCTAGGTTATGGTTGGTCTAACCATAGTCGACTATAAGGTTAAACTAATAAATTATCAAAGAGCATCTAACCATAAACAACACCTATATATAACTGTAAGATTGGTTGGGGCTTATCAACCATACTAGTATCTTAGAGGGAGGTTGGTCAAATTGGTTATGTGAGTGGGATCACCACATGAATCACATCGACCATGATGGCCCTCGCCTTGCATCACTACTATCGGAACCTTCTGTGCAAACCTTCATCGTAAACTATATTTCAAAAAATTTTGTTAGCGTGGTTTTTTGTATTTTTTTTTGGGCATGACACTAGAATTGATATGTTCTTCCTTTATACCGCACCATTGTGTTGTGGGGTCTATGGAGTAGAAAAAAAATTATTCCATGCATCTCAAAAAATGAATTGAACTCATCTAATGTGGATTCACCTCCCCTGTTTGATCTCAAGCACTTTATCTTTAGTGTTATCTCATTCTTCACCATGGACTTTAAGACCTTAAACTTATGAAAGTCTTCTAGATTTTCCTTCAAAAAGGTCACCCATACCAACTTTGAGTAGTCATCAATAAGAAACATAAAATATCTATCACCTTGCAAAAAATTTATTCTTGCAAGACCACACAAGTTAGTATGAAAAAGATTTAGTAAACCATTAAATTTTTTAGATTTGGAATGAAAAGTAATCCTTGTTTACTTACCCAATTGGCATTCCTTGAAAATAGTATTATAAGGCTTCTCCACTCTAAGAATGTATCTAACAGTAGAAGTAGAACTTATAGAAATTATGTTTTCAAAATTCACATGACACAACTTCTTATGCCATAGCCATCTTTCATCTATTTGAGCTATCAAACAAGTCTTCTAACCACTATTCAAAAGAAATATATACATCTTTTTTTGGATCCAATAGATATCTAATTTCCATAATCATTTAAGATCTTACACATTTCATCCTTGAAATACAATCCACAACCTTTACCCATTAGCTATCCAAAACTAAGAAGATTATGTTTCAAATCTTCTACGTATAATACATCATCGGTGTTATTTTTTCCATCCAAAGTAATTGAACCTCTACCTTTGATCTTACCACCATATTTGTCACCCCATTTCACTTCACCACCATCATACTTCTCATAGCTTAAAAATTTACCCTTTTCACCAATCATGTGGCGAGAGCATCCACTATCAATCACCCACTTATCTTCCTTGAAAACTTGAGTAGCTAGTGCTTTCTTTTCAATAACATCATAAGAAAACAATAGAATTTATTACAATATTAGATCATCATCTTCATTAATGTAAATGAATTTGAATTCATCATCATCCTTTTCAACTTCATCAGTTTCCTCATTAGTAATACCATCATCATCTAGGGCATAATAACATCTTCTTTAACTAGGCTTAGGCTCATACTTATAGTTAGGAACTCTAGTAGGGAACCTATATGCATAATTTCCTTCCTTACTACATGAAATGAATTTGAAGGGAAACTTTCCTTTATCCTTACTAGTAGAAAGATCTTTGTACTATATCCTTTTCTAAAACTTTATTTTCATCTCTTTAATCTCTCTATCTTCTTATTCCATTTCTTTCATCTCCTTTTCCCATCTTGACATTCTCCTTCTATGTTCTCTGTTAGATCTAATCTTTGCATGTCCTTCCTTATTTCTATATCTTTTAATGTTGTCACAGTCTTGGGTAGTGCACCACATAATGTACTTAATTCAAAAGCTATAACCTTCCCAACTAGATTATCGTTGGTCACATTTTTTATTGTCCTTATTTCTTCAATACTTGCAACCTTGTTGTTTTAGGTAGGAGGTGATATTCTTAGAATATTTGAAACAATATCATCTTCATCAAGTTTTCCTTTAGCACATTTGATAGCACATGCTATTTATTGATCTTCTATGCATAGGATGAAGTGTTCTCTCTTCTCATCTTCATATCCTTATACATTCCTTTCAAGATTTGTAACTTGGCCATGTTTACTGATGTGTCTCCTTCAAAAAGACTCTCCAAATTCACCCATATCTAATTAGTTATCTCTAATTCCATGGTATTGGTCATCTATATATTAGTCAATGCACCCAACAAAGCTTCATTTTCCCTAATTTTTTTCTTTGCCTCATTGATCGTGCCAAAATTTGTAGGGTTTTGAGAAGGGTTCTATAAATTATGTATAATCTTCTAATAGTCTTCATCAATGCATTTGAGATGTACAATCATATGATTATTCCTTAATGCATAGTTGGTTCCATCAAATCTTAGACTATCCTTCTTATATGCTACAATATTTGAATCTCCTGCAAGTTATTAGGATTCTTTCAAGGGACTAGGCTCTGATACCAGTTGTAGGAAATAGGCAGCAAGAAACTGAGAGGGGGGGTGAATTAGTTGCTCCCAAAGCACTTAAACCTTGAAACCCTTAAACCCTTAAAATATGAAACCCTTGATTACTTCAACTCTTATTACTAATTTATAGAATGTAAAGAATGTACATACATATCAACACCATATAAAACAAAAAAATTTATCATAGAAACCCAAATTAGGATGAAAATAACAGTGGGGTTGAAACCTACAATAAGACAAGTACCTTGTTATAAGTATATATTTATTACAATATATAGAATACACATGTATCCAAGAACACTTCCTAGTGTTCACTACTCAATTTTTCTTAAGCTAAAACCATAAGGAAGTCTCACTAACTTACAATCAAAAATTTTGAAACCAATCTAAAAATTCATAAAATGTATGATAGTATCTACCTATGCCTTGGTCAGGTCCATGTCAGTACAATCAGATCACTTTTTACAATTATCTCTGCCACATCTAGATGAGAAATACATCCCTCATTATATCAATAAAATTTATTCATTAGAAACCTCTTGCATCCACAATCCTCCAAAAATTAGCGTACACACAGAGCAAGACAAATCAACCCCTAATTCACCATATTTTTCAAGAATTGGGTCAGAAAAACCCAATCCTCAAACATTCAACTCTCTGCACAAAGGTCAAATATTGGGATTATTGAATACTTCCAAAATATTCCTTAGATCCATCAATAATACCTTGATATCATTATATTAACCCTAAATCATTTTACCTATCTCACATAAACTATTTTATCAACTTTTCTTGACATGTCGGCTAAGAACTCAAAAACATAACTTAAATCCAATTAACTTGGTCACCTTGATCAATGTAATCTACCAACTGATCAAGAACATAATTATATATCATCCTAAGGCATCATGAAGGTCAAAAAAATACTCAAATCTTCCACACCCATCAGATTTGTCATCTCCTTATGATAAACTTCAAGAACATTGTTATCCTCAACTAAAATACCTGTAAATGCCTTTTAGACCATCAAAATCATAAACCTTTTGAATGGTAGACACATTTCTATGTCCTTAACAAATTCCTAATTGTTCAACTAAATATCTCACCTTGAGCATGTGGGTGAAACCAATCTCTACAACTCTGTAACACTAAAATATTGGAAATGGGCAAAATAACTAGTCTTCATCTATAACCATGTAACTTGATCAAATGATCATGTCAGAAACTCAAACTTGACATGAACCATGTATACAACCTCTACATCATCCCATTGAGGTTCACAACTCCTCATCTTTAGTAACCTTCCTTCACCACTCATCTTAACATACTGTGTTACTAGAAAAATAGCATATTTGGCATACAAACTACATAAAAGATATCAAAACATCCAAACATCATACTTAAACATACAAACATTGTAGTATAAATGTTGACATCAATGAAAATACATCCATCTTGACAACACTTATCACCATCACAATGATTTAAAATAGATGACTCATCCAAAGTAATATCCATACCACTATTTAGCCAATTATACTATTTTTTTCATCATTTACACTACCTTTATAAGTTTTATACCTCCAACCAACTTCCAGTCTTCCATACTATAAATTTTCAATTTCATTAAAAAAACAATCCAAATTTCCATACCTTCAACACCTATCAAATTAAATATGAAAACCTATCCAGGGCCTCTATGCAACTTATACCGATGCATGTTCTTTTAGATGGTAACACATCCTTTTATTGTCCATCTTCTTTGATAGGGATTTGGTTCATTTAAAGGATGGATAAATTCATCGACAACTATTTCCCTTAGTTGCACCTAAATACCAAAATTTTTCACATGAGTAGATGGGTTGACAGCCTTATTCAACTCAATGCCTTATTTCTATGATCAAGAAGAGTACTTTGATTTCCCAATGACATCATAGTTATAATGTATGACATCTAAACCAAAAAAAATTATGATCCTATTTCATATATAAAATCATAGTTAATACAAGCTATATAATTTTTAAATACAAATGTAAGAGCATTGTAGATATTAAATAGAAAATATAAAAACCTACCTAGAATCACTAGTCCTTGAATATTTATAATTTTGAAAACAAATGATTGATCCTATCTTGAGTGTATTAGAAAATAAGAGATTGTTGTATTTTTCTGGCAATATGTCCACTTGCATATAGGTTCCATCAGATAGCGCAATTTTGAATTTCTGAAATGTTCTTTCAGTTATCCCCAATTTCTTGTACAATAAAATCTAAAGAAAGGGCTTGAAAATAATATCTCTACCATTTATAGATTTAATTGCATCGGTAGATAACTTACAATCCACATTAATGACCTACACAAAGAATGCACCAAATGATAGTGAATAGAAAAAACCAACACCACTTTGAAATATAGAATAAAAAAGAAAAACAAAGCCACATAACACATGAACATACTAATAAACCAGTAGTTTCCCTATAGATGGTGTATTTTCAATTTGGAGAATGAATGGCCTCCCAAACCTGATTGCAACCATTACAAGTTTATTTTATAGTGGTCACATTTGCAATACATTTGGACAAAACAATCTTAAAATAGATTACACCAACCATAACAACAAATGAAAACCAATACTATATACAACTTTGAGTATAGACACTCTTTATTTGTGCATGTTACATATTTCTTTGTATTCAACAGCTATTATGCCACACCCTTAGCCATATTTACAACCTTCACACCCCTTAACTTGTATATTTCACATGCTTCTAACCTTACCACATAACTAGCCTTCACCCAACCTCACGACATATACTCAACCACCGACACATCTTAACAAATGTCTCTTAAAAAATACATCCAATTCTTTCCCATTAAAAATTAAAAAAACAAGTAATAAAACTCATTGATGAATATTGCATTAATGCCTTCAAAATATACCCTCAATACATAAAAGGTAACAAATACTTAGCACAAATGACTAATGCACAAAGCCACATGAGAGTAAAAAATAGTAAACCAATTCCTTTCACACCACTCAACAGTTGAACAAATAGTCATCCACCTGAATCCATGGGGTTTATTACTTTTCAAAATTCATTTAAGTATGACCTAGTATGATGAAATCCTCAATTTGATTGTGAAAACAAGACAACATTTCCCATCCCATTTACACATTCCTACTTCCTCCCAAACAATTATTTCATTGTTAATTAAAATTAAAATTGAACAATAAATATAAGGGTAATGGAAATAAGATCTCACAATATTTATGACCCTACCTCCAAATATTTTCTAGAAAGGTTTTGTTCGAATGAAACATCTCAAAATTAATCATCCAAACTAATCAACTTCACAAACAGTTACAATTTATTTGCTAATTAAAATTAAAAATTGAATGTAAGCATATGCATATAAGAGCATATAGTATTTACAACTCCTACTTTGATAGAATCCTTAAAGACCACTCCCATACCTTCTTTATTTTCTAAAGTCTCCTATTCATCAATTAACTAAGCCAATCAACATGATTCTTGATCCAAAAAATCTACTATATGTCAAATACAAAAAATTATGAACTACAACTAAATTATTTCCTCTATGTTAGGATTAGCAAACAAAAATTTAACAATTACATGCAAATATATTCAATAATGCAAAGGAATAAAGAATCCTTAAGAAGAAAATTAAGACACAAATATTTAACGTGGCTCACCCAATCTTGGGCTACATCCACCAAATAGACAGCCCAATCTTATTATCCAATAACTCCTGCCTGTTACAATCTGCAATCCCTTGCAACTCAATACCACTGCAAGATGCTATGAAATTCTCATATATTGAGAAAACCCTAATCCTAAGCCATTATAACAAGACTTATGTATGTTAACAAGTTAATCCTAAAAAATAATTGATGAGTCAACCTAGGGAAAATCTTGACAAGTCAACCTAAGGAAATGTTTGACTTGTCAACTCAAAAACTCTTGACGAGTTAACCCTCAAACCCCATGATAAATGAAAAGTGTACAACACTTTCCTGATCAATCACCACAAACCAACACTCTATTGCCAAAACCACTAGACAAAATTGCATCTAGTGTACAATCGAATACAATTTCTTTATAATTCTTTTGTATTAACACTCTACAAAAATATTTGACCATATTCTTATTCTTCCCTTCATATTTCAAACATTTAACAGCAAATAACAAACATCATTTCCCTTTTTCCTATTGTACGATAAGAAAAGGATGTCATGTGATAAACAAACACCACTCCATCAAGGAAAGTGGATCCTTATAAAAATGGAAGGAGACACAAAAAAAAATCCCTTTCCCCCTAATCTAGTGGCAAGGGAGAAGATAACACATGATGCATTCTAAGTTAATGATTTATTGCAATAGATATAAACTTCCAAGAAAGGAAGAGACTTTAAATAAGGATATCAATCCCTAGAAAGAGAATATCCTAAGATACACAAGTACATGAAAGGAAGGAGATCATGTTATAATAGATACAAATAACAAAAAGATAATGGATGTTTTGAAAAAGAGATAAGAACACATTAAGAACCTTAAGTGAAAAATCATTTATAATATATAGAGTTTAAAGCATGAAAAAGGTTGTTAACAAAGATGAAATTATTTTCATAAAACAAAGGATCCCATACTAGAAAGGATATTCCATTATAAAAGTTGCAAATCAACAATGGGAAAATGGGTCCTTTAAAAAATAGGAATGAATAGAGAGAGGTGTTGGAGATTTGCCAGCAGGCCAGTACAGACTGTATGTTTGTCATTGATGACAACATATGGAAAGTAGCATGTGTGGAAGTCTTATGTAGTAAGATTTCTATATATGTAGCATGGACATGATATCAACATGATATCATGGGCGCAAAGGTTAACTGTTAGTACAAACAGTTATATAGCAGCTTGTGTCAACAGTGTTCCTGATAGAGTAACAGGAAGTGTTCTATGTATGGTTGTTTGTATAGTTATCATGGAGCCTTGCACGCTTGGATATATGTTGAAGACATGTTAGTGATATTTTAGTCATGGATGCATAGTCTGATAATTAGTAGAAGTGAAGTTATGCAGTCGATATTCACCAGTAGCATTTTTCGGTGTTTATTCAGAAGAGCTGACAAAGATTTTATTGGTTCTAGAGTTGCACCTATCCTATGGGTATGTGCCCTTGGATTTATGCTTAGAGGAGAGTTATTGATGTTCAATTAAGAGCGCATGAAGTAATTCAGCTTGAGGAGAAAGATCCAATTGTTTTGGTAGAGCTGACAATGTGTAGTGTGCATCTACAATTATCTTATTGGACAGGTCCCAGAATGTGTTACGTGCATAGTAGAGCTGACAAAATGTTTATCAAATTTTTTTATGGTTTCTCTAATATGATTTCAAGGAGATTTTAACAATATGACTTGATTATATCATTTAGAGGAAATATATTTATAGGCAATCATTTGTGATTGCTTGAGTGTGGTTCATAGTTGATTGAGAAGAGCAGAGAAGAGTGTGCGAAGTGTTGAGCCATCAGAAGAAGGTCTATGTGACCAAGTAAAGTGTTTTTTCTATACATTGGAACTAATCTAGATAGTAGGTCTAAGCGCAATTCACCAAGATCCAGATATAGTGTGTATCTATTATTCAAAAGGTTGTAGCCTTCGCCCCTTTAAGCAGTGAGCTCTCGGACAGTGCATCCTCTCGCCTAACAGGGACTATTGTAAAAGACTCCTAATAGGGTATGAACCTTGACCAGGTCTACTATACTAAATATATTGTAAAGAAACTCCTAACAGGGTTAAGGATCTTCTAACAAGGATCATAATACACTAGTGCAAAATATTAGTGGGTGTAAATTCCCACTGGGGTTTTACCTATTTGGGTTTCTCCGTAACCAAAATATTGTGTTGTGTTCAAGTGTTCTTTCATTGTGTTTATGCTTTATGTTTAAGTATACTTAATTGGATAAAGAATTGAAACTTGTAGATAACTGATTCACCCCCCCCCCCCTCTCAGTTATCTCTTGGGACTATTCCTAACAATTGGTATCAGAGCCAAGTGCCTCGAAGAGAAAGTTTAACAACTTGAGGTTGATCAGATGGCATACTTTAGGAAAGAAAGTCCTAAGTTTGATGGAGAGAATTATCTTGATTGGAAGAACAAGATGGTGACCCATTTGTAGTGCATTTCTTTTGAGGTTTTTGATGTAAATATCAAAGTAGTAAAGATCCCTTCCTTGGAAGACCTTGCAAAGGATGATGCTACTGATAAGAAAAAGGGATTATTTCATCAGAATACAATAGCTAAAGAATCTCTTAGCGGCACTATATCTGATGGTTAGTTTTCATAAATAAAAAAGGTAGATACAGCCCAGAAAATATGGAAGCACCTAGAAGACATATTTGAAGGAGACAAACAAGAAAAGGATGCACACAGAAAGACATGGAAGAAAAGATACAATGCATTAGAGATGCTACCTGAAGAAAATATCAGAGCTTACAATCAAAGGATAAATGGAATAGTTTCTGGAATCAGAAACAATGGTGGAGAGACTTCAAAGGAGGACATTATGGACAAGTTAATGACTACTCTCACCCCTGAATATGAAAGCAAGATCAACATCCTTGATGAGACCATGCAACTTACATCAAATTTCAAGAGAGAAACCTTGATCAGAAAAATCTCAACCTTTGAGATTTCAAGATTGAAGACAGAACCTAAAAGTAAGACAACCTTCAAAGGAACAGTTCATGGTAAGAAATTTGCAAACACTTCTGGTAATTTTGATGATGATGATGAAGAGAAAACACTAGATGATTTCATTTCTATGATTTCTAAAAGAGAAAAGAAAGGAAAAGGAAAATATGAAGGTCAATTGCCGTTTGAGTGCTTTTCATATAATAAGATTGGTCACTTTGCATCTAAGTGTCCTACTAGAGCTAGAAAATTCAAAAATGATTACAAGCCTAAGTACTCTAAAGAATGTTACTATGATGGAGATGGAGTTTTAGATGATGAATCAGGTGAAGAAGAAATTGGATTCATTCCTATTATAGAAAAAAATGAATAATAAGACAAATCATAAAGATGAGAAAGAGGAACAAGAGCTAGCATTGATTTCACAAGCTAACATAAGGGCAGACTGGATCATAGATAGTGGTTGTTTGCATCACATGATAGGTGATAAAAATAGATTTGTTCATCTAGACAAATACAATGGTGGCATGGTTAGATTTGGAGACAAAACTCCTAAACCAATAGGTGGTAGAGGAGCCATCACCATGGATGGAAATAATAGTACTGATTATGTTCTTTATGTTGATGGTTTGAAACATAACCTTCTTAGTGTTGGACAGTTGCTTGGAAAAGCCTATCAGTTGGAGTTTAAAGATGACAAATGCATCATTAACAACAAGGATGGTGTTATGATTGCATTAGGCTCAAAAACTAGAGGTAATGTTTTCCAACTCAATTCAGAGGCAAGTTGTTTTTTTGCTAAAGTTGATGACAGTTGGTTGTGGCATAAAAGACTATTTCATATCAATTTTGATAACATAGTAAAGCAATGTAAAGGCAGTAAGAGATCTACCTAGCATAGCAAAGCTAGTTGATACTATATGCAGGGAATGTGTAATGGGAAAGCATGTGAGAAATTCATTCAAGAGCAAGCACAATTCAGTAGAGAAAAAGTTGGATCTGATTCATACAGACCTATGTGGTCCAACTCAAACAAGGTCATACTATGGTGAAAGGCATTTCATTTTGTTTGTTGATGATTGTACTAGGATGATGTGGGTTACATTCTTAAAAGATAAGTCAGAAGAATTTGAGAAGTTTAAAATATTCAAAGCTAAGGTTGAGAATGAATCTGGACTAAAGATAAAATGTTTGAGATCGGATAAAGGAGGAGAATTCACCTCTGACAGATTCTATGAGTACTATGAAGAACATGGCATAAAGAGACAGCTAAGTGCACCTAGAACCCCTCAGCAAAATGGAATTGCAGAGAGAAGGAATAGGATCATCCTTGATACAGTGCGCACCATCATGATTGAAGGAAAATTTGCACACACCTATTGGAGAGATGCGGTCAATACAATAGTCTACACCATCAATAGAATTCAATTGAGGCCTAGCACTGACAAAACACCATATGAGCTATGATTTGGTAATGTTCCCATAGTAAAATAGTTCAAAATCTTTGGAAGCAAGTGCTACATCGAGAGGGATGAAGCAGTAGGCAAGTTTGATGTAAGAAGTGATAAAGGTATTTTCCTTCGTTACTCTACTAAAAGTAAAGCTTATAGATGTTTCAATTTAAGATTGAAAAAGATCATTGAAAGTGCTCATGTTAAAATTGATGAAAATTTCATGGTTCAAGAAAGATATCATGATTACTCCCCCATGATTGAAGAAGAATCCAGACCCTCCACTAGTGAGACAGTTATTGAAGAAATGTTTGATAGCATTGATGTGTTATTCAATGACCCTAAGACAAGTGAAGAAGAAACTCCTAAGGCTGATGAGTTAGCATCACTTAAAGCTCCAAAGTTTACATCGAGAAACCATTCCAAGAAAGACATCATTGGAGATCAGAGCGGAAAAGTCTTAACAAGATCACAAGAAAAGAACTCAACTAGCAATGAAGCGGTATGTTTTCTATCTCGTATTGAACCTTTAAGTGTTGAAGATGCTTGTAATGATTCAGATTGGCATGATGCTATGAAAGAACTTCATCAGATTATTAAGAATGACACTTGGGAACTGGTCCCAAGGCCTAGTGATAAGAATGTGATTGGAACAAAGTGGATATTTAGAAACAAGATGAATGAAGATGGTACAATAGTAAGAAACAAAGAAAGGTTAGTATGTAAAGGGTATTCACAAAGAGAAGGCATTGATTATTCAAACACATTTGCACCTATGAGTAGATTAGAAGCTATTAAGTTGTTTCAAGCTTATGCTACAGTAAAAAACTTCAAAGTTTATCAGATGGATGTCAAGTCAGCATTCCTAAATGGAGATTTGAAAGAAGTATACATTGAGTAGATAGAAGGATTCACCTTATCAGATAGACCTGATATGGTATGCAGATTGAAGAAGGCCCTCTATGGACTTAAGCAAGCCCCTAGAGCATGGTATGAGAGACTAGATGGATATCTTACAAAGATTGGATTCAAGAAAGGAGCAACAGATTGTAATCTATTCATTAGAGAGACATTTGAAGGTCTACTACTTGTAGCTATATTTTTTAATGACATTATCTTTGGAGGTAATGACAAACTAAGTGCAAAATTTGTCAAAGAAATGTAGAATGAGTTTGAGATGAGTATGATTGGTCCTCTCAAATACTTTTTGGGACTAAATGTGCAGCAGACATAAAATGGAATTTTTATTAATCAGTCCAAATATGTGAAAGAGATACTAAATAAATTCAAGATGGATGATTGCAAGCTAGTAGGAACACCGATGGTCACTGGATACAAACTTATAAAAGAAGATGACTCACCAGCAGTGGATACAACATTGTACAAGTCTATGATTGGTAAACTGGTTTAACTTACTCAGACTAGACCTGATATTTCCAATGCAGTTGGCATAGTTGGAAGATTTGCAGTAGAGCCTAAACAAAGTCACCTCATGGCAGTAAAAAGAATATTTAGATACTTACAAGGCACTATAGACTATGATCTATGGTATCCTAATTCAAAAAATTTTGAGCTTCATGTGTACACAGATGCAGATTGGGCAGGATACGTTGATGATAGAAAGAGCACATCAGGTGGAGCAATGTTTCTTGGTGATAGACTTGTTACTTGGACAAGCAAGAAACAAAATTGTATTTCTTAGTCAATGGCAGAAGCAAAGTATGTTTCAGCAGCCTTGAATTATTCTACAATTGTTTGGATCAAGCAGATGATAAAGGATTTTGGAATTCAGATTGATTATCCTATTGTTATTCACTATGATAACACTAGCACTATCAATATGTCAAAGAACCCTATGATGCATGCAAAGACAAAGCACATTGAGATCAAGTATCACTTCCTAAGAGAGAAAATGGTAGAGAAAGTTCAGTCAAGTTGGACTATGTAAGTACTAAAGATTAGTTGGAAGACATATTCACAAATCCCTTGCCAAAGGATACTTTTGAGTATCTCAGGGAGAAGTTGGGAGTAATTCCCTTCCTTGATTCTGCTTAGAAAAAAGAAGGAAAGGCATCAATCCTCAAGGATTGATGGAAGGTTGACTACTCTACCTCAAGAGTAGTACTGGTACTTAAAATGAATGGCACCCTTTTCCATTGATGTCAAAGGGGGAGTAATATATAGTCATGAAAAATAGAAGTAAAGAGGAGGTGTAATATACTAAGAGGGAGCAATATTCAGTTATGACAACAATTCAATTGAGGAAATGGAGAATGCTAGAAAATATTGTAGTAGATGGAGGACTCATTTTTGGAGGAGTTTTGAAGAGGAAATGGAGAATGTTATAAAATAAATGTTCATTTGGGTTGGTGGTGGTTTTTCATTCCACATGTTTCCATCAATGCCAAAGGGGGAGATTGTTGGAGATTTTCCAGCAGGCCAGTATAGACTATATGTTTGTCATTGATGAAAACATATGGAAGTAGCATGCGTGGAAGTCTTATGTAGTAAGCTTTCTGTATATGTAGCATGGACATGATATTATCATGATATCATGGGTGTAGAGGTTAACTATTAGTACATACAGTTATATAGCAGCTTGTGTCAGCAGTGTTCCTGATAGAGTAACATGCAATGTTCTATGTATGGTTGTGTCATGCCCAAAAATTCTGAACATGAACACAACTAAACACAACTACCAATTTTTTTGTTTTCAAATCCTAAAAGTTGTCTTAGATGCAAGGTTAATTAGATCACTATTTATTTCCTTTAAATGGATAAATTTTTTCTAAGGTAAGTTGTTAATTCGTCATTATAGTTAACTTTGTTTCAATCCACTAAATTTACTATTCAATCTAGTTTCCTTGTAGTAAATTAAATATAAGTATTTGCACAAGAGAATATATGATATTTTGATTAGCAATATTCAATTCAACTAATCTAGAATTCATTCAGTAACTGCAACATTTTGGAAGTAAAATTATCTTTTAAACTAATTTACCAATAATATAAACTTCAAAGAGAGATTCCATAAAGTTAGGATTCAAGTTTTCTAAATACAATTCTTCACCAATGTTTAGATATCTTGCATATATCTTTTCACAATAATACAATACGTAAAGGTGATTTAATCAATTCCTTCCACATATATGAGAGATACAATAAAGTTCTCTTAGACAACTTACAAGATACATATCCACAATAACTGACTTTCACATGAGTCTTTACATAACTCAATTTCACTAATTACAATGTGTTAGCTATTTTTCTTGCAAAGGTAAACAACTAGACCATAACCTGATCTCTCCCTTTTGATGCTCTTTTCCTGGCAAGAGAAATGCTAATTAACAAGGATGAATCCTTCTTCACTTCGGGCTCCATAGACCCAGGTGGGTGTACCTTACTTCTCTTCTTATGCAAACTAATATGAACTAATACAAACACCTAATAAGCAGATTCACTAATGGATTAAATAAAATAAATATGTCCTACAACAGGATTCATAATTGAGATGAATCTCTATTATGGGAAGCCTACCCACATGCTCAATCTATCTTTCAAACTCATCAACAGAAAGGGAAAGTTGATTGATTAAATTGATGCTAGTTTGGCAAATGACTTCTAACAGTAAAGATCAGTGCCTTCAATCTGAGCATGGAGTCAAAACTAGTAAATATAAACCCAAACTACAAACCATGTTTCATTCATTAATATCCCTGCATTAATGCCTTACATTAATACATTTCCATCACTCAATATCAAGAATCATACACATTCATAGAACCGATTAATTTCCAATCTGCATTTAAGGATTTTACAATCCTTCCTTGAAGGATATCCAAATACAAATAGATACATTCTCCCTTGGAGAAGACAAACTCAATATCCCTTGAACACTGAATTCATACTGAAATTGAAACTCAATACAATGAAGACAATTCTCTGAAAACCATACATGCCTTACATGTGTTTCGATTTGCAATCAAATTTACAAATACTTGTATTAAATCTATGACATAAAATGAAGAACACAAACCATTACACTTAGACAATCATGAACCAAAATGGAATTTCATTTGGACCCTTCTCTTGGAGAACCCCCTACTAGAATCACCACAGACCTGGAACCATTCAATGGATGTTTACCCAGAATCTAGAACCTAGACCAGAGTTCTTCCAAAATTGGAACCCCCTACCCTCTAAAAAGAAAGGACTATAAGAAGAGAAAGGGGAAAATGCCATCCAAAATCAAGAGATGCCACTTGTCGGATCCTTCATCTGATGAATCATTCTCTGAACTGAATGAACCATCTACTCTTTTCTCTTGAGAACACTTCTTTTCATCTCCTCCAACTGACTTATGAGTCATCGGATGCAACAAATGAGATATTTTCAAAATATCTTCCTAGCCCCTGTTTCATTCAACTACAAATATCTAGAAACCAATAGGACCTACACTGAAATTGATTCCAAAAATGGAAACCTCCCTCAAAGACCTTTCCAACGGTATATTATACTTGGTATTTGGCCCAAAAATGAAGCCTCGGGCAGCCATTTTCCATCTCCAAGCCTGTGATTTTAAATTTTTAATTTTGGCTCAGAAGACACCAAGGAGTGCCATGTGTCAAGTTCTCATTGCGTGCAAGTTTAACCCATTGATTAGGTGAACTAGCGACAATAGTATCTCTGAGTCGCAGAATCAAAGGCCTTAACCATGATCTATCTGGCGAACTGGCGAGTGAGTTATCTCCAATTCGCGGAATGCCCAGCCCCTAACCGCTAGCATTTAGCAACTTCATGACTGGCGGTTAGCAGACCTCTACCTTTGAATTGCATGAAGTTTTCTTGACTATCGGCCTCATCCCGCGAATGCGTGAGCACTTGACACATGTCACCTCTGAAACCTTCAAACATTCTCGTGCAGTATTTTACATATTTCAAAATTTTGACTATAGTTGCACATTAATCCTTTAAAAATTTGATATTTTAAATCACTTTCAAGCACAAGCCTAAGTGGACCCCACGTGCCACATGATTGCCAGCGCATCACCAAGCGGATGTCTTGAAAGGTGCGCATATGAGAGGGAGTTTACATCTTGAGCACCCATTCCTTTGGACAATAGTGTATAGTGTGCTTTGTCTTATAAAGGTCAAATTTCTTCTTCTTTCAGTGAATGTGGGATATCGAATTCTCACTATTTTCTTTTCAAAACAAAACTGTGGCCGTGCTCAAAATGCGTAGCCTGTGAATTCATATACTGCTACCATCACGTCCTGACATCCTGCCAAGAAGTTCACATGCCTGATCTATGCAATGAGGGATTTAAGTAAAAGAAACACCATGTCTGCAACACGGCTCCTTTGTTCATTTGTTTAGTCCTCCACTCAAAGGTGTGAGTAACCTCCAAATTAGCGTAGACCCCTAACCACTGGCACCCTCACTATTTCGTTCAACTGCAAATGTCTTGGTGCAATTAAATCTGAACCACCGTTTTGTCCTATATGGCATTCTACTTTAAACCTTGGCGGAAAACCCTTTTAGCCAAATGAAACCGAGCACCTTAGCAATACTGGTACTGTGGACCCACCTTAACTCCACAACGATGATATCCAAATAGTTGTTGCATGATCGCATAGCCAAGAAAAGGGCTATGCAAACATGCGACACACTTCAACTCTTGACCACCACATAATCACCACCGCATAGGGTTAACACCAAGGGGTTTGTCGCATGATCGCATAGCCAGAAAAAGGGCTATGCGAATATGTGACACACCTTCCATACAACTGCTGCTACCGCTTAGAGTTAAAGCTAAGGGGTTGTTGCATGATCACATAGCATGAAAATGGCTCATGCGAACATGTGACAAACTACCTACACTCATCACCGTTAACTTCCCTTGGGTACCAAACCCATGACGTATCCTTCCTCCCTTTCCAACTCTGCCAATCATGATGAAACATCTCAGTGACACCTGGCAAAATGACCCCACAATCCTCGGTAAGACTTTATAGTGAAATCAATGGTTGTCAGATAATCGCATAGAATCCAAAGATTCCATGTGATCATGAGATTGCCTTCAGATCTAATCCTTGATACTGCTTTGTAGATTCTGACATCGACCCCACAAGGACCAATGAAAAATTTCCAACTAGGCATATGTGGCAGGGGGACCCACGAAGTGCATCTCACTACCTGGAAGATCGGATGGCTGTCGCATATCCGCATAGCATGAAAAGATTCTATGCGGATATACGCCAATCGTCTAATCAAGAATCTTTGAAACTTTACCCAATCTTGGACCCTGGTATATCTGGTGATCACATGACAAAATGATTCACAGAGTCTTGAAAACATTTACTTAACTGGGGTCACATTATGAGAACTTGCGATGAAGGCATCATGAAGAACTGGGCCCCACCAACTGATTGCACTTGTGCACTTAAGACCGACAAACAAGGAATGCTGGAAAAAGGGAAGAAATGTGAGGTTGAAAACATCCAAGGTTTTCAGTGAAGGATCGAAAACATCCAGGGTATTCATGCAGACCAAAAAGAAAACATCATAGGTTTTCGACACTTTGGCAGATTCTGAGACTATTTCCTGCAGACCATAAAACTTGAATATCTCCCTATGTTTTATGAATTAGGAGATGTGATCTGAACTGGAGCAAGGTGATACATTAGAGAGCACGGGGCTAAGAGCACAAACCATGAAACATTATGGATTATCTTTGCATAGTAAAACAAGCTTGCAACAGGGCAGGACAACTTCAAAATTAGCAGGGAAGAGGCCATTTTCATAGGATTTTTCATTGACTAGAAAATGGACTAACACAATGTACAATGAAGAACACCATACTTCCAAACAAATTACAAAGGTACATATTGGGATCAACAACATGAGGATCAATCTTTTCACAATAGCTAAGTTCCCATGAGTATCTTCAATACCTGTCAAAGAAATTCATTTAGGTTGACCATGGAGGCTCACCTCCCAACCTAGGCCTTTACAAGATCACCCCCAAGCTAGGGGTTCTAGAAACCAACATGTGACAAACATGCAATCACGAAGCCAACAAAAAGAACATATAACAATAAATTCCCAACCAAGGCTTACTAGGTCTCTAAGAATAGGACTTGAATACTAGGGATGTGAGTAAACCAAAATTTCACAAGGTGATAGCCAAGAGTACATCTAGATGACACATGCCGCTCATGGCATAAAACATATGAACATTTCACAAGAACCATCTTTTCCATTCATGGCACAAGATCAATATCTCAAGTAACATTTACCACTCTTGGCATAAAATCATATAATTAAAATACATAATGGGGAATAGGCCACACTGGACCTCCTTCCTCCATAATACCAAGATATGTAGAATAGGCCACACTAGGACTCTCACTCTACCATATCCCAAATAAATACAAGCATAGGTTCCACAACTAGGAGAGACATTGCATCATGGAGCCCATAACATCCATCCTAGCCTCTCCTATTGGGACACCTATCTCTTCATAAATCAATTGCCACACATAGGCCAAATAAGTCTTTTCTCTTTCATTATCACAAGTACTGATATCTCATGTAGGGGAAGTTTAGCTTTATGGAACCTATAACATCCATGTTGTGTATCCTCCTATCAATATCACAAGAACAAATCATATCTCTTTTGCTTTCAATTTTACACCTAGATTACTCTTGGCACCACATGTGAAAATTGCTAAACTACATCCCATCAAGGTTACTCAATCCTTCCCAAAGGTGAGTAGGCCTTGAAACATTCCCTCAAAAATAATTTAACACAAAATAAAATCACATGACTCACATTTTCTTCCTTAAAGAAATACCATATAGGTGAAACAATTAACATAAGACCACATATATGATGACAACATAACTTGAATACAACATGAGTTTATAATGAAGGTTTTTCATACTTGTATTTACAACATAACATGAAGTTTATTCTACTAAAAAGAGTTTTCAAGGATTCCTACCTCAAGTACTATGCTCAAGGTGAAATGATGAGATGAAAGAGCTCCCTCTATAAGCCTTTCTCCTTCTTCAAATCTTCTTCCCAAGCTAGGTGTCTTTCTTCCTTCCAATGTAATCCTAAGAGAGTGATTTTCTCCTTTCAAGTGTGTAAGTGTGAGAAACTCTTCCCTTCCTTAAATAGGCTCTAGACTACAAAATAACTAGTTCTATAATTTGTGTGAAAACCTCTAAGGTCTTTTTCCAAGTCAAGACTCTCATAATGGTGTATGAATCACATGGGTGGCTAAGCAGCCTTGCCTAACATCACCAAACCCTAAAATCTCGGATTTGGGCTAAGAGGCTAATTTAAAAGGTGTCAAAATGAGTGTTGGGCTTTCTTTTGGTCAATTTTGACCCTAGACCCTAAGCATATCAAGTAGGAAGGCTAAGTTAGGTCCTATCTACCCCCTAGAAGCTTCCAGGACCCTCTAAAAACCCACTAAAAGTTTCCATTCGAATTCCTACTATCATAACCCAATCTTATCTTTTCAAACCTAGGGTATGCAAGGGTATTAGGTCCACATTAAACACATTTACTAGTCATGCCAACTCACATTCACATAGGTGTCAAGTGACACTACAAAAATACATTAGGTGTGACTTTATAACATTTACAGCACTAATTTAAATACAATCATGCAAATTTACTTTCATGAAATAAAATACATCACAACGAGATCCATGTCTCTTCATAGACAGGATCTTGGCATCACGGTGAATACATAGGTTAGTTTCTGAAACCCCAAATTTAGTACCATGGTCAACTTCCTGCACACTCATTGCACACATCAGTACGTCCAATAAATCAACATGTAACATAATATAATGTATAATGTAACACACATGTCAATCACAACATTCATTTTCTCATAGGTAAACTGTGAACAGTAACTACATCTAGTTCATCACATAAAATTATTTCATTTGCATTCCCGATAAATGCCAACATGTATATCCATCCCAATATGTCATAAAACTTAATCATGTAGACAAACTGCATCATATGATTCTAACATCAAATCATAATGTATGATAAATTGCATAGTAACATATGATTCTATAATGAAATCATAATGTATCATTTATACGTAATTGTAGATAAACAACATATCCAATCATACAATATCCCCACAATGTAAAATATCATGATTCAGAACCTTACGTAATAACTTATGTTTCAAAGTGTCTAATAGTCTTGAATAGTATCAATTGAAAATATAATTAGTAAACTATAGTGCTAACCTAAGTTAGGCTGGGGTAGGCTTCACAGGTTGTCCGTACAGTTATCATGGAGCCTTGCGTGCTTGGATATATGTTGAAGACATATTAGTGATGTTTCAATCATGGACGCATATTATGATAATTATTAGAAGTGAAGTTATGCAGTCGCTATTCACTAGTAGCAATTTCTTGTGTTTATTCAAAAGAGCTGACAAAGATTTTATTGGTTCTGGAGTTGCACCTATCCTGTGGGTATACTCCCTTGGATTTAAGCTTAGAGGAGAGTTATTGATGTTTAGTTAAGAGCGCATGAAGTAATTCAACTTGAGGAGAAAGATCCAGTTGTTTCCGTAGAGCTGA
Source organism: Chamaecyparis obtusa (assembly GCA_027943335.1). Classification (NCBI taxonomy): domain Eukaryota; kingdom Viridiplantae; phylum Streptophyta; class Pinopsida; order Cupressales; family Cupressaceae; genus Chamaecyparis; species Chamaecyparis obtusa. The sequence goes on along the minus strand of BSBK01004943.1, from coordinate 739,521 downwards.
CAGTGTGTAGCGTGCGTCTACAATTATCTTATTGGACATGTCCCAGAATGTGTTGCGTGCATTGTAGAGCTAACAGAATGTTTATCAAAGTTTTTTATGGTTTCTCTAATATGATTTCAAGGAGATTCTAACAGGTCAACTTGATTATATCATTTAGAGGAAAGATATTTATAGGCAGTCATTTGTGATTGCTTGAGTGTGGTTCATAGTTGATTGAGAAGAGTAGAGAAGAGTGTGAAAAGTGTTGATCCATCAGAAGAAGGTCTATGTGACCAAGTAAAGTGTTTATGCTATACATTGGAACTAATCTAGATAGCAGGCCTAAGCACAGTTCTCCAAGATACAGATATAGTGTGTATCTATTATTCAGAAGGTTGTAACCTTTGTCCCTTTAAGCAGTGAGCTCTCGGACAGTGCTTCCTCTCCCCTAACAGGGACTATTGTAAAAGACTCCTAACAGGGTCTGACCCTTGACTAGGTCTACGGTACTAAATATATTTTAAAGCACCTCCTAACAGGGTTAAGGATCTTCTAACAAGGATCATAATACACTAGTGCAGAATATTAGTGGGTGTCAATTCCCACTGGGGTTTTTACCTATTTGGGTTTCCCTGTAACCAAAATATTGTGTTGTGTTCAAGTGTTCTTTCATTGTGTTTATGCTTTATGTTTAAGTATACTAAATTGGATAAAGAATTGAAACTTGTAGATAACTGATTCACCCCCCCCCCCCCCCCCCGCCCTCTCGGTTATCTCTTGGGACTATTCCTAACAAGAGGAACCTTGTCCCCCAAGTGAAAAGACAAGGGAAAAGGACCTATTATGCTACTTAGAATGAGGAATTGAAAAGTAAAGCATATCATCATGCAAAGAAAAGGGCCCCAACAAAGTAAGCCACTAAGTTCACATAATTTAGAGGCACGTGATAGGAAAAGGGAAATCTAAGGAACATTTTAATATAAAAAAAAATTATAAGATATGTTATTAAACAAATAAGAGATTTACCTAGTAAATCTTGAACAAATTGTCAAATTCAATACAATCAGCAAGAGAATGTTTATTTCTTAATGAAAAAGACAATTAAAATAATAATAATTTGGAAAGTGTCTAAAAGGAAAATGAATTTTAGTATTATCTTTGTTTCTCCAAAATATTCTTCTAGCCAAATTCAAATGATCATCAAATAGAGGTGTAGCAATAGATGGTGTTGGTAAAAGAATTCTTAAATAAGTATGTCTAAGTTGTGAAGAAGAAGGATCAAAAGGATTGGAAGAAGAAGGAAAAACATTGTATTGACGTAAAAATCCTATACCATTTCTAGTTACTTATGTAGGAGGATTTATAGGGACCTTCATACCTTTTTTATTAATAAAAAGACCTTGTCCATGATAACCTTGTTGATAAGTAATGTCATAACCTACATTTTAATTAGACTTTAATTTATAGGGAGAAGGACATTCATCTTGGGGTTTATGGATATGTGTAGTATGAAGAGGAATATGAAGAGAATTGTTATCTTTAGGGAGATTAGGGTTCCTATAAGTATTCGCATCTTCTTTAGGTGAGGAAGAAGAAGAAGGCTTATCAAGATCTTCATGTTTACATAATGTTATCTTGGGAGAAAAATCATCAAGAAAATGCTTAACATCAGGATTATTGAAAATACTTTTACAAAAAGAGGAATGTTTAAGCTCATTTAAAGAAGTACATAAGATAGCTTCCTTAAGTTCTTCAATTAATGTGGGTTTAGAAAGAGAGGATCTAAGACTCAATAATGTAGGATTGTTAAGAGTGTGATCTTTATCCTGATTACTAAAAGACACCCTAGGAGAAGGATTAAGGTTATTTATGTCAATGTCATATTTAGGTTCATCATTTTCAACAAAAACCCTTATGTAATTAATATATCCCATTCATTTTGTTAAAAAAATCTTTGATAAAATTACATAAAATATAGATAATATTCTTGAAAAATGTTTGTAAGAAGGACTAACATTTGAAATTATTATGATGACATATGATAGAATACCATGAAGGAAATCAAGAAACATAAAATGAAAGAAATTATTATCTACTTCATGTGATAGATAAATCAAAGTAAGAAGGAATGTAACAACATGAGATATCACACATATGTTGAATACACTTTGGATGCTGAGAGGAGGGAACATAATCATCATAAACCAAAAAAAACTAGCTAACTTAAATAATCACTACATGGAATAATAAGAAAGTAATGAACATAACCAACAACACATGAATACCCAAATTTTATATGTGGAAAATGAAAATTGGAGAAAACCACATAGAGAGATTGACTAAAAAGATGAATCAATAACATATATAATATGATTACAATGATACTAGGAGCTCAGTACTCTAGAAAGGCTTACTGCCTTTACATCACCAAGATATATGGCAGCTCACTACTGTGTATTTTCATATAGAGCCTCACTGCCAAAGTAGCAAGATATAGAATGAACTTATGTACCCAAGACACACTTCCAAAGGTACAATGAACACTCTATAGTATATAAAGAGAAGTTCTCCTGATAATACAGCTAATCTACACAGCTATATTACACTGTCTCTACATTCTCTTCTTTGATTTTTGCCCTTCTAAAATCCTACTTGTAGATTATTTTTTGCTTGATCACAACATACTCTATTTTCACTTATCTTTGTCAGGGCATAAGATTTGTATATATAAAAAAATAGAACATTAGAGATTACAATAAGGTCAACAAATAAATTAAAAAAAAAGTCCCATGCCAGAAGCATTCGGATTAAAACATAGAATGGACCCAGCTAGATATAAGAGATAAATATTAAATGTATAGGTCTCATATAGCACAAACACATCTAGATAAGAGATAAATATTAAATATATATAACCCAGACCAAAAACAAGAAGCATAATCCACTATAGGAGAGAGAGAGAGAGAGAGATAATGCTACACATCCCAATGCTAGATCTTTAATTATTGAAACAACTTTCAAAACCATCTCAAATGTGTAGTCACACTACCTAAAGAACCACTTAACTTGACAACTAAATTCAAACTTGCAAAAGTTATGAAGAGAACCATACGCCATGTTATAATTCATGCCACTTACCAATAGTCCATGTAAAAAGTCATCACAATACATTTTCGGATCAAAATATGAACTAAATAGAATTGTAACACTTGGTAATATTGTTTTTGGATCAATGGGAACTATTTTTTGATCACCAAGAAACACCAAAAACAAGACCAAGATCTAAATACAATACAAATTATATTTTCATACCCCCAACCATTATTTATAGAGTTGAATCCTTGTAGAAAGTATAAATGAATCACTGTCATTAGAAACTATAATAATTTTATCTACAACTGTATTTCTCTATTCACTGAACCATGGATATCTAGACCACATGGATTTTTGAACCTAAGAATACAACAATGATGCACTGATAAATACCTCTTTCTTATGAAAAAAAAAACTAAAACTTTTTTTCAACTACTACCTTCAAACCACAATACTTCCAACATCTTCAATTCATAATGTTTGACATCAATGACAATAAGACAATAATTTGACAAACATATTTTTCCAACAATCTCCCCCTTTGTCATTGATGGAAAACAACCATCAAAAAAATATTTCATTTACTATAAACTCCCCCTATCTTTAATAACCAAAATGAAATTAACCAAAATAATCTTCAATGTGAATATTTTCTTATCTTTCACTCCCTTTTCCATAAAGGGGAGAGGACAAAAAGACATATATTTCAAAACTTATGTTATCAATTTTCTCCTATTTAATAGCTTAAAAGCATAAAATTGAGAAACTAAATATTCTTAGGGGCCATATATCTCTAAATATTTTCTTAAAGATTTCCACAATTAGCTTTGTAAGAATTTTGATATTGCTTTGATACCGTGTAAGAATTTTCCTAAGGAAAATAATAAAATACCATGATCTAGAAGCTCAATAGATAGCACAAACAAGAGAGACAAGATGATCAAAATATTGATTCAATAATGATAAATAATGAAATAGATACAAAATCAATCAAATGAATACAAATTAGATGTGTCTGAATATATAGGCAATGCATGATAACTAGGAGAGATGCAAATGATAACCTATCAGCTAGACAAGGTGTAATCACATTTCCACCAAAGGTGGATCATCCTCCATTGTACATCAAAGTATGTGAAACATGTGCAACAATGAGAGGATGATAATGCGATAAGAGAACTAAAGGTAGATCTCACACCCAAAGTGGAAATTCTCCTATACCATGTGCTAAAATGAAATGTAAACTCCTCGATGTCTCAATGACAACTAATATGAAAATGCATTATCCTAGGTAAACTTAAGTAAAGTGTAATTAGTGAATACTTAATTAAACCAAAACCCCCCCTTAAGTTCAACTTAGGGGAATACACTTAAGCTAACAATATTAAATGAAAATGCAAGATGGGTCCCGGCTACAAGGCCATGTTAGGTACCCATGTACAATATGAAAGTAAACAAGATACGCAATCTCTCATAAAGTGGAGAAAGAGTGAAAATCTCATGGGAAAAACCCTTTCCCAAAAAGACAGATGAAAAATAAGATGTATGGAAGGATGGAGTAATCAAGACCCCCCCATCATGGCATACATCATGCATATATAATAAAGAATACCTGAATGGAAGGACAAAAGGAGACATGATATCCCCCCCATAATTAATAATATCCTCCAAGGATGGTGAGTGATTTAAGGAAAAATATAGTCCAATGCCTAAAAATAACATTTCTCCCCTTGGGAAGAAGACGGACCAAGTACAAATGCAAGAAGGCTTCCCATTGTGGATAGGAAGAAGGAAGGGGAATCTAAATGAAGTATGATGTCTCTAAAGTATTCTCACATGTCACCATGTCCTTGGTTGATGAAGATGTCATGAACCAATCAGGAACATGTCCAATAGAAAGTTTCAAACAAGGAACCAATGGTAACTAATCTATGTAAGAATTTGGATCAAACTCCAAAGACAAAGATGCCTCCTCCAATAAAGAAGTAGGAAGAGAAGAAAGGAAGCCCCCCCTCAATGTAGAATGTACACCCATGATAGGTATGCCTAGATCAATGTATAAATTACACCAATAAAAATAAATGATGTTCCTCCCTTTAGGAAGAAATAGTGCCATAGGTGTATCAAAGAATCCTCCCCAATCACTAGGAAAAAACCTCAAGATGTATGATGTCTCAGGAAACTTAACAGGAATCTCCAAAACATGAGTATGATCAACCTGAACTATGTAATGTGACATCTCAAGTGAACTTTGAGACTAATGAAAACCAATCTCCAAAGACTCAAATGTCTTTTCTGAAGTTAAAGTGACCTCCTCCAAATGTTGTATCAAAGGATCCACAATCATGTAAAACTCAAAAGAAGGATCAAGTAGAGAATAAATATGAGGGTCAAAGTTTTCCCTCAAACCAACTAAAGAAGGATCATCCTCAACAAAGAGAAGAAGAATGTTATCAATAGCATCTCCCAAATCTGCAATGTAGGACTCGACAAACAAAGTATTCATCCAATGGAACTATAACTGGAAGACAAGAAATACCATGTTGCATTGAATCAAAAGAGCCAATGGCTATAGGAATTCAAGCATCATCAAGAGAAACAATAGATGTGATCTCAATAGGAGGAGAAGGAGTTGCAACTAGAGGTTCTAGACCTTTTGGGAGTGGAGGAACATGTGGATCTCCATACATTTCTCAAAGAACAATCCAAAGATCAGGAATAGTCTTTATCTAATCTTCGTAGTCATCAATGGAATCCATAACATCTATATCCATATTCGAATAGATAACATTAATAAATTCTGAGTAAGAATTCCAATCAAAAGGACTAGTAGGTTTATACGCATACAAATAGGGAAACAAGTTATGCTCACAAAGATGAGCAAGAACCAATTCACTCCATTACTTGTAGTTTCCTCTTGTCAACCCAATTAAACCATCCATGATGCACTTCTCACATGAAACAATGAGATCATAAAATCAATGCAGTCCCCAAAATGCTATGAATCAAAGGACCCCCCAAAATAGATGATCTTGACACTTTATATAGTGCGTGTACAATTGCCACTTGCCAAAATGAATCAAAGTGGACTTATGATTTTGATTTTTACATAGAGAATATGAAGTTATAGAAAACTCAATAAGATAAGACACAAGACCACTCAAGGATCCAACAAATTACAAGTGCCAAATATAGGCCAAAATAGATCAAATGTTGAAAGTACTATGTCTACTCAAAAAAAATTATAAAATGATACCAGATCTGGAAAGTAGACAAAAAATCATGCACTTTCAAAAAAATAGCACTTGAAAATGTGTCCATATGAACCTGAACAAAGCCTCTAAAGTTATAAAAATAAATAGTTTTAATTTTTAGAAAAAATTAGCAACATAGATCAGAAACCACCTACACCATTGTCTAGATCGTGAAATTTTACCCCAAAACAAAAAAAATTCCTCCAAAAAAGGAGTCAAGATGACTAAGATATCGTTGTTTGAAAATCATCTCTAAAATTATTTTTTCTAAATCATCGTTGCTGCACTTTGAAAATTCAAATGGATCTAGATTTGGCTTCAGATGTCTGATTTGAATGAAACAAAATATGATTTAAGGGTTTTTGGGCCTCCTCAATGTGATTCCAACCTCTAATTTTCACAAGCAAGCTCCAATTTTTACCTGTAACAAAATTCTCTCAAAATAGGCTATATAATCAAACTCCTATGGTTCTAATACCATGTAAGAATTTTGATATCGCTCTGATACCATGTAAGAATTTTCCTAAGGCAAATAATAAAACACCAAGATCTAGAAGCTCAATAGATAGCACAAATAATAAAGACAAGATAATCAAATGATCAGTGACAATGCAACACCTAAACGAAGGATTTGAATGCAAAAGAATGAAAAATTGTATGAATGCAGATTAGTCTATTTTTTTGGGTTTTTGTATGCAATAAGATGAAAAACTTGATATGAATCTAATCTAGAATGAATCAAAATGATATGTAGAATAATCTAAGAATGATATGGATGAATGAATGTTGTGATATGAAAACTATGACCAACAATGAAAGATCTGACAAATCGCCTATCGCAAGTGCTTAATCCTTCAATCGCAAATTCACCAGAGTAATTGTGCAAATTCGAGGGTTGTTTTTTGAAGAGCTGAGCCTTGTTTTTATAGAAATCCAGGGCTTGAGGATGCATTTGAGAAAATCCATAAATCACTCTTGATAAACTCAGGTTGATTTTTGAGTTAACAAGAAATTAGGAACAAATCAACTCACAAATCATGCAAATCATGCAAAAACAACTTTTTAACTCAAATCAGAAGTTTAGATCAATTTTCAACTCAAAATAGATGTTGAGTTTCCAAAAGGTAACAACTTGAATTGATTTTCCAATTTAAAGTTTAACTGCTCTTTCAAATGTGCATAGATAATTATGAATTAATTAAATAAATAAAGTGATTTATCTTCAACTTAACTGATTTTTGAATTAAAACAATTGATTTATGGGTTAATCAATTATTAAATCAAAATTTTATTCAAAAACTATATTATTAAATATTGACAACTGACATTAATTAATTAAATAAGAATTTAATCAATTATTCATGAGATTTTTGATTTATTATCAAAATTAAATAATACAATTTAGGAATAAATATAATTAAACTTAGTTAAATAATTAAGTGGCAGAATTAAATCTGATTAATTAAATATTTAGAATATTCAATTAATCAAACTTTAGGATAAATAGGATTTATCGCCAAATAATTATTAAATCAAAGATAGTTAGGATAAAATAGGAATATTCAAGGAATATTCTCCGATGCAGAATTTAGGATAAAATCAATTTTTGATAAACTGATGTGTAGATGTGCCTTAGGTTAGGACTTTGATGTCAATTTCATTCGATTTGATGATGTAGGAGGTTAATGAACCTATAGCCCATTTTTGGGGTATTACATTTTTCCCCTCTTTGAATTATTGTATGAAGCGCAGTGGTTCAAAGATTAGTTTGTGTTTGATCTTGAAACTGATTTGAGAGATAAACCGATTCTGAGACAGAAACTGATTGAAAGATTGGAAAAGTTGATTCAGGTCCTAGTTGACTAAGAATCGTGATGATGTCAACTATAGCAACAATGAATCGGTGATTATGAAAACGTATCAAAATGCCTAATTCTGAACCTTATGATTACGAAGAAGTGAGTGACCTAATTCCAAACTTGATTGTCCCAAAGGAATCGAAATGGTATCACATCCAAACCCTTTAGTTAGGAAGAACCAAGGAAATAATGCTAATGAACTGATGGTTACGAAAATCTGATATAGTTTACAAGATTGAATAGGATACCAGATTGATATGGATCTCAATGAATCTGATATGCCCCAAGCAACGAGGTCTTTTGATGAATTAGCAACTAGACATAGTTGTTGTCTTGATTATTGAGGAAAGATTTGATTTATAAACTTGATTGATGTGCAATACCATGCCCCTTCGGGATGAAAATTGAAATCTAAGAAGAAAAGTTAGTGTGAAATGGTTTAGAAGCATGTTAATTGATTTGAGAAGTAGTTATACACATTCAAGAACACGTTCTGCATTGTTTAGAGGTCCTAGAGACCAAGTTTGACTATGTTTGACCATGAGTTGACTATGGGTGACCAAGTTGAAATTTTGATAGTTTGATGTAAGATAATCAGTTAACTTGAAAAATGGATTTCTGTCATGATTGAAGGTCGATTATGCAAGTAGTCAGCCATCCTGGGTCTGAAAATTTGAAATCGCTATTTTTGACAATATAAATGATCTCAAATTTCAATTTTGATCCTGAAAATGGGTTTAGAACATCGAAATTAGCCAGAGGTGCTTGCTTGGTGATTTGTTAAGAAGACCTTCATGTGATACTCAGTCCTTATGATATGTTTAGCATAGTTTTGGAGAATTATTAAGCATCAAGTTGATTTGGGCAATCGTGAGATAAATGCAATCATGCAAAGTGCAAAATGAAATCCAAACCTAAGACCTAGGACCTAGTCACTGATCATGTGTCAATTTGTTTTCATCATTGAATTTTTATTAGGTAACCGAATAAATCAATACAATGTCCACTAGTTAGGCAACCATGAACATATGAATATTGATTTTTACATCAAAGTCAATACAACGCCCACTGGCTAGACAACCATGGACATATGAATATTGATTTTGTTTTTCAGAATTTCGGATTAGATATAAGCACCAAGGCGCAAATGCCAGGATGAATTGAATATCATGTCCATTTTGATATAGCAATTTGTATAAGCATCAAAACATAGATGTTATGATGAACAAAATATGCCTTGTGGTACAAACACATCAAACAGTCAAGAGATCATTCTAAATCTAGTGTGAATTACCTGTAGTGACCCTTTATCATTCACATCCTTAGGTAAGATCATGTTTCACAGTAGGAGTAAAAATTCACTCAAAAAGATAATAGTTAGATCAAACTTCCTTGAATCTTCCGGGTATCAATGGTCAAGGTACTCATGGTCATCCAATACAAGATAGAGGCTCTTACAAATGGACACCATTTCAATCCAAAATTTCCAAAGTTGTTAGATTTTCACATACAAGAAGAAGACAAAGAAAATATTATGCCCCCAGTCATCACTCTCTAAATCCCATAAAAGACATCATCGAAGAGCTCGAAAGGAAACAATATGCAAAAATCTCAGTGTGAATCAGTAAGCTTACAAGGAGATAAAAGCGTGTAAAGCATAAATTGTTTTCAATTTTTTGTTGATGTTTGATTTCAAAATCCTTTCTGGAGAGGAGACTGAATGACTGACTTGGATGAAGCTTCAAAGGACTCTAACTAGATACGACACATCTAAGATACTTAGGACTATAGAATATGACTTTGATTGCCCCCAAGTTTGAAACATTGATAGGATACAGATGCTTTTGCCAATTGGTGTACAGACTGACTTTATTGAAACAAGGATATATACAAACTAAAGCAGACTGAAAGCTAGGAAAGACCAAGATTGCGCTAATAGATGGAGCGTTTTGAACAAGTGGCACCCATTTGGTGGGTTTTCACCATCTTGGCAAAGATTCTATTTTTTCTACCAAGGCGCCTGTTTCCAAGTTTTCACCAAGGCACTTTTTCTTCTTCTCATTTTTTTGTATTTTCCATTTTTTAAATTTTTTTGTACTTTTGACATATATTTATTTTTTTGTGATACATCAAGGTTCCTATTTGCTAGGTTTTCACCAGGATGATCATTTTTTTAGGACTTTTTCTGATTTTTATGATTTTTTTAGGATATTTTTGAATGATGAATTCCTTAGGCGTAGAATTTCTTCAGATGGAGAAACTTGATTTATTCTTGGAGATATTCTCCTTCAGTCGTTGAGATTTGATAGGCTCCAGAGCCAAAAGTAGCAGTGATTACAAAGGGACCTAGCCAGTTGGGTTCAAACATTCCCTTGTGTTCTCTATGTGATTGATTTTTAGGATTCTCTCTCAAGACTAGATCGCCAACCTGAAATTCTCTATGTCTGACTTTCTTGTTATAGCCTCTACACATTCTTTTCTGATATACTCTGAGATGATCATATGCTACTTTTCTATGCTCATCTAGTAGTTCAAGTTCTTGCAACCTAGACACTCTGTAGCCATCATCAATTATTAGACCATGCATTCTGATTCTTAGTGATGGGATTTCAACCTCAATAGGTAGTACCGCTTCAGACCCATAAATTAAAGTGAATGGTGTAGCCCCAATGGGTGTTCTGATACTTGTTCTATAGGTCCAGAGAGATGGATTGATCATGAGATTCCAGTCTCTTCCTATTTTATTAACTATACGATGTAAGATTTTCAATAAGTTCTTGTTTGAAGCCTCTGCTTGTCCATTCCCTTGAGGATGGTAGATAGATGACCAATGTTGTGTAATCTTCTATTTGGCACATAGATCATCTAAGTCTATGTTCTTGAATTGTCCACCATTATTTGTGACTATAGAATGTGGAATACAATACTGACATATGATGTAGCTCAGGATGAACATTGAAATTTTTTTATTGGTTGCTTGAGTCAAAGGGACTGCTTCTACCCATTTTGTGAAATAGTTTGTAGCTATAATAATATGGGTATGCCCATTAGAAGAATGAGGATGTATGGCTCCTATAAGATCAAATGCCCATTGGTGAAAAGGCCATTATGTAGTAAAGGGAATTAAATCTCTCCCTGGTGCATGAATCAAGTTACCATGTACTTGACACTTTTGACAATTCTTTTCATACTTGATAGCCTCTTTTTCCATCTCAGGCCAATAGTACATAGCCCTAATAATTTTTTGAGCTAGTGTTAAACTATTGGAATGTGATCCACAAATACCATCATGGACTTCCTCTAATGCACTTTGAGACTCTTCCCATTCTAAACATCTAAGGAGTGTACCATCTAGACCTCATTTGTACAGATCATTACCATTGATAACATACCGGGATGCATTTTGGATAAGGTATCATTTCTCATGGTGGTTGAAGGTATCAGGAATGATTTGATCTTGGAGATAGGAGAACAGGTTTTTATACCTAGATGAATCATGACCAACAATAGTGTAGATCATGTGGGTTTCAAGGGAATCATATGCAGGATAAGATAGTGCTTCCACCAGGAACTTGTAGTGTAGCTCATGTTCGGGCTGTTGTAATAACTAGAGAGCATTGCCATAGCATCAGCAGCCCTTTTCTCCATTCTCAAAATTTGTTCAAAGGTGATAGATATGAAATATTTCTTTAGATCATCTACCATTCTCTTGTATGGGATTAGCTTTCCATCTTTCATTTGATACACATCATTGACTTGGTGTATTACAAGTTGTGAGTCTCCATGAATGTGTAGTTCTATTACTCTCCACTCAATTTCTATCTTTTTTCCATTAAGAAGAGCTTCATATTCAACAATATTATTTGTGAAGGAAACTTGATTCTGAATGCTTTAGGGATTGAGTATCCTTGAGGAGTGATGAACAATATGCCTGCTCTAGATTCATTCTATGTATAGGAGTCGTCAAAGAATAACTTCCATGCTTTAGAAGAAAGATTCATGATAGAAAAATCTAGGAATTCCATTTGCATTGGTGTATCATCAAACAAAGGTGAGTCTGCTAGTTGATCAGCAATAACTTGGCCCTTGATAGCTTTTCTTTCAACATATTCAAGGTCAAATTCACTTAATAACATCACCCATTTAGCTAGTCTACCTATGAGGGAAGCTTTGCTTAGTAGGTACTTTAGTGGATCAATCTTAGCTACCAAATGTGTGGTATGAGCTAGCATGTAGTGTCTTAGTTTCTATGATGCAAAGATCACAGCTAGACAAGCTTTCTCAATCATTGAATAATTCTTCTCAAATGCTACCAATGTTCTACTGATGTAGTATATAGCTCTTTCCTTCTTGTTCTCGTCATGCTATGCTAGCAATGCCCCTATGGATGTATCTATGGAAGAGACATAAAGAATCAATGGTTTTCCTTGAATAGGAGGCATCAAAATAGGATGATTTGATGGATATTTCTTGATATGATTAAAGTTCTTTTCACATTCCTCGTTCCATGCAAAGGTCACACCTTTATGTAATGTTTTTGTAAAAGGCTGTGATATGCCTGCCAACTGAGATATGAAGCGTCTAATAGATTGTACTCTCCCTTATAATTTTCTCATTTGACTGATATTCTTTGGAGGTTGCATCTCCATGATAGCTTTAACTTTTTTTGGATCTACTTCAATTCCTTTCTTTGAAACAATGTAGCCTAAGAGCTTTCCAGAAGTGACACCAAAAGCACACTTCTTAGGGTTCAGTTTAAGACTAAACTTCTCCATCCTATCTAGTATTTTTCTCAAGTCATTTAGATGTTCTAATCATATCATAGATTTTTCTAAAGTATCATCAACATAATCCTCCATAGTTCGATGCATCATGTCATGAAAGATAGATGTCATAGCTCTTTGATATGTAGCACCAACATTCTTAAGCCCAAATGGCATGACATTCCAATAGAAGGTACCCCACGCACATGTGAAAGTAGTTTTCTCTTGATCCTTTGGAGCAATTTTGATTTGATTATATTTAGAAAAACCATCCATTAAAGAATACATCTTGAATCCTCCAGTCATGTCCACTATCATATCAATGTTAGGTAGTGGAAAATCATCCTTAGGGAATGCTTTATTTACATCTCTGAAATCCATGTATAATCTTATAGACTTGTCTAGTTTTGATATAGGTACAATATTTGAGATCCATTAAGCATAATCAATAACACAGATGAATCCAGATTTTAGTAATTTCTCTAATTTAACTTTGACCAAGAGTGCAACATGTGGATGCATCTTTCTCAATTTTTGCTTAATAGGTTTCACCCCTGGAGCTATAGATAAATGGTGCATTGTAAGATTAGGATCCAACCCTGCCATATCTGAATATTTCTATGCAAAGTTGATCTTTTTTTTTGTTAGGAATGTGGTAACTTTTTTCTTTTCTTCTTTTGATAAGGATTGTGCTACATGAATCAACTATGGTTCTTCTGTTGTTCCCAAGTTGATAGATTGAGTGGGCTCAATCAGTACTGGAGATTAGTCATGTAAATGACTCAAAAGGACATCAAATATCTCATCCTTAGGCACCTCATAGAGGTTTTCACCTTTAGATACATCTTTTATTTTTACTTTTGTAGGTTCTAAGACTGCCACAAAGTGGTTTTCACCCTCAGAACTCCTTTTCTTTTTCTTTTTATTCTTATTCTTTTGAATAAGATACTTGATGTCTGACTCCATCATGCTAACACTTGGTTCACTGATGGAAGTCACCATAGGCTCAACTACATTGAGGTAGAAAGTAAGGGCATAGTCATTTGGAAAAGTATAGATACCTTGGCTTGGATTCGTGCAGGTTTGGTCAAGAAGTTTGGGATGTTGGATAGTCAAAGTGGTGAAAGATTGGGAAATAGTGTTTACGGATATGGATATGTCATCATTGGTCCTAACCTGACTCTTGAGTTCAAAGGTGATAATACAACTCAAAACATTCAATTCGTGAATAGGCTCAATGTCATTATGGGAGTCCAATTCAGCCATAGGTGGATCAAACTCATTAAGTTCATCATTTCACTCTAGAATTACATTGGGTTTAGGTGCATATTGGTGAATAGAACCAACATATTTTTCTGTGATAAGCTCATCTTCCTCTAGAATGGCTCCCCATTCATAGGCATTGGATTCCTCATCTATGCCTCTAGGAAATCTGAGAACATGTGTGAAATCAGGATGGATTCCCCAAGAAGGATTTCCTTCTAATTCTGATTTGAATTCATACTCATGAGAATCTATCTCAGAATCACTATACTATTCTAATTGTTCAACTATTTGGATAGATTCAATTGATTCCTCTTGTTTTATTTTAGTAGTAGGTTCTTGTGTTTCTACTACATTGATTCTTTTGATTGGGTCATTCTCAGCCTCAAGGAGGTCTTTTATTTCTTTAGGCAAATGCTCATAATGAATGAGATCATTAGTGGTGTCTGAATCATCACTGTCAGATTGTTTTGTTTCTTCCTTTGGTTGAATTTTTTTTGATGGTTCAATTTGTTCTAAGACATGTGGAGAGTTCTTGCTAAGATAGAAATGCTTCTTTTGATATCCTAGATCTATTGTATTCTTGTTTGTTCAGCCATGATGGTCAAGAGGTGATAGAAGACCTTTACCTTATAGTCCTAGAGGTCCTTTTCCAGTGTATCCCATTTTGTGATCAATTTACCCCCTGGTCCATATGACTTCTGAGGAATTTTTCTTGAAGTGGAGTCACATTTCTAGACTGATTGGGATTAAGACTCATCCTTGTATAACCATGCAACAATGGCTTCATCTTCCTCAAACTCTTGTTTAGATACTTGCTCTATGACAAAGCTTCCATTGAATATGACCTTGGATTCTTTAGCTGTAGGTTTCACTTTGTCAGATGGTTTTCTATAAGATTTAGGGGAAAAAGGGAGAGATGTGAGAGATAAAATAGGTTCCATTGTGTATTCTCCCATGCCATTATCTTTGATTTTGACTTCTTTAGCAATGTCTTCCATTTTGGAGGTTGAAGCAATGTCTAGCTGCTTAGTGGAGGATTCTCTGTTATTAGGAACAAGTTTATCAACACTTTCTTTTAATGCATTGCAAATTGTATATAGATATGCTAGAATCGTCACCTCTACTCCTTCATAAGGGAATTTCACACATTGATGGTATGTGGAAGGAATAGCTCTCTTTTCATGTATCCAAGTTCTCCCCAGAAGGATTTTTTAAGCTAAAGGTAGATCAAGAAATTGACATATGGTATCTTTGATAACGGGTCCTGTTCTGATAGGTAAGATAATAGTTCCTTTAGAAGATCTTTCTTTCTCACCATATGCTTTGATAGTTATCATCTTCTTAGGATCAATGGAAGTTTTAGATAATCCTAAGTGTGTGATCAAGCTTTAAGAACAAATGTTGAGACCAACACCTCCATCTATCAACATGCATTTGACATAATGGTTTTGGATCAAGACTTCAATGTGCAAGGGCTGGTTATGCAGATGACTCAAGGAGTTATCATCTTCCTCTAAAAAGGAGATAATTTATGGAGACGTTAGATGACCAACCATAGTCTAGAATCTATCTAAATCAAGGTTGTCAGGAACATTGGATCCAAGCAGAGCTTTCTCTAGAATGGCTCTATGAGCTATAGATATTCGAACTCAAACATGGAGATTTTTGCATTTGTATGTTGGAGTTGTTGGATAATACTGTATGATGTTGGCCTTGTGTCTTTAGGATTTGATTTAGAGGCAGCCTTCTATTTAGAAGGAGACAAGAGATTGAAAGGCATCTTAGGGACATTGGATGAATCTAGGATTTGTCCTTGCAAATGCACCTGAGCTTGTGATTGAGTAACTAAATTTGCTGATTGATTATCTCCATCTCTTCTTACAATTATGATTACATTGCAACACTCAGATAGGCATGGTTCAACCATATTTATGACAACATTATTTCTAGAGTAGGCATAATTGACTTTAGCACCCATATTAGGCTGAGAAGATGAATCTCCTTGATTATATTTCAGAAATGATTCCATGAATGCTGTATGACCATTATTACTTTTATGATTGTCAATTATGATTTCTCCATTCTCAATTTTGTCTTGTATGATGTGTTTCAAGCAGATGTAGTTATTAGTTTTATGACCCTTATTGCAATGGAAGTCATAGAAATCATTCTCTCTCCACCATTTCGGTTTAGGTTCAGGATCAAAAAGTTTTATCTCAGGCAAGGAGATGATGTTGTTGGCCAACAAAGTTTCCATGGTAGATTCTAAGGACTCTCCAAGAGGAGTAAACTTGCATTTAGGATATGTAGCCCAAGGTTTATAGTTAGATGACTTCTTGTTTGATTCTGTCACTTTTTCTTCTAAGGCTTTGATAGCTTGGGTGTCAATAGTGAGATTGAAAGCAAGTGTCGTAGATGGGGCACAAATAGTATCAACAATGCTATCAGTGACAATGCCTTTATTCGTGTTCCAATTTTTGCCTTTGTCTTTAGAATTAGATCCAGATTCATACTTGTCCTTTTGTACAAGTACTTTCTCAATTTTGATTACATTTTCTACCATTTTATCAAAGGATGTATGATTTTGCATTTGAAAATGGTAGTTGATCTTTGGAACAAGGTTGTTGATGAAAATTTCCAGCTTCTTAGTTTCTAGAATAGGTCTAGCATATAGAGAAAAAAATTTCCTCCATCTTTTGAGAAAAGTCAGGAATGGTTCCCCTAAGTTCTATTTCAGATTGCAAATGTTGATCATAGTGACCAGATGCTAGATGTTGTAGGATTATTGTTGATAGAATAGTTTGATTAACTCCTCAAAATTTTTGATAGTAGGAGGCATTTTTGAGAACCAATGAGTAGCTGACCCTCCCAAAGATCAAGGGAAAAGATGCATTAGGTAGGTTGGTTCATGCATGAACTTCATAGATTGAGTATAGAATTCTCTAACATGATCTTGAGGATTAGATTTTCCATCATACTTATCATATTTAGGCATCTCCACTCTTTTAGGGAATGGTGGCATGTACAAGTCTTTATCAAATGGAAAAGGGCATAGAGCTTCCATGGAGAACTCCTTCAGTTCCTTCTCTTTTTTGAGTTTGTTGAGTTTGACTTGCATGGCATGCATCTATTTCATCATAGTAGTGATTGGAGTTTCTTCCTCATGCGTAATTATATCTTCAACATTGAAGTTGGGAGGAAGTTTAGCCCCTTCACGAGCCAACTCTAGGAAGTATGTTTCTATGTCTTCTTTCAAGAAATGCCTCGTCATTTTCATGAAGTCATCATCATTTTGATATCAAGCAATTTTAGAAGGTGTGGGTTCTTGATCTACACCATGTTGAGAGTGATTTCATTGGGAACCTTGGTTCATTCCTCCTTGAGACATAGTGTTTTTGAGAGAACTACGAGGAATTGATTGATGAGGATTTGCTTGATGACTTGCGTGGGTTGATGTAGGAGGGGTGACGTAACCACCTTTTAAGTAAAGATTTACAAGAGTGTCTTCTAAAAATTTAGTTGTGTCAAAGGATTGAAGAATAGTTTGAGCAATCACAAAAGATGCCTCTAAAGAGATTTTGGATTGTTCTCTTTGTTTTCATTGCGATGAAGCTCTAGTTTCCACCATTAACCTTGGGTGAAGCAAGAGAGCAAGATTAAGACAACTGAAGAATGAATTGATTCAAGAAGATTGAATGATGCAACCTTGTCAAGATTGGATTGATTGAAGATAGATTGTACGTAAATGAAGGATACTATGCCCTAGTAGTATGGGTAGATGCCTAAAAGATGGTGGACGTGAGCTCACAACACTTAGCTATTTTTAGACGAAGATTGAATTGAAGATAAATTTTGACAAGGTTTTGACACAAGATGAAAAAGACTCAAATTGATAAACTAGAAGGCTAAGTCAGACTCAAGAGGCCACTTTGGGAAAATGATTGAATTCTTTCTAGTTACTTCTCTATTCCTGACATGGTGATTTGTTTGACAGAATCTGGAAATAGGTTGTAAAAATTGGATTTCTGACAAATTTGGCAAGTTTCTGGTAATTTTTAAAAAATTCTCATATGACTTTCTAGACTCGTACAACAGTGGATAAGCCTTGGAAAGACAATGGACAAGACTCATAGGATAATTGCAAAGCTCGCATGATAGTTGATAGCAGATTTTGACTTTTTTGCTTGTGATTTTTTACAACACTCGTACGGAAATATACCTACTACCATACGACAATTTGGGGGTCCTAATATGACAAATGCTCAAAATTCGTATGACTTTCTGATCTTGTGGGATGACTTTTGACTCTAGAAAGGAATTTTGTGTCAGATTTTACAATTTCTTAGTTTGCAGAATCAATGTGTTTTGCAAGGTTTTCAATTTAGATTTGAAGTTCATTCCAGGATCGTTCATTTTCAATAACTAAGTAAAAAAGTATGCATAATAGTAGGCAAGTGGTTTCAAGCACGTCTAAAAATAATGAACAACAGACAAAGAAACCCTACACATGAACAATCAAGTGACTTAATGTGCTAATCCCTAGGAATGCTAGTTGTGTATGTTCCAAAAAGTTTTTCAATAATGCACATAGTCCTTGAAAATGAAAAATTGGCCTCACTAGGGTTTTTAGTAATGGTCTGACTCTGCAAATTTATGATCTCAAGAGGGTAAACTCCAATCTAGGCACACTGAGGTTTTGACATAGTCTAAGAATTTAATCAATTAGGAGCTGCTAGGGAGATCTGACAGCCGAACAAGAGACCACACCTGTGAAGATTTCCTCCACAAAGACATTTATATAGCGGCTAATACTACCATAGTGAAAATGGCTATTACCTCTTGAGGTTCCATCCACATGGTTGACCCAATTAAGGGAATGTCCACTACGGTTAACTCTCTCTAAAGGTGACTCACAAAAGATACCATAGGGGGACTAGATCAGATTCAAGGATCTGGGTTTCTGGTACTATCCAAAAAGGAACTAGAGCATAATCCCCTAACCTCTTCACTTCACCAAAATAAAGCAGATAGATTAATCTGACATGCTAAGACTAAAATTACCTCACCAAGAGCTATGATGTCAACCACTTATGGTCTATCAATCTCTTCGGAGAGAGAATGTATCAATCAAAAGCTGAAGACTCAAAAACCTAGTAGAATGCAAGATAATCCCAGTATCCTTCCTACCTATAAGGGGATCCTTTGTCAAGAAGAGCTTCGCATGCATGAACAAGCGAAAGAAGCACACTCTCTCAAGATCATTCACAAATAGTGTTCATAGGGCCTATTTACTATGTGTAACAGATATGCAGAAAGCAAGTCTATGTTCATTTTATAGCCCAAAAATTGAAATCTATGATATGAAAGCATGAAAAGTCACACAAGCTTGACACAAGAGAGTTTTTTTTAAATGTCCAAATTGAAGTGTTATCAATTGTAGAAGAATACCTGAATTCCTCGCAACGCGCTTAGTAGATTTTACCGGTTTTAGCAATTTGCACTTTTCCAATTAAAATAAGGAAATATCAATCAAAAACAATAGAGTTCAATTGTTAGGGTTAGCCATTAGTCCAAATCTGAAAATCAAATTTGACAAACTGCCTAAAAATTTGAAACAAAAATTGAATCCTGCTACCAAAACTCATATGATAATGGGTTACCTCTCATATGACAATCCAAATCTCATATGACAGTGGGTCACCTCTGGCATGGATTTCAAGAAACTCGTACGATAGTGGGTATCTGCCCACACAACAATGAAGTCTCCAAACTATAATTTATAGTTGTTGATATGAGCCTCAAAAATGTTGAATGTCATACGACACTCAGAGGGTCCTAGCATGAGTTTCTAACAAAACTCGTATGAAAATTGTACAGACAAAAATAAAATCACATAATTGATCAGAAAATAGATAGAAATTGATAGAAGAGAAATGGAAACGCATTTCAGGGCCCCACGGTGGGTGCCAAAAATGTGTGTGTGAAAATTGTACCTACTTGCAGACAAAACACTTCAGTAAAACATTAGAGGTTAGAAAAATCAAAATCTGCAAGTAATTGAAACTAAGCTAACCAGGAGGTTTACTATCTTCTAGTAGGTGTGGGTATGATTTTCTTAGATTGAAATCAAGATTAGTGACAATGCAACACCTAAATGAAGGATTTGAATGCAAAAGAATGAAAAATTGTATGAATGCAGATTAATCTATTTTTTTGTGTTTTTGTATGCAATAAGATGAAAAACTTGATATGAATATAATCTAGAATGAATTGAAATGATATGTAGAATAATCTAAGAATGATATGGATGATTGAATGCTATGATATGAAAACTATGCAAAAACTATGACCAACAATGAAAGATCTAACAAATCACCTGTTGCAAGTGCTTAATCCTTCAATCGTAAATTCGCCAAAGTAATTGTGCAAATTTGAGGGTTGTTTTGTGAAGAGTTGAGCCTTTTTTTTATAGACATCCAAGGCTTGAGGATGCATTTGAGAAAAACCATAAATCACTCTTGATAAACTCAGGTTGATTTTTGAGTTAACAAGAAATTAGAAACAAATCAACTCACAAAATCATGCAAATCATGCAAAAATAGCTTTTTAACTCAAATCAGAAGTTTAGATCAATTTTCAACTCAAAATAGATGTTGAGTTTCCAAAAGGTAACAACTTGAATTGATTTTCCAATTTAAAGTTTAACTGCTCTTTCAAATGTGCATAGATAATTATGAATTAATTAAATAAATAAAGTGATTTATCTTCAACTTAACTGATTTTTGAATTAAAACAATTGATTTATGGGTTAATCAATTATTAAATCAAAATTTTATTCAAAAACTATATTATTAAATATTGACAGCTGACATTAATTAATTAAATAAGAATTTAATCAATTATTCATGAGATTTTTGATTTATTATCAAAATTAAATAATACAATTTAGGAATAAATATAATTAAACTTAGTTAAATAATTAAGTGGCAGAATTAAATCTGATTAATTAAATATTTAGAATATTCAATTAATCAAACTTTAGGATAAATAGGATTTATCGCCAAATAATTATTAAATCAAAGATAGTTAGGATAAAATAGGAATATTCAAGGAATATTCTCTGATGAAGAATTTAGGATACAATCAATTTTTGATAAATTGATGTGTAGATGTGCCTTAGGTTAGGACATTGATGTCAATTTCATTCGATTTGATGATGTAGGAGATTAATGAACCTATAGCCCATTTTTGGGGTATGATAATAACTAGGAGAGAGGCAAATGATAACCTATTAACTAGACAAGGTGTAATCACATGTCGATTAAATGTGGATCATCCTCCATTGTACATCAAATTATGTGAAACATGTGCAACATTGAGAGGATGATAATGTGATAAGAGCACTAAAGGTGGATCTCACACCTAAAGTGGAAATTAACCTATACCATGTGCTAAAATGAAATGAAAACTCTTAGGTGTCTCAAGGACAGCTAATATGCAAATGTATTATCTCAATTAAACTTAACTAAAGTGTAATTAGTCAATACTTAATTACACTAACAAACTTCTTATCATTTATAGAAGAAACTAATAGCCTATTATGACATAAAAATTTCAATTAACGTGTTCACAGTATCATCAAAATATGTTAAATTTACTATACCTCTTTCAAAATGTCTTCCACTCTCATGTATCTTGATCATAAAATAAAGTTTTGTTTCACCCAATACTACAAAATCATAAAATTTATTAATATATTCATCTCTCATCCTCTTTTTTGTAACTCATTTATTTATGTTTCTTTCTTTTCTAATAGCATCTCTGAAGATATTATATTTTGTCACAACATTGGTTAACTGAGCCTCAATTGAGTCAACTTCCTTTTTGAATCTTTTTGTGGCCTTCAACCAATCCAAAATTAAATTGTACAAAGCCTATGCATATTTGATACTATTGGCATAAGTGATGCAGTGATGGTAAGTGATTTCTAGAGTTGTCATGATATAGATTTGATTGCATGATGATAATTTATTGGGTTGTCATTGATGCCAAGTATTGATCTAGTGTTCCTATTATATTTCTTATTATAAGTATGATGATTAAGGTGTTGCAATAAGTTTTAGTTGTAGTGATTCTTCTGAGAGACTTGGGGATGTCTCTGTATGTCAAATATATGACTGCTACTATTGATGTAGATCGCTAAGAAATGTATGATCAAATGAAGATTGATAGTGAAACTACTAGAATAGTTAGTGACAGGTGATAAGTGATTTGATTGGTTTGTCAAATATTTGTTTTTTTGTGGCACAATCACAAGATATGGTGGTAAATAGTGTTTATATGCTATGGTTGAAATCATAACTAACTTGAGTGACCAGTGTGAAGGATAGGTAACCAGTGAGAAGAGACAAAGTTGTTACAAGTTTAAGTGTTTGTGTTCTTGAGTGATAGTTGATAAATCTTGTATTGGTGATAGGTGTTGAGGTTGTGGTAGATTTGGTTGATTTATTCATGATGTGGTGTCTTTTATTCATGATTGGAGCTAATGATCTAGCCTCACATTGTTTGATGCTAGCATGTGGAGAAGATTCTAGAGGAATCTAGTATTTGGTCAAAATGTGTTTGACTCCTTCACACAAAATTTTATGTAAATAATTGTGATGGCCGATGTGGTCTTCATAATTTATTGTGTACATTAAATTTTTTTGTGTGGCATGTTGGATTTGAGCAAGATATTTTTAATTAAATCTTAGGGATTGATTAAGGTGGTGGACTTAAAAATTAAGTATATAATGGATGAAGATGAAAGTAAAAGTTTTTGATCATGTGTGGGGAAAGTGTGGTGGTGAAGATAAAGTTGTGATCAATCCATGGAAGAGTTAAGTGTGTTGTGAAGATATTTTCTACTTCAGTGGATCTAATCAAGAAGAGGTAGTTCTATTCTATAGATTATTCTTTATGTTGTTTCCTTATAGTTACAGCAGTCAAAATCCCTTAACTGGGTGGATCCTAGCAGGTCCTTATTGTAAATCCTTTAACAGGGTGGCACATTAGCTTGTGTTTAAAGTCATTGAATAAGGCTACTCCTAATAGGGTAAAGGTCCTAATAGGCCTAAGTTAAATCCCTTAACCAGGTAGCACCTAACAGTTCTTTTGTAAACGCCTAATAGGTTTAAGATCCTCAAAGGGTGTACTTCAGAAGAGTACATCATTTAGTGGGTACTAATCCCCACCAAGTTTTTTTCTAATTTGGGTTTCCATGAGATAATCTTTGTTTCAAATGTTTCATTTTTATGTCGATGCACTTATGGTTATATTTTTTTATTTTGTTTCTATTAAAGATAATCTTTTGAATGTTGTAAATATTAAGAGGTTAAAAAGTTTCATAATTGGTAAATTATTGGTTCACCCCCCCCTCAACAATATGATCTGAGGAATAACAATTGGTATCAAAGATTCAGTCATGTGTTGTGGTGAAGCATAACAAATTGAGGCAAATATCTAGATATGATGAGAAAGGAGATCCTAAATTCACAAGAGATAACTACTCTATTTGGTATGGTCAGATGAAACTCTATCTTAAAGGTATGGGTGATCAATATTGGGATCATGTGGTTACTAAGTATATTTTCCCTTTAGGAACTCTGACTACAAATCAAATGAAGATCAAATAAGAACATACTGCTACTATGAAATCTATTGCTATTACTCTTTCAGATGCAGACTTTATTGATGTCAAAGACTTGGATACTACTCATGAGATGTGGGAGAAGTTGAAGATCATCTATTGTGGAGATCCATATGTGCAGAAGTAAAAGTTTGATAGTTTGAAAGGAAAATATGATGACATGAGAATGCAAGAAAATGATAACATTGAGAAATATAGTCAGAGAATCAAAGAAGTTGTTTCTACTATTTGGGATGTTGGTGGTAATCTTCCTAAGGATGATTTGGTAAGAAAAGTGTTGATAACTCTTTTACCTCGGTATTCTATTAGGGTTTCAGCTACACAAGACCTCAGATCTCTATGAAATTTTAGTGTTACTCTTGATGCATTAATATGGAAATTAATTTCATTTGAGTTAATAAATTATGATAATAGTATGTCTAAAGTTAAATTTTCTTTCATGTCATCATTGACTCTTGCACCATCTAGGAAAGGAAAGGAGAAATCTAACAGTTCTTCAACACTTTATCCTAATGATTATGAATCTTTCATGTCTGAAGAAAGAGAACGACATGAATTAGAATCTATCTTTGCTAAAAGGATGCCTAGAGGGAAAGGTAAATATAAGGATAAGTTTCCTTTGAAATTATTTTCATGTAATAAGATTGGACATATTGCCTCTATGCCCTGAAAATAATAGGAAGGAGAAGCCAAGGAGATTCAACAATAATAACAAGAAAGCATGCTACATTGGTAAGGAAGGTGTTACTAATGAAGACTAAGATGGAAGAGATGAAGAAGAAATTGTATTTGTTGGGGTTAAGGAATAACCCTTGAAATCAAGTGAGAAAGCTTTAGTTTCTAACATGAATCACAGTGGTGACTGGATTATTGAAAATGGGTGCACTCATCATATGACAGGTGACGAAAGAAAATTCATCCAGATGGAGGAATGTGATGGAGGCTCAATGATATCTGGTAATGATTATTCCTATATGGTAAATGGTAAAGGATCTATTGCTTTAAATGATAAAATAAATTGTGATGATGTTTACTAGGTTGACGATCCAAAATACAAATTGTTAAGTGTTGTTGAGTTGAATAAAAAAGGATATAGATTGGAGTTCAAAGAAGGTATATGTAGGATCATTGGGAAATTAGGATAATTGATTGCTACCAGTGAACAAACTAAAGGTAACTTGTTCCATCTGAATTCTACAATTAAGAGTTGTTTGATTGCTAAGGTAGAAGATTTTTGGTTATGGAATAAGAGGTTTTGTCATGCAAATTTTGATAATCTAGTCAAATTTAGTAAGATGAAGATAGTGAGAAGTTTACCTAACCTAGTGAAGCCAGAAAATGTAATGTCTAAAGAATATCATCTTGGGAAGTTAACTAGTTCTATTTTTATCAGTAAAAATTACTCTTCTAAAAGTATTTTAGATTTTCTGCATACCGATCTGTGTGGTCTAATGAGAATTAAGAGTTATTATGGTGATAGATATTTCATGTTTCTTATTGATGAGTATTCTAGAATGATGTGGATTGTGTTTCTAAAGGAAAAATCAAAACATTTTCACATGTTTAATATTTAAAAAGCCAGAGTGGAGAAGGAGAACAATAAGACCATGAAATGTCTTAGATTGGATAGAGGAGGTGAGTTTACTTCACATGATTGTTTTTCATATTGTGAGGAATGGGGAATCAAAAGGTAGATGTCATCTCGTAGGACACCTCAGCAGATTGGAATTTTTGAAAGAAGAAACAGGTCTATCATTGATTGTGTTGGGATATTAATGATTCAAATAGGTGTTGCATAGAAATTTTGGAGAGAAGCAATGAGCACTTTTTTCTACACATTGAACAAATTTTAGTTGAAGAAAGGTAAAAATAAAACTCCCTATAAGTTGTGGCATGGTCATTCACCATATATAAGTTATTTCAAAGTTTTTGGAAGTCGATGTTACATGAAAAGAGATGAAAATATATGCAAGATTGACCCAAGAAGTGATGAGGTAATATTCTTAGGATATTCCACAAAGAGTAAAGCTTACAAGTGCTTGAACAAGAGAAAAAATAAGATATAGGAAAATGCTAATGTAAGAGTAGATGAATTTTCTGAGAAAAATGATGAATCCAACAAGAAGGAACCTGAAGATTATCATGGGTTTATATATGTACAAACGGTGAAGAGGGACACTATAGTAGAACTGATGGAGAGGTAGGTCAATAAATAGGAACCAATACAAGTAATTGAAGATACTCCTAGATCTGAACTAGTATTGCCAAGGTATGTGAAATTGAATCATTGCCCAGATCAGGTTATTAGTGACAAAAATGCTAGTATTTTAACTAGAAGAAAGGCAAGAGAAAGTACATGTTTTCTTTCAAAACTTGAACCTAAAAATATGAAAAATGCATTGAAATATGATGATTGGTTGAAGGCTATGGAAGAAGAATTGGAGTAGATTGAGAAGAACAAAACTTGGACATTAGTACCCAAATCGGTGGACAAGAATGTAATTGGTACTAAGTGGATTTTCATAAACAAGATGAATGAAAAAGGTGAAGTGGTAAGGAAAAAGGTAAGACTGGTGTGAAAAGGATATGCACAAGAGGAAGGCCTAGACTATGGTGAAACATTTACAACTGTGGCTAGACTTGAAGGTGTAAGGATATTTCTTACATATGTTGCTTATAAAGGATTCAAGGTATATCAAATAGATATTAAGTCATATTTTCTTAATGGTGTATTGGAAGAAGAGGTATACACTAAACAACCTGAAGGGTTTTCTAATTCAAAAGGTAAGAACATGGTATTAAAATTATAGAAATCTTTATATCAGTTGAAACTAGCACCTAGGGAATGGTATGAGCGATTACACTTATATTTGATTTAGATTGGTTTCATAAGGACAAGTGACAATAGTAATGTATATTTTAAGATTGAGAAAGATGGAAGGTTGCTAATGGAAAATATATTTGTAGATGATATCATTTTTTGTGGTAATGAAGAGATGAGTAGATCATTTGTAGAAGAGATGAAAGAAATTGAGATATCTACGATCGATGAAATTAAATTATTCATTAGATTGTAGGTTCAATAGATGAAAGATAGTATCTACATCAACTAGTCCAAATATGTAAAAGAGATACTAAAGATATTTGGGTTAGAAGACACAAAACCATTTGGTACCCCTATGGTAATCGGTTACAAACTATCAAAAGAAGATGATTCTAAAGATGTGGATGAGACTCTTTACAATTCCATGATCGGTAAACTACATTTTGTGGTGCATAGAAGATTGAACATAGCATAGGCATTTGGATTAGTGGCCAAATTTTCTTCTAATCCTAAGGAATCACATTTGATTGCGTTGAAGATAATCTTTACATATCTTAAGGGGAATGAAGATTATGGTCTTTGGTATGGACATAAAGGTGATTTCTCTTTGAGTGTGCTTACTGATTTTAATAGGCTAGGAAATGTTGATGATCAGAAGAGCACAAGCGGTGGTGCATTCTTTCTTGGAGGTAGGCTTGTATCCTAGACAAGAAAGAAGAAAAACTATATATATCTCAATCAACATCTGAAGTTAAATATGTTGTTGTTGCCATTAATTGTACATAGGTAGTATGGATCAAGTATATTCTGGAAGGAATACAGGAAAATTTAATTGAACAGGTGGTTATCTATTGTGACAATACCAGTGCAATAACATTTTAAAAAACCTAGTGATGCACTCTAAGACTAAGCATATAGAAATAAAATATCATATTCTTATACAATAGGTACATGAAAAGGAAGTAAGGCTGGAGTATGTGCCAACTAAGGATTAGGTTATTGATATTTTCACTAATCCATTACCTAAGGATACATTTTGTATCTAAGATGTAGGTTAGGGGTCATTCCCTTATCTAGATTGAATTGAAAGAAGATGCAGTTGCATTTATTCAGGTGTATCTAGTGAA
Organism: Chamaecyparis obtusa; assembly: GCA_027943335.1. Taxonomy (NCBI): domain Eukaryota; kingdom Viridiplantae; phylum Streptophyta; class Pinopsida; order Cupressales; family Cupressaceae; genus Chamaecyparis; species Chamaecyparis obtusa. Next base: position 711,668 of record BSBK01004943.1, on the reverse strand, counting down.
TATTTTTATGTTTGGATTGATTATTTGGGGCTACTCCTTAGGGGGAGAAGTCTATGTAGTGAAGTTTTGTGTTTAGTCAGGTAAATAAAAGAATATATCAGGTGTGTTTAATTCCTTTGGCATTGTTGTCAAAGGGGGAGTGTAACTAAATAAGGGGGGGAGAAAATAAAGAAAAGAGAAAGTAAGGAGAATGTTCAGATTTGTAGAAGGAAAGTGTAGATGAGAGAAAGTCAATGAAAGGAGGAGTAATTACATAAAACAAAGTAATGTATCATGTTATTGTAATTATTGAAGTGAGTGTTTCCATCAATGCCAAAGGGGGAGATTTTTGGCATAAATGATGCAATGATGGTAAGTGGTTTCTAGAGTTGTCATGATATAGATTTGATTGCATGATGATCAATTATTGGGTTTTCATTGATGTCAAGTATTGACCTACTGTTCCTAGCTAGTATGTTTTTTAGTATAAGCATGATGATCAAGGTGTTGTGCCAACTTTTATTTGTAGAAATTATTATGAGATACTCATGGATGTCTATGTATGTCAAATGTATGACCACTACAGTTGATTTTGAGTGGTAAGAAAGTTATGTTTGGATGAAGGTTGGTAGTGTGACTGTTAGAACAGTTAGTGACAGGTGATAGGTGATTTGATTTTTTTGTCAAATATTTTTTGTTTCTTGTGGCACGATCATAGGATATGGTGGTAAACAATGTTCATATGCTATGATTGCAATCACAACTAATTTGAGTGACTGGTGTGAAGTATAGGTGACAATTGAGAAGAGATAGATTTTCTTTAGGTTTAAGTATTTTTAATATTCAGCGATAGTTGATAAATATTTGATCGGTGATTTGTGTTGAGGTTGTGGTAGATTTGGTTGAGTCAGTCATGATCTAGTGTCATGTCTTCATGATTGGAGGTGATAATCTAGCATCACATTTTTTGATACTAGCGTGTGGATAAGATTATAGAGGAAGCTAGTGTTTGGTCAAATGTGTTTGACCCATTTACACAAAATTCTATGTAAATCATTATGATGGTCGATGCGGTCTTAGAAATTTATTTTTTACATTGAATTTTTTTGTGTGGCATGTTCATAAATGCAAAGGTTGATCATGTGTGGGGAAAGTGAGTTTGTAAAGAGAAATTTGTGATCAAGATAAGGAAGAGTTAAGTGTGTTGTGAAGATATTTCATGCTTCAGTTGATTTGATCAAGTAGAGGTAGTTCTATTCTACAGACCATTCTTTATGTTGTTTCCTAACAGTTACAGTAGTCAAAATCCCTTAACCAGATGGATCCTAGCAGGTCCTAATTGTAAATCCTTTAACAGAGTGGCACATTACCTTGTTTTTAAATTCCTCTAACAAGGCTACCCCTAGAAAGGTAAAGGTACTAATAGGGATAAGGTAAATCCCTTAACTAGGTAGCACCTAACAATTCTTTTGTAAAATCCTAATAGGGTCAAGCTCCTTACAAGGCATACTTTAGAAGAGTACATCATTTAATGGGTACTAAGATGCACTATGGATTTTTCCCGATTTGGGTTTCCATGAGATAAATATTTGTGTCAAATGTTTCATTGTTATGTGGATGTGCTTATGGTTATATTTTACATTTTCTTCTATTAAAGATAATCTTTTGAATGTTGTAAAGATTAAGAGGTTAAAAAATTTCATAATTGATAGATTATTGATTCACACCCCCCCGCCCCCTCAATAATCTAATCTTAGGACTAAAGATACGCCTTTTAAACTTCTTTATTTCCTATATTAATTATGCTTGATCCTTTTTACACTTTCTAATCAATTCTTAGTCAAATGTTCTTCTAGAAATTAATCCATTTTAGTACTAGAAATATTTTCAACCATCCTTTATCTCACCACCTCAATAAGTTCCTCTAGAAACACATCATCAAAAAGGTCATTTAACACTATTTTCTTCAATTTTGTGTATTTTTCCAACCCTTCTACAATAACATCTTGATCATCAAGAGAAAAATTGAGAAACATATCTCCAACACTCTTCAGCCCTCCGAACTAATTTATCAAATAAAAGACCTTTTGAAATAGTATATTATCATTATCTGATGAGACTAGAGTAGAAATATGCTCCTTACTAGAATAAATATTAACATCTACACTAGCAATTCCTTTCAATTTCGTGATCTCTTTCTATTATTCTTCTTCATTATCACTAGAAAAAATTGTCAAAGTGGAAGAGCACTCCAAATGCATTCTTATTACTTTATTCTCTAGTATGCCAGAGGACAAAGTTGTTAACATATTCCTTCTTTTACCTATATCTTTTCTTTTTATCAGTAATAACAAATTTTCACGCCACAACCTTAACCCTTGCAACATTGATATCCTTTGAGGATTTAATTTGTCTTTCAAAGACTCTCATGTTGGAGATTTTCCAGCAAGCCAATGTTGACTATATGTTTGTCATTGATGATAATAAATGGTAAGCAACATGCATTGAAGTCTTATGTAGAGAACCTTGAGCATATGTTTCTTAGATATGTTATCAACATGATATCATAGACACAGAGATTGATTCTGAGTGTAGACAGTTGTGTAGTTGTTTGTATCAGTAATGTTCCTAATAGTGTTACAGGTAGAGTTTTGTATGTGATTTTCAATATGGTTATGATGGAGCCTTACGTGTTTATATTTATGTTGAAGACATTTTTATGATGCCATGTTCATGCATGCAGAGTCAATTGTGCAATTGAAGTTGAGTTATGTTGTTTATATTTGCCAGTTATAGTTTCTTGAGATTATCTGATGGAGCTGACAATTTTTATATTTTTTTAGTAGTTGCGCGTATCATTTTGATATGTGTGTTTGGTTTCATGTTTGGTGATGAGTTAAGAATGTTTGGTTAAGAGCACATAATGTATTTCAGCATGAGAATAAAGTTTCAATTAATTTGGTCAAGTCGACTGTGTGAAGCAAAGCATCTACTCATATTGAGTTGTGCAATCCTATTTGTGTTACATGCTTGGTTTAGCCATTGGAGATGTTATTGAAGAGTTATATTGTTTCTCTATTATGATTTCAAGGAAGTTCTAATAGGCTGACTTGATTATATCATTTTGAGAAAGATACTTATAGCCATTCAGTTGTGATTGCTAAGTATGATTGAGAAGAGAGAGGAGAATATGCAAATGTACTAAGATAGTCAATCATCAGTTGAAGATCTATGTGAAGAAGAAAAGAGTATATTCTATTCATTAGAACTGATCAAGATAGTAGGTCTACTTTCCAGTTCACCAAGATCTAGATATAGTGTGTATCTATTATGCAAAAGGTTGCAGCCTTCACGATTTGAGCAGTGTGCTCTTGGATAGTGTGTCCTCACCTTTAACAAGGTTATTTGTAAAAGACTCCTAACAGGGTCCAACCTTTGACAAGGTCACTATACTTCATGCATTGTAAAGATCAACTCCTAACAGGGTTGTAAGATTTTCTAACAGGGATCATATGTAGTTTATAGTGGGTGCTAATTCCCACTGGGGTTTTTACCTATTTGGGTTCCCCCGTAACCAAAATTATGGTGTTGTGTTAAGTGTTATCTCATTATGTATGTGCTTAATGTTATTTTGTACTTAATTGGATAAAGAATTGAATCTTGTAGATAACTGATTCATCCCCCCCCTCTCAGTTATCTCTTGGGACTATTCCTAACAATTGGTATCAGAGCCAAATGCCTCGGAGAGAAATTTTGAAAACTTGAGATTGATCAAATGGAACTCTTTAGAAAATAAAGTCCTAAGTTTGATGGAGAGAATTATCTAGATTGGAAGAACAAAATGACAACATATTTGTAGTGCATTGGTTTTGAGATTTTTGAAGTAGCTGCTAGAGAAGATCAGATTCCCTCTTTATCAAATATTGAAAAATAAGATTCAACTATTAAGTAAAAGGAAATGTTCACTCAAAATGCAATTGCCAAAGAAGCCCTTATCAGCGCCTTGTATGACAGTGAGTTTTTAGAGATCAAGAAAGTAGATAAAGCCTACAAGATATGGAAGTATCTAGAAGATGTGTTTAAAGGAGACATCCAAGCCAACAATGCATGTAGAAAGACATAGAAGAAAAAGTACAATACATTGGAGATGCTACATGAAGAGAACATCGAAGCCTACAATCAAAGAATTAATGAAGTAGTTGCAGGAATTAGAAACAATGGTGGAGAAATTTTGGAAGAAGACATAATGGATAAATTGATCACTACTCTGACAGAAAAATATGAGAGCAACATAAACATCCTAGATGAGACTATGCAATTTTCAAAAGACTTCATAAGAGAGACCTTTCTCAGCAAGATTTTAGGATTTGAGATATCAAGTTTGAAGGCAAAGCCTAAAAGTGAAACAACCTTCAAAGCTTTAGTCCATGGTAAGAAATCCTTGAACACTTCTGATAACTTTGATGATGATGATGAGGATAAAGAGCTAGATGATTTCATTTCTATGATTGCTATGAGAGAAAGAAAAGGAAAAGGAAAATATGAAGGTCAGTTACCATTCAATTTTTTTTCATGTAACAAGGTTGGTCACTTTGCATCTAAGTGTCCTACAAGAGTCAAGAAGTTCAAAACTAATTACAAGACCAAGTATACAAAAGAATGTTACTATGCTAGAGATGGAGTATCAAATGAAGATTCAGTAGAAGATGAAATTGGACTCATTGCTATTGAAGATATGGAGAAATTTTTTGATGAAATGGATAATGAAGATGAAAAGAAAGCACAAGAGTTAGCATTAATTTCACAAGTAGACATCAGAATAGACTAGATCATTGACAGCGGTTGTTCACATCACATGAAAGGAGAAAAAGATAGATTTGTACATATGGATGAGTACAAAGGTGGCATGGTTAGATTTGAAGAAAACACTCCTAAACCTATCATAAGTAGAGGAGCCATCACCTTGGATGGAAAGAATTATACTAATGATGTTCTATATGTTGATGGTTTGCAACATAACCTCCTAAGTGTTGGATAGTTGCTTGATAAAGGATATCAGTTAGAATTCAAAGAAAATAAGTGAATCATTAATAATAAAGGATTAATTATTGCATCAGGTTCAAAGATGAAAGGTAATGTTTTTCATCTTAATTTAGAAGCAAGTTGTTTTGTTTCTAAAGTAGATGACAGTTGGTTATGGCACAAAAGAATATGTCACATCAATTTTGACAATATAGTAAATATAAGCAATGTAAAGGTGGTAAGAGACCTTCCTAGTATTGCAAAACTAGTTGATACAACATGCAGGGATGTGTGATGGGAAAACATGTGAGGAATTCATTTAGAAGAAAACATAATTCATTAGAGAACAAATTGGATCTAGTGCATACAGACTTATGTGGACCAACTCAAACAAGATCATACTATGGTGAAAGGTAATTTATTTTGTTTGTTGATGATTATTCTAGAATGATGTGGTTTGCATTCTTAAAAGATAAATATGAAGCATTTGAGAAGTTCAAGATATTCAAAGCTAAAGTTGAAAATGAGTATGGATTAAAAATAAAATGTCTGAGATTAGATAGAGGAGGAGAATTCACCTCTGACAGATTTTATGAGTATTGTGAAGAACATGGGATAAAGAGATAGCTAAGTGCACCTAGAACCCCTCAGTAGAATGGAATTGCAGAAAGAAGAAATAGGATCATACTTGACACAACACACACTATCATGATTGAAGGAAAAGTTGCACACACCTATTGGGGAGATGCAGTCAATACTGCAGTCTATACTATCAATAGAATTCAATTAAGGCCAAGCATAGACAAGACACCTTATGAGCTATGGTTTTTGAATGTACCTATAGTAAAATACTTTAGAATCTTTGGAAGCAAGTGCTACATGAAGATAGATGAAGCTATTGGCAATTTTAATGCAAGAAGTGATGAAGGTATTTTTCTTGGTTACACTACTAAAAGAAAATCTTATAGATGTTTTAACTTAAGATTGAAGAAGATCATTGAAAGTGCTCATGTAAATATTGATCAAAATTTTATGATTCAAGAGAGATATCATGATTATGTACCTATGATTGAAGAAGAACCTAGTCCTATCAGTAGAGAAACAATTGTTGAAGAAATGTTTGACAGTATTGATATACTATTCAATGATCTTGAAACAAGTGAAGAAGAATCATAGAAGATAGATGAGAGAGTCACACTTAATGTTCCAAAATTTACATCTAGATACCATTCAAAAGAAGATATCATTGGAGATCAAAACAACAAAGTCGTGACAAGATCAAAGGCAAAAATCTCAATAGTTGATGAAGCGGTATGTTTACTTTCACAAATTGAACCCCTAAGTGTTGAATATGCATGTAATGATTCAGATTGGCATGAAGAAATGAAAGAAGAGCTAGATTAGATAGTTAAGAATGATACATGGGAATTGGTCCCTAGACCTAGTGACAAGAATGTGATTGGAACCAAGTGGATATTCATAAACAAGATGAATGAAGATGGTATAGTAATAAGAAATAAAGCAAGACTAGTATTTAAAGGATATGCGCAGAGAGAAGGAATTGATTATTCAGATACATTTGTCCCTGTAAGAAGATTGGAAGCCATAAAGTTATTTATAGCCTATGCAACATTCAAAAACTTTAAAGTATATCAAATGGATGTCAAGTCAGCATTCCTGAATGGAGAGTTGAAGGAAGAAGTCTACATAGAGTAGCCTAAAGGATTTACTTTATTAGACAAACCTGATATGGTATGCAGATTGAAGAAAGCCCTTTATGGACTTAAGAAATCCCCTAGAGCATGGTATGAAATACTACATGGTTACTTGACTAAGATTGGATTCAAGAAAGGAGCAGCAGATTGTAACTTATTCATAAGAGAGACACTTGAAGGATTATTACTAGTTGATATTTTTGTTGATGACATTACTTTTGGTGGTAATGACAAGCTTAGTGAAGAATTTTCTAAAGAGATGCAATGATAATTTGAAATGAGCATGATTGGACCTATCAAGTACTTTTTGGGACTGAATGTGCAGCAAACAAACAAAGGTATTTTCATTAATTAGTCTAAGTATGTGAAAGAAATATTGAAGAAGTTCAAGATGGATGATTGCAAGCTAGTAAGTACCCCTATGATAATAGGAAGCAAGCTTTCAAAAGAAGATGATTCTACAGTAGTAGACAAGACCCTATATAAGTCTATGATTGGTAAACTCATATATCTTACTCAATCTAGACCAGACATTTCTAATGCAGTTGGTATTGTTGGAAGATTTGTAGTAGAACCTAAACAACATCATCTTATGGTAGTAAAGAGGATATTCAGATATTTAAAAGGAACTATAGACTATGGTTTATGGTATCCTAATTTAGAGAATGTAAAACTTCATGTATATACAGATGCAGATTGGCCAGGTTGCGTTGATGATAGGAAGAGTAGTATTTCTTGGAGATAGACTTGTCACTTGGACAAGCAAGAAGAAGAATTGTATTTCTCAATCCACAGTAGAAGAAGAGTATGTAGCAACAACATTAAATTGTTCTACAATTGTGTGGATCAAACAAATGATAAAGGATTTTGGAATTCATATTGATTACCCTATTGTTATTCATTGTGACAACACCAACACTATCAATATGTCAAAGAACCCTATGATGCATGCAAAGACAAAACACATTGAGATAAAATATCACTTCCTAAGAGAGAAATTTATAGAGAAAGAAGTATAATTGGATTATATGGGCACAAAAGAATAGGTAGTAGACATTTTCATAGAGCCTTTACCGAAGGATACATTTGAGTATCTCAGGGAGAAGCTAAGAGTAATTCCCTTCCCTAGATCTGATTAGAGTTTGTAGTAGTACATCAATCATTAGTGACTGATGAATGGTTGACTACTATACTTCAAGAGTAGTACCTATTCTTATTTTCTTTGGTGCCCTTTTCCATTGATGTCAAAGGGGGAGTATATAATTAGGAAAACAAAACAGTTAATTTATTCTAGAAAGGAGGAGTATGTAGTAGTAAGGGGAGTATATAGTAAAAAGATGTAGCAATTGATATTTAGAGTATTTAGTAGTAGATGGAGTATTCATCCTTGGGGGATTTTTGTTGAGGAAATGGATAATGTTATAAAATAATTGTACGTTTGGATTGGTGGTGTTTTTCATTCCATATGTTTCCATCAATGCCAAAGGGGGAGATTATTGGAGATTTTCCAACAAGCTAGTGTTGATTGTATGTTTGTCATTGATGACAACATATGGTAAGAATCATGTGTTGAAGTCTTATGTAGAGATCTTGAGCATATTTTCTTAGATATGTTATCAGCATGATATCATAGACGCAGAGGTTGATTCTGAGTGCAGATAGATGTGTATTTGTCTGTATCAGTAATGTTCCTAATAGTGTTATAGGGAGAGTTTTGTATGTGACTATAGCATGATTATGATGGAGCCTTGCACATTTATATTTGTGTTGAAGACATGTTTATGAGGCTATGTTCATGGACACAGATTTAGTTGTGCAGTTGAAGTTGAGTTATCTTGTTTCTATTTGTGAGTTACAGTTTCCTGAGATTATCTGATGGATCTGATAGTGTTTATATTGTTTTAGTAGTTGTGCCTATCATTTTGATATGCATATTTGGTTTCATGTTTGGTGATGAGTTAAAAAAATTTGGTTAAGAGTGCATAACATATTTCAACATGAGAATAAAGTTTCAGTTAATTTGGTGGAGTCGACTATGTGAAGCGACATGTCTACTCATATTGAGTTGTGTGGTCCTATTTCTATTACGTGCTTGGTTTAGCCGTTGGAGATGTTATTGAAGATTTGTATTATTTCTCTATTATGATTTCAAGGAAGTTCTAACAAGTTGACTTAATTATATCATTTGGAGAAAGATACTTATAGTCAGTCAGTTGTGATTGCTAAGTGTGATTGAGAAGAGAGAGGAGAAGATGTGAATGTACTAAGATAGTAAATCATTAGTTGAAGGTCTATGTGAAGAAGATGAGAGTATAAGCTATTCATTGGAACTGATCAAGATAGTAGGTCTACTTTCCAGCTCACCAAGATCCAGATATAGTGTGTATCTTTTATGTAGAAGGTTACAACCTTCACCATTTGAGTAGTGTGCTCCCAAATAGTGTGTCCTCACCTTTAACAAGGTTATTTGTAAAAGACACCTAACAGGGTCTAACCTTTGACCAAGTCACTGTACTTCATGCATTATAAATATCAACTCCTAACAGGGTTTTAAGATCTTCTAACAAGGATCATTATACTCTAGTGCAATTTATAGTGGGTGCTAATTCCCACCAGGGTTTTTACCTATTTGGGTTTCTCTGTAACCAAAATTATGGTGTTTTGTTAAGTGTTATCTCATTGTGTATGTACTTAATTGGATAAATAATTGAATCTTGTAGATAACTAATTCACCCCCCCCCCCCTCTCAATTATCTCTTGGCACTATTCCTAACATCTCATGCAATCATTCTCAGTAAATTCATAGAACAATTTATCTACCTAGACAATTCTAGGTACTATCACTTCTATGTATCATAAATCCTTATCAACATAGAAAAAACATCATATTTATACAATTCAATGACCTTGGGAGGAATTTGGTTCCTCAAACACAAGCTACCCTTTAATTATTCAAAAAATATTCTATAATTAGCAATAATATTACATGGATTATCAAGATACATCTTAATTTAAATCCAATAGACATGTCATTTCTCTAATTCATATTCCAGAGAATCAGCACAAAATTTAGAAAGTAGAAAATTAGATAGATAATCAATGAGACATACTATAATGGATAATGTTCATCCTTTATCAAACTTAGGTTGTCAAAAAAAATTTTCCTCAAAGTCTCAAAAAGATCATAATCAGCATTCCTTTTAAGCATTTTGTAAGCAACATGAACTATGGTAACCGCACATGAACCCTCTCTATTTTTGTAATATATTTTGTGTGATATTCCCATTTTAGCATATCTAATCCCCAAATCTATAATAGTATCAATTCTTAGGGCCCTACCATGAGATACAATACCAATCAATTTATTCACCTCTTTATTAGTATCAAATTTTAACATCGACACATCACCAATAGTGAAAAATCCTATCACATCCCTTAGGGAATATTTTGTACTTTGATAAGGATTAACTAACCAAATGTATTCTCCATGAATTATACTTAATCCAATTTGGACAACATAATCATCTCCAATCATCCAAAAAATACTATCTGCATCTAAACCCTTGTTTCCGAACCTTCCATACTCGTCTTTAAATCACAAACACTTGACTAAATGGTCTTCCTTGAATTTCCTTAGTTTTCCATGATCATATTCTTCCAAATTAACATAAATATATCAGAAAACATCTTCCTTTTAATTAACCCTTTCATCAAATTTTGAAAAAGCACCAATTGAATCATTACCATACAACTCAAATAAATTCTTATTATTGACAGATATGGGTATATCACTTACATTTACTATATTTCTCATCTCCATATCATGATATATTTTTCACTCCTTATCTCTAGTTTTCTACTTTCAAAGTCTCCAACTCAAAATTGAGAAATTTACTATGAATGACCAAATATATAATGTTTTAGACACCTCTAAAAGGTTCACACATTGTTTATCAAACTAAATAGTCACCTTTCTAAACCACTAAACAAGAATCTTTCCTTGATAAAGTCCTTCAAAATTTACTTTCATGCTAAAGAAAAATGAAACATCCATTCTTGAGGGGGGAGATAGATTCATATGTAAACTCCCCCTTAGACCCTATAGTCAGAGTTATTTAACAAAAGAGGTGTGGTTGGTTCCTAGTATGACAGGGTTTACACATGTAAAATGATACCAAGATACCCACCTAAATATCTAAGAAGTGGCTAACTTCTATGATGGAAACCTAGATGGACTTGGACCAAATAACAAGATGCTCAGTAAGTCCCTTCTACACTTTTGGCTTTGCAAAAGCAAGGTGGGTGTACCTACTATCTTTCTTCAAGATTTCTACAATAATTTTTACTATAAGATCACAAAAGTAGATATCTCATAAAAGCCTTAACATAACAAGGAGATAATATCTAACATACAATAACCCATTGAAAATTGACTTACATGGAGTATGATATTAACTTATCAAATTACTCAAACAACAAAAAAATAAAACAAGGATATTATATAATTTGTTTAAGATTTTCTGTGAAGAAAATGTAACTGAATGTAAAGAATACCCTAGCTTAGATCACTACCTTTTTTATTAGTCAATGTGTCATTCAAATAGAAGACATCCTACCACAAGTTTGAGAGATACAGCTATGTGATTCATAACACATTTTCATTACAAAGTGTTAATCTATAATTCTCTGATTAATCCTTCTTATCACAATCCTAAAACAATATCCTACGGATTTTCAGTTGAGATTCAAGAATTTTAATTTATTCTTTGAATTAAAGCATGAATCCATCACATATATCATAACAATGCAATAAAATAATAGGATCTTTGATCAAGTCACATCAAAAAACATAAGACTTGCAATAAGAGAAGAATAGAAGCATAAATTTTTATAAGATTATATCAAATTTAGCTATACTTTCTATACAATATCTAATAATGCTTAAAAAATATAGAACTTGCAAAAAACCACACTAATTCTTGTTTTCCACCTTCCTCTGGTATTTTCAATACATGTACATCAAACAACATAAAAAATGGACCGATAGACTCAAAAATCTATATGAATAATCAAAAATTAGATCCATTCTCGTGGCCTTGAATACCCTTTTATAGGAACAAGGGTAGCAACAAGCTATGAGCCAGAGATGACACTTTTCAACACTTTAAAATCTTGAGAAGAAAGAATATTTAGACAATACAAGATAGTAGCCGCAATAAAAGAGTGTTCTTTACGCATCTTCAAACAAGTCCTTGTTGATTTAGACTTGTGAATGAGACCCATGATAGCTTGATAGAGACTTCAAGTGCTACATAAACTTTTCAAAATGATGTAATACCTGCAAAACTATCATTATGACTTTGTACCTTCACTCCTCTACATACATCTACACTCACTCATTGTACTCATCCTCTGGGATTTTTCACAATTCTTCACTCAACTTTTCTCGCAAAGAACCTGAGATCACCTGATTCTTGGAGAAAATAGAATAGATCAAAAAACATCTTGATTCCCCTTTAATATTACTTACCATGGTCATGTGTTCCATTAAAATTATACCAGTGAATAAATGGCTCATAAAATATAACTTATGCAACTTCAAATCATACCTATTGATCCTCATCTACCCTACTCCACTATCTCTAACTACCATGAGGTACCTTCTGATTGGCCCTCAGATGGAAAAAGTTGCACCTCACAAGATTCCCTTTGAAATTTTAGTATTTTCCCTATTGTGCCTCCAATTCTGAATCACTTGCACCCCCAAAGCTAAATCTCCACATTAAAGTACATGGGCCCAAGTCCAAATTTTAGGATTTTAGGAATTTATCTACTCTACTTCCAATCACGATCAGGATTCATATTACTTTTCTTTCAATCCTAATCATTTTCACTTCAAGTATCAATTCTCCGCTCTAAAATACTTAGCGTATTCTTGAAGTTTAACGTGTTATCAACCTATTGGATTTTTCATTAACTTTCCCTTCTCACAATTGAAACCTCATAATATGTGGGTCCCATCTCATTTTTTCATAGTTCTGGGATTCAAATGACTTTGGTTCCAATCTCGATTATTAACACCCTAATATTTTGGGATTTCCCCTTTTTGCCTTCTATTTCTAATTACTAGTACTTAATATTTTCACGGTCATCTTAAAACTTTGGGTGACATCATTACGGAAACACAAAAACATGATGTGTGGTCTAAACTTAGTAAAAGGTAAGAAGCCTTAGATTAACGTACAACCAAGGCCATTCGACTTAGGAAAAGGGCCTAGGACTTAGGCAAATATTAAAGGGGGAAGACTTAAAGAAGATAGGACATTAAGATTATAAATACTATGGCCCCTTCTCATGACAAACAACCTTTCACCTGAGTTACAAAAAGTAACAATAAAAAATAACACTTACCAACAACTAGGGTTTCTAATATTTTTAGAGGAAATAAATAAGAACCCTAAGGAAAACTGGTCAATCTGTAAGACAAGACCCAAAGTTTTTAACCTCAAAATAAAACCCTACCAATGGGGGTAACACCCACCCCTTTACTACCATTTATGTTTATGATTCCAAATCATTTTAGACCACTTTTTATGTGCATATTATATCTTCATGTGTATTTAATGATTCAATGCTATGATAATTTGATCATTTGATTTATATCATGTTAGTTTGATGATGATGAATATATGCATATGATGATGCTATGCTACTGACCCATACCTACATGTGTATGGATGGTGTATGTTTTATATTTCTATTTGATGTGTTTGATATGGTGAGGGACATAGTCATCATTACTTGCTTGTGAGATCCACATGATGTACCAATCCCTACCATTGCCTTTTATATAGATATAGATATAGATATAGATATAGATATAGATATAGATATAGATATAGATATAGATATAGATATAGATATAGATATAGATTTAGATTTAGATTTAGATTTAAATTTAGATTTAGATATAGATATAGATTTAGATTTAGATATAGATATAGATATTGATATCAATATCTATATTGATATATATATGTATATTTATATATTATATATACACACACATGTATGTACATGCTCAAATTTGTGGTGTAGGTTTGTAGATACTAGGCATCAACTTCCCTAAATTGTCAAGATGAGTGTGCCTTATCGCATTATCTCAAAGGTAAGAGAGGGGAGATAGCATTCAGGACTAAATCATATCCTAAGCCTACATTTTGTCCTATGACCAGACAAGTATTTGATTGACTCCCTTTTCAAATTCATCAAGGTGACATGAATTTGTGAACCCTTCTTTAAGCATGCTAATATTTGTTCTGATTAAGAGGAAAACAAGATTTGAAAGGTCTTGAACCTTTTACAAAAGAGTTGAGAGATTAAACAATAAGCACCAAAACTAGCATACAACTAAGAAACTAAAAAGGAAATCCTAAGGACCAATAACCAAGAGGGGCAGCTACAAAAGGCTAGTTGGATGGGGACAAAGGCCAGCTGTCTAAGAACACAACCAGACAAAAAAGGATAAATGGCTAGAAGAACAGGATCATTGAATACTATTAAGAAGATCAAAAGCTTTTGTCGCTAGGAGATCCATATTTATGGTAGAAGCCTTAAGATTATCAATCTCTTTACTAGCACACCAGGGGCTAGTTCCAATATCATCTGCAACATGAATAACCAAGTCCTCTTTATCTTTGTTCTTCTCCCATCTGTTGACAAGAAAGATGATCTAGTTAGTTGAAGTCTGAAGGATGTTGCAACTTTGATCACCAATCAACCTAAGAGTCATCTCTATGTTAGAAAATCTTTGATCAAACATCGCAACTTTAGATTCCAAGGATGCCAACACGGAGTCACATTTGGAGATTTTTTCATTCACCTCGTCATCCATGCTTATATTTGTTGCATCTTTTTTGTATTTTAATTTGGTCATATTTCAGTTGCATGCAGTCTTATAGGTCATTGTTTCTTTTTGTCTTGTGGGTAGTTGATAGAGGTTAATTAAGGTTAACTATTAAGATTAAATATTTATACCCCTTCAAATATAAAAATTAATATATGGTTAATTAATTAACAGAGTATTAATTAACTACCAATATTTTGTTAAATAATTATACCTTTTAAATGCTAAAATATTAATATATGGTTATTTAATTATAAAGTATCAATTAAATACATATATTTAATTAATGATTTAATTATAAAGATCAAATATAATAATTGAATAAATTGATATTAAATGTACAAATCAGTAATGAATTACTTTAACTTTGACTTTGTATTTCAAAGTTGCATGTTTGAAAATCAAACTTTTAGTTATTTAATTATTATTATTAAATAAAAATCAATATTTAAATGCATAATTAGAGTTAAGCGACATTTAGTTTGAGTTGCATATTTTTATTTATTAAAATTAATCATGTACTTTTGAAAACATAAACTTTGATAAAACCTAGGTTGAACTCAGATTAATTAAGAGTTAAGTTGTGTAAACTTTAGAAAAGTTGATTTTGAGTTAAGTGTTTTTTTGTTTTTAATAGTTGAGTTCTATTTTGTTAATTAGAATTACATTCTTTCAATGCTAGTTCCTAGATTTTCTATAGTATAGCTTAGGAGGCCATTTGAGAGATTATTCAATCAAGTTTTGAATATTTCTCTCACAAGAGAATTTTGGGTTTAAAGAATTTGGGTTTTGAAAGCATTAGATTTGGGTTTTGGATTTGGTCTTCTTATCTCTTCAAATTTAATTCTTCAATTTAAGGCAGGGTTTTAAAATACTTAAAAATTTGTCCATTAAAACCATTTTTTGTTAGCATGAATGTTGAATATATCCTATGGGGGAGTATTCTAGTAGTTTTGGAGTAGTTGCATGTTGCATTCATGACTATGTTTGTCATTGATGTCAACACACTGATTATACTGGAGATTAGAAGAGTAGCAGACAGAGTTTGAATTAGTGCACATGGATAATTTTAGATAAGGTTATGCAAAGTTGAGGACATGTTCCTTATGGTGTCTTAATATCATGGTTAAGAGCACATATGAAAATTCAAGTATTTGTGTCAGTTATGAGTAATCTAGTTGAAACTATATTCTGTCAGTGTTTTTGAGAAACGATTTTTAATAATCAGATTATACCTCCTAACGAGGATAGAATTGGACATGTGAATTTATACAAAGGTTGAAGACATTGCAGAGGTGACCTAGATGATTTAGCATAGTCAAAGGTTGCACATGTGAAGATTTATTAATTTTGTGAGCCATCAGTTTTATGTGATTATGGAAATATTATGTAATGTGTGATGTTTTATATTTTGTAATTGGTTAAGCCTAATTGGATGACTCAAATATTGTGCATGGTATAAAGGAAGGATTATTTTCCTTAATTGTATGTGTGAATGATATGAGAAGTATATGATGTGAAGGTGAAACACTGATTGATGTATGATGTGAAGTGAGAAGATCTAGTAGTGAGATCTGGTGAAGCATTTGGTGTGGTTTTGGCACAATCAGAGGATAGAAGAGAAGTTGTTGAGATCAATAATTATTGGTACTATTTTGTTCAGATAATATAGAGATTAGTTGGATAGTGTGTTCATTGATCTTTCCCTTGAAGTTGTTTGGACAGTTGGTTCTTCTGCCTTAACTCCTAATAGGGTTAGAATCTTCTCATAGGGATTCAAAGTATCCTAATAGGGACTAATATGTACTGAATGTATTTCATAAGACTAATTATAGCGTCCATCCTCTCACAAGGAATTTTCATATTAGTACATCTTTTGTGGGTACCATCCCCACTGGGGTTTACTCTCTGATCAAGAAGTTCCCTAGTTAACAAATTTGGTGTCATTATGTATGATTAGTTTTTAGTGGTTGTTTATGTTGATTACATGTTTCAATTTTAATAAGGTTAATCAAATTTATTTTTATCTGATAACTAATTCACCCCCCCCCCTCTTAGTTATCTTGGTGGACTTTACTTTCTAACAATTGGTATCACAGCAGCAGGTCCTTGAAAGAAAATCTTAACAACTTAAGGAGATCCATGGCGAGTCATTTAAAAAAGAAAGTCCTAAGTTTGATGGAGTTAAATATGACAGTTAGAAAGAAAAGATGAAGACATATCTTCTATGTTTAGGACTAAGATATTGGTTGACTACAAAGAATGACAAGACAATCATTGAAGAAGACAAAATTGAAGACTGCACTGAGAAAGAAAGAGATTTATTCATGTGTAATATACTTTCCAGAGAAGCACTTTTGTCATCTAATCCTAAGAATGAATACAGTCAGGTAAAAAATCTAAAGACATCTCATGCAAAATGGTTAGCTTTGGAATCTACTTTTCAAGGTGATAAACATGCTAAGAGAATCAGATTATAAAATTGGATATGTTTATTTCAAGAAGAAAAGATGATGGAAGATGAATCTATTAAAATTTATATTGGTAAAATATCATAGATTGTTGTAGGTATCAAATCTTGTGAAGGAAATAAGACTGAAGATGAAATCATATGGAAGATCTTAAAAACTCTAACCCCAGTGATTAAGAAGACAACACAGATGATTGAACAAGTCATACCTTGTACTAAAAAATTCACCAAAGAGACTATTCTTGGAAGATTAGAAGCAACAAAGATAGGTTTGAGACAATCTGGATATTTTCCCAGAATTGAAACTACATTTAGCGCACTTAGTGTTCGCCCTACCTTGTCAACAAGTGTAAGTGTCAGTGGAGATTATGCTAGTAGTAGCAGCATATCTAACACTAAAGAATACAGAAAGATTGAAGAAGAAATTGTCTTGCTTGTAAAAATAGAACCAGAAGGTAAGAAAATCTTTAAATGTTGGACATGTCAAGAATATGGTCATTTTGCATCTAAGTGTCCTAAGAGAGTGAAGAAATATGAGAAGAAATTTAAGCCTAGAAGACCTAAAGAATTTTATTATGCTAATGATGAAGAATTTGAAGCTATCATTGAGAAATTCTTAAGTGAAAGTGATAATGAAAGTGATGATATAGTATTTGTTGCAATAAAAGAAAAAAAATCTGAAAATGAAGTTAAAGAAGAAAAAGATTTAATATCTCAAGTTGAAAAGAAAACTGATTGGATCATAGACAGTGGTTGTTCACATCATATAATTGGCAATATGAATAAGTTTATAAATTTTAATAACTATGATGGAGGAATTGTTAGAGTTGGAAACAATGCACCTTGCCTAATAAAAGGAATAGGATCTATTACTCTTGATGGAAAGACTAACACCGATGATGTTTACTATGGATAGATTGAAACATAATCTTTTAAGTGTTTGACAATTAGTTTACAAGGGATATCAATTTTGGTTTATTTAAAATACTTGTGTGATCAAGGATAAGAATGGTAAGATGATTGGAATAGGAGCAAGAACCAAAGGTAATGTATTTCAGTTGAATCCTACTGGGATGACATGTTTGATTGCTAAAGTTGATGACAGTTGGTTATGGCACAAAAAATTTTGTCACATAAACTTTGATAACATTTTGAAAGAAAGTACCACATTTGTAGTAAGATATTTACCTAAAATTGTGAAACCTACTAACATTGTATGCAAGGAATGTGTTATGGAAAAGCAAAAAAGAAGTTATTTTCCCAACAAGAAGTTCACCATAGCAGCAAAATTGGAGATTGTTCATACAGATCTGAGTGGTCCCACAAGAACAAGAGGATTCTATGGTGAAAGGTATTTTATGATTCTTGTTGATGATTTTACTAGAATGATGTGGGTAGATTTTCTTAAAGAAAAATTAGAAGAATTTGATAAGTTTAGATTGCTTAAGAACAAAGTTGGGAATGAATTAGGAATGAAGATTAAAAGTTTAAGATCTGATAGAGGTGGATAATTAACTTCAAGATAATTTAATACTTTTTGTGAAGTGAATGGCATTAAGAAAACTTTCAGCCCCTAAAACACCTGAGAAAAATGGTATTGCTGAAAGAAGAAATAGATCAGTAACTAAGACAACAAGAGCTATGTTGTTTCAGAATGATGTAGCAAAGACATTCTAGAGAGAAGTAGTGAATACAGTAGTGTATAAAATAAATAGGGTATATATCAGAGCAGATATAGATAAGAATCCTTATGAATTATGGTTTGGACATGCACCATCAGTAAAATATTTTAGAATTTTTAGAAGTGTTATATTAAGAGAGATGATGACATTGGTAAGTTTGATCTGAGAAGTGATGAAGGTATGTTTCTTGGTTATTCATTGAAAATAAAATCTTATAGATGTTTTAATAAGAGAACTAAGACTATTGTTGAGAGTGAAAATGTTAAAGTGAATGAAAAATTCAGAATTCGAGAAAGAATACTTGATTATGATTCAGATGAAGAAGCATGTCCTAAAATTGATCAAGAAAATATTGAGTTGTTTTATGAAACTAATAATATTTTGCAGAATGAGATTCATGTTGAGGAATCAAGAGAAGAACCTAGAGTTGAAGAAATAATTGAGACAGTAACACCTAATAAGAATCTAATAAGGAATCATCGTGCTAATCAGATTATTGGGAGAAAAGAAAAAGGAGTTATGACAAGAAATAAGGTACAAGAACAATTATGTTTGATTTCTCAAATTGAGCCTAAGAATAATGATGAAGCTTGTAAAGACAATAATTGAATTCAAGAAATGAAGGAAGAATTATATCGGATTGAAAAGAATAATACTTGGGAATTGGTCCCTAGACCAAAGGACAAAAATGTTATAGGAAATAAATGGGTTTTTAGAAATAAGATGAATGAACAAGGTGAAGTTGTAAGAAAAAAAGAAAGATTGGTATGCAATGGTTACTCACAACAAGAAGGTATTGATTATGAAGAAACATTTGCAGCTGTTGCAAGAATTGAAGCAATGAGAATGTTTTTGGCCTATGCAACTTATAATAAATTCAAAGTATATCAGATGGATGTGAAGTCATCATTTTTGAATGGTGAATTGGAAGAAGAAGTCTACATTGAGAAGCCAGATGGTTTTCCTTTGACTCAAGAAGGAGACATGGTATGTAAATTGAACAAATCTTGTTAGGACTAAAGAAAGCACCTAGAACTTGGTATGCAAGACTAGATAAATATTTGGTAAAATTGGGATTTGCTAAAGGCACCAAAAATAGTAATTTGTATCTGAAAGAAATAGAGAATGGTTTATTGATTGTAGTTATTTTTGTTGATGATATAATCTTTGGAGGTGAAGATGAAGCGAGTGATAAATTTTCTAATGAAATGAAGATAGCATTTGAGATGAGCATGATTGGAGAAAAGAATTTTTTTCTAAAATTACAAATTGTGAAGAACAGTGATGGTATTTTCTTGTCTCATAATAAGTATTTGAAATACATATTGTAGAGATTTGGTTTGGAAAATTGTAATCTTGTTGGTACACCTATGGTAACTGGTCATAAGCTATCTAGAAAAGATGAGACCCCTATAGTTGAACAAAGGAAGTATAGATCTATGATTGGAGGTTTTCAATATTGAACTCATACATGACCAGATATAGCACATACAGTTGGTATTGTTGTAAGATTTCAAGATGACCTTAAGGAATCACATTATGCAGCAGTAAAGAGAATATTCAGATATTTGAAAAGTACAATTGATTATGGGTTGTGGTATGATAAATCAAATGATTTTACCCTATGTGCATATACAGATGTGGATTAGGGAGGTAGTGTGGATGAAAAAAAAAGCACAAGTGGTGGAGCATTTTTTCTTCGAGGAAGATTGGTTTCTTGGCTTAAAAAGAAATAGAATTGTATCTCACAACTTACAACAGAAGCAGAACATGTAGTAGCATCAAATAACTATAATAAGACAATATGGATGAAATAAATGTTGAAGGATATCGGAATCAAGTTTAATGAGCATGTTATCATACATTGTGATAACAAAAGTACAGTAAGTATGTCTAAGAATATTGTGTTACATTATAAAACAAAGCATATAGACATCAAGTATCATGTTGTAAGAAAGAAAGTTGTAGAGAAATAAGTCAGACTTGAGTATATCAGTACAAAGGAGAAGATTCTAGATATATTTACAAAGCCTTTACCTAAAGATACATTTGAGTATTTGAGAGGTATGCTTGGGGTTATGCCCCAATCTACTTTTGAGTAGTGATGCAGAAAGTTGCATCAGTCCAGTGGTATAGAGCACTATCTTTATGGACTGTATGTTGATGCTTCCTCTATGGAGGATTATATATGGTTTTGAGCTGAGTCATGAAGAACTCTTTGGTAAAAAGGTATCTTCAAACAGTGTCTTTGGATATTTGAGCTTGTATTGGATTGACATAGTGATGCTTATTTTTTCATTGATGTCAATGGGGGATAAGGATACATGAAAAACATTTGATGATTAATGAAGAGGATTTGAAAAGTGAAGTATTAGGGAGAAGGATACATTTGATGATTGATGAAGAGGATTTGAAAATTTAAAGAAAAACTATAGAGTTGCACTTTGGTATCCATGGAACTTGGATGTTTTTCATCTATGTTTCCATCAATGCCAATGGGGGAGATTGTTAGAATGAATGTTGAATATGTCCTATGGGGGAGTATTCTAGCAGTTCTAGAGTATTTTCATGTTGCATTCATAATTTTGTTTTTCATTGATGTCAACACATTGATTATACTAGAGATTAGCATAGTAGCAGACAGAGTTTGAATTAGCGCACATGGATAATTTTACATAAGGTTATGTGGAGTTGGGAACATGTTCCTTATGATATCTTGATATCATGGTTAAGAGCACGTATGGAAATTTAAGTATCTGTGTCAGTTATGAGTAATCTAGTGGAAACTATATTCTGTCAGTGTTCCTGAGAAGCGATTTGTAATAATCGGATTATATCTCCTAGCAGGGATAGAATCTGGACATGCAAAGTTATATAGAGGTTGAAGACATTATAGAGGTGACCTGGATGAGTCAGCATATTCAGAGGTTGCATGTGTAAATATTTATTAATTTTGTGAGCCGACAGTTTTATGTGATTATGGAAATATCATGTAACATGTAATGTTTTATATTTTGTAATTGGTTAAGCCTAATTGGCTGATTGAATTATGAAATATTGTGCACAGTATAAAGGAATGATTTTTTTTCCTTAATTGTATGTGTGAATGATATGAGAAGTATATGATGTGAAGGTGAAATAGTGATTGATGTGTGATGCAAAGTGAGCAGATTTGGTAGTGAGATTTGGTGAAGCATTTGGTGCAGTTTTAGCACAGTCAAAGAAGAGAAGAGAAGTTGTTGAGATCAATAATTATTGGTATTATTTTATTCAGATAATATAGAGATCATTTGAAAGGTGTGTTCATTAATCTTTCCCTTGAAGTTGTTTGGACAGTGGGTCCTTATGCCTTCCTTAACTCCTAACAGGGTTAGAATCTTATTACAGGGATTCAAAGTCTCCTAAAAGGGATTGATATGTACTAAATGTATTTCATAAGACTCCTTACAGAGTCCATCCTCTCACAAGGAATTTTCATATTAGTACATCATTTGTGGGTACCATCCCCACCGGAGCTTACTCTCTGATCAAGAGGTTCCCTAGTTAGCAAATTTGGTGTCATTATGTATGATTATTTTTATGTGGTTGTTGTTTATGTTGATTACATGTTTCAGATTTAATAAGGTTATTAAAATTTGTTTTTATCTGATAACTGATTCACCCCCCCCCCCTCTTAGTTATATTGGTGGACTTTACTTTCTAACATTGTCTTCTTCATGTTTGATTAGATCATGCATGTAAATGATGAGTGTTTGTTAAAAAGATGTGTTTCTTTGATAATCAAGAATGTTAGGCAGTCTTTTGGAAGGAAAATTCAATTAGGGTTTTCTTTTAAAAAAAAATTTGAATTATTTTCAATTATGGCATTCCATGGTTTTTAGGGATTTGGAAGAGTTCAGTTTTAGAGAAAATGCATGTTTTATAGAAATATAGATATGCATGTAAATAATATAAATCTTCATGTTATTAAGAAAAGATATATTCACTTGCATGTTTTTTAAGGAAGATATATTTAGTTGCATGTTATTTAGGAAAGATATATTCACTTGCATGTTGTTTAAGGAAGATATATTCAGTTGCATGTTATTTAGGAAAGATATATTCAGTTGCATGGTATTTAAGGAAGATATATTCAGTTGCATGTTATTTAGGAAAGATATATTCAGCTGCATGTTATTTAAGAAAGATATATTTATTTGCATGTAGTGGTATTCTATTTTTAGAAAAATAAATATATTCTTTTTTTAATTTGCATGCAGCGATATTCTATTCTATTTCTAGAAAGAATATATATATATATATATATATATATATATATATATATATATATATATATATATATATATATATATATATATATATATATATATATATATATATTTGATGGGCGTTTAAATGTGGATGTGTTTTATAGTTGGGATTTTGTTTTGATTTTTTTTGTGACTACTTGTTGGTTATGGATAGAGTAATGCTCTAGGAGGGGATTCTGTCTTTTGAAACTTGAATTATTTTATGGTTTTATACTTTTTACTCTTGGGTTTATACTCTAGTAATATCATAACCATTTTTATGTCACGATTATGTATGTATGGTTTTGGGTGCATCTGTAATGTTATGTAATGTGTTATTGAGCCTCGATCATTATGTTTTTTACCACAAAAATGTGACGACCATTATTGTGCTAAAATTCTACTTGGTCACCTTGTTTCTTCTATTGTGACTATTATGTGGTCTAAAAGATGATATTGTTGATTTTTGTTTTACTCATGTTTGGAGAGAAATTATATTGATGCTTTTGATGATCATTGATCTTGTGTCATGAAACTATGAGATTTGGTACTTGTTTTATTAAGGTGTCCATTATGGGATGGACGGTTTGGATCCTTGTATAGGATGTGATTTGTTTATTATGCTCCAGCACTTATCATTGATGAATTTTATGAAGTAATGATTTGTGAGAAGTCTATTATGGTTTAGGTTTTTTTCTTCTCTTTGGTTCTTTAGTTGGGAGCATTAGGGTAGGTTATCTAGGAGAATAGAAGGGAAGTGGCTTGAAATGAGCATTAGGGCCCTCACGTGGTTCTCAAGATCACTCATTGTAAGCCTCTCAATAAAGTGGTAACATAATAAATTTGTTGAGAGAAAAAATTAATAAGATAATTGTGGGTGTCACCCATGCCTTGAGTGCTAGTACAAGCTTGGATGGAGTGTGAGATGATTATTATTGTCCACTGTGGTGTGTTTTCTAGCATAGTTGGTTTCCTTGTCTATACGAAAGGATTACCTATAAGGCATATGGTCACTTGGGAGATGGGATCTAGTGAGGTTTCTAGGATGAAGTCCAAAGGTTAAACATATGTGATGACACTTCCATATATGTGTTCTAGGTTCCTACATTACATTTGGTACACTTTATTTGTGGCTTGATCATTTATACTTGATAACCTTATGACCATTTATTACCATTTTATATGTGTACCTTTGTATTAGTCTTTATTGTATGGTTGTTTCTTTGAGTGAGGCATGGTGTTATCTCCTCAGCATGGTGGGAGTAGACCTCTAGGTTCCACATGGTTGGGTGGTAGTGATTCCTATTACCACTAAAATTTGGTGTTCATGATATTGTGCTTGGATGATCCTTGATGTTGCTTATATCTTCTTGTTCATTTCTTGGAGACTTTCTTATTATCATTATGAGATGTATATTTTATATTGTATGGTATATTGAATTTATACATATATTCAAGAGATGTATATATGCACTTGTATAGTATTTATGACTTGGTTTATTATTGTTATCCCTGCAACATGCACAGTGGAAGTTGTATTGTTATGTAATCCATGATGTGTCATTATATCTTATTGTATGTACCTTTTCTTACATTGTTATAATGAATGTGTCTTTTTATTCAGTTGTAATGAATATGTTACTGTACTTTACAATTCATTTTCTTTTCATTATGATTAATTAAAGGATTGGGAATACTTCAATTTAGGTTTTAAAATAAACGTAAGATATATCCTGTGATTATTTTATGGTTGTACTTATTAGATTAGTTATCTTATATGTAACTACATGTAATGCCCAAACAGGGAACCCAGGAGAAATTAACCAACACATGCAACTAAGTTTACAGAATAATTTTTTTTAAGAGTTTACAAACAGCAACAACAACAACAAAAACAAAAAAACAATGTTTAAAAATGCGTTAGCAATACAATATAATTTACAACTCTCATAAAGTACAACTCAAACATAGATTACAAATCTCAAGGATTCCTTGACGTAGATTACATAAATATTAATTCATTACTTTAGATTAGATATAATTACAAATCTAATGTACACAAATGAATGATAAGTATAACATCATATAAATGAAACATAAATACAACTGATACCATATGGTATCCATAATAATCCACATCCACTACACATGTCGCAGGGTATGTAATACAATAATACAATATGAAGTACCCCATGATACCTCTTGAATAACTAATACAATGATACAAGAACATAGAATAAGAAAGATAAGAATACATCTCCAACAATGAAGAACAAGAAGGTACAACTACTACAAGGATCATCCAGCACTGGTGCACCAACATCAAAATCTCAAATGGTAAAATAATCACTACCACCGGACCTCATGGAACCTAAATTGTCCACTCCCACTGTGCTGAGGAGATAAAAATAGACCCCACTCAGATATCAAACATCAACAATAAACACAATACAAGCTAAGGCAGAGATCATGAAAGCTATCTAACTCAAAAGTTAAAAATCATAAGTCAAAGGTACACATAATAACCTAGAGGAAACCAACACATGTAGGAAACCTAGAATGAAATCAAGGAAGTGTCATCACATGAGTCAACTCTAAGGTCACCTAGTATCCTCTCTGGACTCTGAGACCCTAGTGACTCTATGTGGTTCAGTAGTCCTTTCGTGCAGACAAGGAAAACCAACTATGCCAGACTCACCATCACTACTAGATGAGAAAGCATCTTCTCCCACTCACATTCTTAGCCTATACTAGCACTCAAGGCATGGGCGAGGAATCATTATCTTATTAATTTATTTTAATCTCCATTTAATTTAATATTATCACTTAATTAAGTAACCTACTAAGGATACCCAAGTAGCCACTTACAGGCTTCAGTAACTCCAAAGTAAGCCAGTTCCCTTCTAACACCTAGATAACCTACCTTAGGTTTAATAATCTCAAATCATGACTCTAAGTCAATATAATCTCATAATGTCCAAAATAGGTTCCAAGAAGTAATAGGAACACATAATACAAATTCCATCATAAAAACAACTCCATAAAGGTTAGGTCACATTTGATCAAGTTTCATTCAAGTATGCAAAGCAAACAAATATAAACAATAATCTCTAATCCCACCTCTAGTAATAGTCCTATTGGGCTAACATACTAATTGTTATGTATGTGGAGCCTAATCAGACGCAGGTTCTTTTGGTGTGGTTTCCCCCCAAACTTATCTACAGGGGATTGGGGGCAGCGCCCCTAATCTCGGAGTCAAGGGGCAGAGCCCCTTGCGGTTAGGGCCATCAATTTTCTATTAGTCAGACTATTTTTTTCCCTAATTAGGTTAAGTCAAAAATACTTGAAAAAGGGCTTAGGGTTTGGAGATTCATTGTATGAGGGACTTTGTAGCTTCCTATGGTGGTATTGAGTTGCAAGTTTCAGATTGTAATCACTGGATAATAATAAAGATATTGGACTCGCTGTTGGTGGACGTAGCCCAGGGATTGGGTGAACCACGTTAAATTTTGTGTTATTGTGTTCTCTTCTGTGTGTTAATATTTGCATTTTTTTTCTTATTATTCTAACAAGTGGTATCCAAGTGAGGTTATTTCATTTCTTCTTTCATCTATTCTCTGAAGTAGGTCTCACGAGTCAATGGGAGAGTCTCTCGATTAAGTGGGAGAAATTCCAGATGAGGGTAGGTTGAAGGTTGATAAGTTTAATGGGCAGAACTTCCAGTTATGGAAGATGCAAATGGAGGACTATCTCTATCAGAAGGATCTATGGTGGCCATTAGAGGGAATAGCCAAGAAAGAGGCAACAATGTCTCAAGAAGAATGGGATATTTTGGATAGGAAGGCACTGGGGAGTATTCATCTATGCCTGGCACAATTGGTGGGATTCAATATTACTAGAGCGACAGCTAAAACTTTGATGGAAACCCTAGCGAAGTTGTATGAAAAGCCTTCACCTTCAAACAAGGTATTTCTTATGAAGCGTTTATTTAATATGAAAATGGTAGAAGGTGGATCAGTCGCTAATCATTTGAATGAGTTTAATATAGTTACAAATCAGTTAGCCTCAGTTAAAATTACTTTTGATGAAGAGGTTAGGGCTCTCTTGATTTTGTACTCTTTTCTAGAAAGCTAGAATGGCTTGGTAATGGTTGTTAGTAATTCTATTTCTGGTTCTAATACCCTAAAGTTTGATGATGTTATTGGTGTTATATTGAGTGAGGAAATTTGTAGGAAAAGCTCAGGGGCATCCACATCAGGTAGTGTATTGAACGCAGAAAGAAGAGGTAGAACAAGAGATAGAGGAAACAACTCAGGAAATCATGGAAAATCACAAGGGAAGTCAAAGGGTAAGAGGTCTCAGTCAAGAGGACCTAGTGACTGTTGGTACTATGGAAAACTAGGACATGAGAAGAAATATTGTTGGTCTCAGAAGAAAGATCAAGGAGACAAACATGATGGAAACAAGGAGGCAAATGTGGTAAGTAACAAATCCAAAGAGGATGCTTTACTCTTGTCTTTAGAAAATGTTGATGATTCATGGGTGTTAGATTCAAGGGCTTCATTTCATGCTACACCCCATAGAGTTTATTTTGTTGATTATGTCCAAGGGGATTTTGGGCTAGTTTATTTGGGAGATAATGAACCCTATCAAATTGTTGGAAAAGGGAAAATCAAAATTAAGTTGCACAATGGGAA
Organism: Chamaecyparis obtusa; assembly: GCA_027943335.1. Classification (NCBI taxonomy): domain Eukaryota; kingdom Viridiplantae; phylum Streptophyta; class Pinopsida; order Cupressales; family Cupressaceae; genus Chamaecyparis; species Chamaecyparis obtusa. Next base: position 683,908 of record BSBK01004943.1, on the reverse strand, counting down.
TCATTGGCTACTACAAGAGGTAAGACATGTTCCAAGGTTGAGTAGAAATTCAATTTCAGTAGGGCAACTCGCTGATGAGGGTTGCACAGTTACTTTTAATGATAAAATTTGGAAGGTTTCAAAAGGTTCCTTAGTAGTGATGCAGGAGCATCCTAGGTGTAAGAGCAATCTTGCATCACCCAAAAATATTTCTATTTTTGTATTCAATAAGGGCTATCTTGTGCAGAGCTTCTATTTATGGAAACTTCCTATTTTTAGTAAGTTGGTCTTACGATCTCAGAATGTTCTAATTTTACATGTGGAGGTTCATCTCAGTCATATCAGCCTACCAGTAAAGTTTCATGGCTAGATTAGGTCTAGCTTTGAAGATATTAAAGATTTTTGGTATTGGCAGCAGGTACAAAAACTTTGAACTTAGTTTTGAAGGCTTTAGAGGCCCCAGATGAGGTCAAAAATTTGGTTGACAGGCGCTTGTGTGAGTCAAGCCTATAGAGCACTTCGTGGCCTTTTTGAAATGGGGTTATAATAGTCAATCGAGTCAACTGGTGATGACTTATAGTCTCTGAAAGTTAGGTCACCTGAAATGGCAGAAAATAATTTTCCTTCAAAATTTCTGTTCGAGTTACACAAGTTATTTTGAGCTGACTCTGATGTAATAAATTGAAAAATAAAATAATTTTAAGTTTGGTCGTCCCTAAGGGCTAAATTTTTGGAACTTTCTCGGGTGGTGGAAAATGCCTATATAAAGAAGGTCCGTAGTGTTGTCTAGGGCAGTTCTAGGTAGTAGATCTGGGTATTGATTCGAGGCTTTTTCCTATAGAATATTGTAAGGGAATGCCCATGTGGCTTTGCATATTATAATTCTAAAAGTTTGTAATTCCACATTTGTGGAGATAATAAGAAGCCAATTTTTTGTTCTTGCATATTTTTGTTGTTTCTCTATTTCTATTATGTGTTTGTGGTATTAAGGGGAGCACCCTTCATCAAGTAGTAGCAAAAGGTGTGAAATTAGGCACATTATATCTTTGTATAGTTCATATTGTTCCCTCTACTTTAATTATTCCAAAGAAAAATGAATGTTCAGGAACAGTTGCTGCAGTTGAGCAGGTAGAACAAGAGACAATAGCTGTAGATTCTGAAATAGCATTGTGGCACAATAGACTTAGGCACATGAGTGAAAAAGGTATGAAATTAATTCATTCAAAGAAATTTCTACTAGGTCTGAAATGTGTTAATATGGATTTCTGTGAAAGTTGTGTGTATGGAAAGCAAAAGAGAGTTAGTTTTGTAAAGAGTGGGAAGGAAAAGAAAGATGAAAAATTAGAGCTTGTGCATATAGATGTATGGGGTCCAGCTCAGGTATCTTCCCTTGGTGGCTCTCAGTATTATGTTACATTCATTGATGATGCAACCAGGAAAGTATGGATATATTTCATTAGACATAAATCTGATGTATTTGAAACTTTTAAGAAATGGAAAAGCTTGTTTGAAAATGAGAATGGAAAAAGATTTAAATGTCTCAGATTTGATAATGGCGGTGATTATTGTAGCAAAGAATTTGAAGATTATTGTGCCTCTACTGGTATTCATAGATAGAAAATAGTTCCAAGGACTCCACAGGAAAATGGAGTGGCTGAATGCATGAATAGGACAATAATGGAGCATGCTAGGAGCATGAGGTTGCATGTTGGGCTTCCCCTAAACATGTGGGTAGAGGCTGTAAATACTATTGTATATTTGACAAATAGAGGTCCCTCTACTCCCTTGGGTTGTGGTATTCTAGAGGAACCATGGGTGGGTAAGAAGGTGAGTTATTCTTTTCTCAAAACCTTCAATTGTGAAGCATTTTCACATATATATTCTGAAAATAGAACCAAGCTGGAACCTAAATCTAAGAAATGTATATTTTTTGGATATGGCATTGATGAATTTGGTTATAGGCTTTGGGATTTTGAAAATCATAAAATTGTAAGAAGCAGGGATGTCATATTCAATGAGAAAGTGTTGTACAAAGATCTGTTATAGTAGCATGAGAAGAAAGAAAATGATTATGTAGTGCTGGATGATATTCCAAATGATAATGTTCCAAAAATTCCTTATGCTCCACAACAATAACAACAACAAATACCACACACCCTAGTGAATGTTAGACGGTCAACAAGGCTAAGTAGACCTCCAGATAGATTTTTACCTTCTTTGTATTCTATCTTATTAACTGATGCTGGTGAACCTAAATGTTATAATGAAGCTATGCAGGTGGATACAAAACTTTAGTGGGAGTCTGCAATGATAGATGAAATGGACTCCTTGCTGAAAAATCAAACTTGAGATTTATGTAAGCTACCCACAGGTAAACAAGCTTTGTAGAATAAATGGGTTTATAGGTTGAAAGAAGAAGATGGAGGTAAGAAAAGATTTAAAGCTAGATTAGTCGTAAAAGGATATGCACAGAAACATGGTATTGATTTTGATGAGATTTTTTCTCCAGTTGTTAAAATGACTTCTATTCGTATTGTTTTAAGTATTGTGGCTACTGAAGATTTGCATTTAGAGTAGCTTGATGTTAAAATCAAGGTAATTTTTAGAGGTGAATATTTGCCTTTTGAAGAATTCTGGGAATAATGTCTCGTGGAATTGGCGAATCACGAAGGTATACGCTGGCAAATATTCACCCAATCTTGACACGGTAACTGCTGAATATTAATTCAAATCACCAATCAGATTTTCCATTTGACATTGTTGACCATCATATTCACCTATAATTAATGTGATGTGGTTCTTTTAACGGTCTCTTATTCGCCAGTGATATTAATTATGAATTGCATATAAAATTTGAAATAGCCAAATGGTTTCTATTGTTATCTTAACCATGACCTATTTCGCCACCCGTTAATTAATTAGTTTATTGGTCCACGACGTATTTCGCCAACCCATTAATTAATTGTTTTATTGGTCCATGATGTATTTCGCCAATCTGTTAATTAATTATTCACCACGTATATTTAATTTTTCGCCAAACATAGCATTGATCAGGTCGGCACTCGGCACATTTTCGCCAAAAGCCCGGGATTTTAAAAATTGGAAATTTGGAATTTGGTATCATGGATTGATATAAATTCAAATCAAATTTAGAAAACTTAGAAGTAGTCTTATCATGCATCGTTACAAATTTTTGGAGCTAGAACCTGGAGGGCCAGATTTACAAATAACAATCTTGCAATAGTAAATAGAGGATTCAGCATTTCAGAGAGTCAAAAATCAAAGGAAGCGGGACAAAGGTAAATAATTATTTGTTCAACTTCACATTTCACAATTCATAGTATTGCTATTAATTTTAATTCGTAGAGGCTAGAATCCTAGTGACTAGTGAGAGGTCATTGGGAAAAGATGTCGAACAAGGGTGACTATCCTAAGGCTGAGATTGAGTATCCTCAGGCTACTATTACTGAAGGGATTTAGATATCAGGGGAGGTTGAGACTCAGGGCAGTGAAGAGATTGGAAAGCTAGACAAGGGTAAGACTCCTCAGGGTAGTGAAGGGCCTGGGAGGCCATCAAAATGCCAAAACTTAAAGATACTACCATAAAGGCTTTCTTTGGAGTTGGCAATGTTTCTGCTCCATCAACATCTACAATTGCAAGTGCAAAATCCATTCACAGTAGCTCACTAGTACCAGTACCACAAGTTGGGGTTGTCATTGAGTTAAATGAAAATCAAAATGCATCAAATGAGGATAACAATGGTGGCACAAGAGAAGATGTTATAAGGGATACACATAACTAGTTGGAAGAAAATGGTAGCAATGAAGATAATAATAATGTTGGTAGGAAGAAAAGAAAAAGGGAAGTAAAAATGGGGTGAGAATGGGAAATGGTAAGAAATTTTAAGGTTGATTGGGTAGCAAAGTACTGGTTCATTGAACCAGTCCTAAGTAATGATGAACAACCAACAGAATGCAGGTGTAAGATTTCTACCTGGAAACTTAAAAGAGAGAAGAAGTTGTAGCTAAAGCTTGACACTAGAGAAAAGCATATTGGTAAGGTTTATGAAAAATAGACCATAGATGGAAAAGAAATATTAGTAGTGAGATGGAAATCAAAGGAAGAATGTCTTCATGTTAACTATGCCATAGAATATGAAGAGCATAACAAGAGAATGGAAGTAATTGCTAGTAGTGAAAATCCAATCAAGGCTGGGTTTAAACATGCAGCCAATGAAGCAAACCTGGCAAAGACCGTTTAGATGAGTGTTGTTTTTCATATTATGTCCAGAGGGCATCCTATGAGAGACTTCTCAGAATATGGTAATTTATTATCTTTTTTGAAATTTCCTCACTATCCCATGTCACATTGGTCAACAAATGTTGGATGGGAAATGGAAAACTATCTTTATGAGGTGGAAAAGAAAAATTTAGAGGAGAAAGTAAAACAGTCCAGATTCATTTCATTATCCATAGATGAGGTTACTGCAATAGATAACACTTCTTGGATTTGTATGCATGTGTATATAGTAAAAGAACATGTCCACCAAGCTCATCTACTCTGCATTCGTAAAATGAGGGGCAATTCAACAGCAGAAAACTTATATTCTGAAGTGAAGAATGCTTTGCATGAAGTTGCTGGTATAGATGATTTGACAATTGGAAAGAAGTTAGTGTGTGTTGCAGTTGATGGAGCTGCAGTAATGCAAGGCCAATGGAATGGTCTCTATGCAAGATTACATACTAGTATTGCACCTTACATGCTTGGCATACATTGCATGGCCCATCGAATGAATTTAGCATATAAAATTGTAAGCGATTTTCCTACAGTGTCAAAAGTTGAAGATCTAGTTCGTGACATATACTCTTACTTCTGCAGAAGTCCTAAACATTTTGCAAAATTTAAGATTTTCTCAGAGGGAGTAACACTAGGATACAAGCTTCTCAAGGATATTGAGACTAGATGAATCTCGTTGCATGGACCAGTAGAAAGAGTTCTAATAGAATATCAATCCTTGATCGGAGTAATATATGAGCAACGCCTCACAGTAGACAAAGCTCCTGATTTGTTACATAAGTTAAGTAATATAGAGACTCTATTAACTTTAGCCAGTCTTCTCCCCATGCTAGATTTAATGAACAAGCTTGTTAAGAAAGCCCAAGACAGGACTATGTATATCCATGAGTACTCAGATTTACGTAAAATGACATGCATTGCCCTGGATAATTTATACTCAGATATGATAACAATTCAAAGCCCAAATTTTTATAGGTGGCAAACAATTACAGATTTGAATCATGCTGAGAATTTTTTTCAATTCAATGCAAAAAATGATTTATGTGTGTTTGTGAAAGGATATGAAATACCAATGCACCAATCTAAGATGGGCAAGCGAGGCAGACTACTTCCAGTTAAAAGGGTTGATTTTGACATGTTTGTTAAATCTATTAGTGAGAATTTGAAGTCAATTTCCTACCAACTTTCAAGTGAGATTCATGAAAGATTCCCTAGATAAGAAATTCTTGAGGCCATGGGTTGTGTGTTTCCTCATTTTTGGAAAAACATCGGAGATAGACAACATGATGCTCATATGTTTCATAAAAAAATTGATGAATTGATCAGAGAGTTTTCAAAACATGCAGATTGCAATGGAAAACCAATTGATGGAATTATAGATTCAGCTATTCTTAAAAACCAATGTAGACAATTTGCATCATGTATGAAATTGCAGTTAAAAAACTTGGAGAATCCATTTCAACCTGGTGCAATAACTAGGCTTTGGAAAAGGATAGAGTGGAGTGAAGTGCTGTGTGATTCAATATCAGAATATTTCAAACCTGTTGATTTATGGCAAGGACTTCATCCTTCTTTGGTAATAGTTTGTTCCACTTAGCAACCAACTGGTGAACCTCTATTTTGACATTAGCAAAATGCATCCTAGCATCTTGAAGAAGCTCGACAAGTTGTATGAATGGGATATTATCATCTATATCTAAAATGGAGTCTATTTTAGATAATACTTGTCTATCTATCTACTTCGTCCATTGATCCTTATCTTTAATTACCCCATCTGCCTTAATGAGACCAAGAAAAATTTGAAAATCATCCTGGAAGTATCTTACCCATAAGATTTCTGATCTTCTTCTTATACTTGCCCTATTTACCTCAAAACCAAAAAGATCCTTAAAAAACCTATAAGTTTTTGTTAGCTCTATATCCACAATAGATTTGTCCTTAATTTGATCAAAAAATGATTTCAAATTGTCTTTCCTTGTAACCCACTTTTCCAAAATCTTGTCCACAGTAGCTGCTTCTTTCTAAAAAGATGTTAAGACATCTGCCAATTGATTTGTAGTTTTATATACTTCATTAGGTCTTACCTTTGCAACAAAGTGTGAAACAACATCCTTTATTTTCTTTTCATATTTCTCCTTTACCTTTTCATCAATGTCTTTCTCATCAGTGGAAGGAGGAAGAGGAGGAGGAAATTCAATAATAGGGCTTGAAGAGGAAGGCCCAGCAAGGGAGGAAGCAATCTACATCTACTATGATAATTGCATTGGGCCATGCTCCCCCAATCTCTTCTTCAAATCTTCAATTAAAGTATCTCTTTCAAGAATCCCCTGTTTCAACTCACCATAAACCTTCAAAACTGCTTCCAACTTGGCAGTGAGTTCTTCCTTCTCTTTGGCTTCCTTTTTTGCCAACTTTTCTATTAATTATGGTGTGGCCATTACCATACCTAATGCTTCAACCAAAGAACTATCAGTAACCCTTCTTACAATTAGACTCCCTAAAAGGTCATCTCTGACAATTTGGTTTCCCTTGTTATTTTCATTCTTTCGTAGGGACCACATTACCAAAGCCTGGTGATTGTCACTGAAAGTGACCCCTTTGATAGCCTGTTCTACTTCCTCTTTAGTCTTGTGGAAAGGAGTGGTCTATTTTATGACTGTGTCAAAAACCACTGCATTAGCTATATCCCACTTTGGAAGGATTAGTACTCCTGATACTTTCACCATATCTCTTCCCTGTTCTGGAGTGATTGGCTTAAATTTTGCAGTCATCTCTATTTTCACTTCCTCCTCTATGATTTGTAAATCCTTCTCTGGATTCTCTTCATGTCTCTTCTCACAAATTTCTTTAAACTAGTTGATGTTCAATTTCCAATGAAATTGCATGAAAGCCCTAGTTTTAACAAAAGCATCATCAGCCAAAAACTCCTAACAAGCTTGCTTGATTATAGGGTCTAATTATATACCTGTCAATTCCCCTACTGTTAAATCAAACTTGGGCTCTTCTGGTGCCTTTGGCACTCCCTCATTTATTTCTTCATAGATCATAAAGATTTGACCTAGAGCATCTACTTGTTGTACCTATTCTATAACCTCTTGGTCATCCAAAATGTTTAGAGGTGACTGTGATGGAGAGTCATATTCTTCAACATGAACAGGTCTTTCTTCAACTCTCTATTTCTTTGATGGGGGTGGAGAATCAGTTACACCCTTAGAGGCTTGAAGATGAGGAGAGTCAGGGACCTTTATAACCTCCTTTTGTTTCTCAACTTGTTGTGAAGTTGAGGGGACATCCCTTTTATCCATCTTCCTTTGTTGGCTTTTCTCTGGTACTACAACATTATAACCAATCTTATTTTGTACCATGTACCTCCCTAGGGGTAATCCTTTTGCAAATACAGGTTTTCTCAGCAACTGTTTAGCCCTTTCTGGGTCATCCTTCATCACCTTTTCCTTCTTTTCACTCAGGGTCTGAAAGATATCCTGGAAACAATTCATGAGAGTAACTATTTTCTTGCCCATTGGAGTTATGCTCTTCAGGGGGTCCCATCCAGAATCAAAATGTCAGATGAAATCCAATGTCTTTTTGTACACCAACCATTTTTCTTTCCTAACCTCCTATTCCTGTAACTGTGGGGTATTTCTGACAATATCTTCAGGAAAGTTAAAAATGTGGTTAACCATGGCACATTTGGCTCTCTTCTTAAACATCTCATTATAAAACCCCTCAGGGTCTATTGTCCCATCAATTGCAGTAGCCATATGGTATGGAGCCATGATTTTATCTATGTGAACCCATCCACCCTTGGTAATTATGAACTGATGGGCAATGGTAACATTTGGGAATAGAGTTCCCTTGCCTTTTCTAGTGAGGGCACACTCTTCAATATCTCCTAATTGCCTAATAAATTCTATGATTCCAATCTTAAGGGGTACATGATAAGGCAATACAAAAGGGGTTCTCCTAAAACCATACAACCTGATGACAGTTGATACATTTTAGAAAATGACATCACCCCAATTGTGTATAATATTCAAATTTTTAGCAAACTGGTTTGGCCTAATGAGCTATGCCAATGCTACTGGGATTCTTGGGTTGTCTTGGACAAACAACTTCCTAAGTCTGGCTGCAAAACATTTATCAAAATTTGTGAAACTGTGATCCCTTTTATCCTAGGTCATTGTGAGGCTCCACAATTGGACTGGCATATCTTCACCATCCTTGTGTCTTATCAACTCCATTTCTTGCTCAAAATAGTTTTCTCCTTTAAACAAAAACATGTACATTATGAAAGAATACCAGCAGAAAATCCTATCATCTTCATTCTTTTGAATCTTCACTAATCCATTATGGATTAATTTAATAATAAATGGAGCAAAATCAAAGGTAATAGACATGTGTGGGTGAAAATTTTGAATCACCATGCACATCAAATGTATTGGCATCCTTTCACTAACATCCTCTCCAAAAACCTGACATAATGACCAATATGCTCCGTTAGCCCTGAAGTCAAAATATTCTATCATAAAAGGCTCTTGTGTGTTCTATCCCATGATAACCATTTTCCCAATTTTGGTGCAAAATTCCTTCAATAATTTGCCTCTGAAATAGTTTCTTTGTGCATCATACACTTGCTTTAGTTCTTCAAGATCAATATTCTCTAGACTATCTTAGGGTTCACTTAACCTGAACACCTTCCTAATCTCTTCAGCAAAAGATTTGATCAATAAAATTCCTTTTGCATCCCTAACCTCCCTAGTGATTGGGTCATAACTCTTTGCAACCTGGGTCATCAAATCAACATCTAAAAAGACGTTGGGTACCACAAGTTTTCCCAGGTCAGACTGCCATATATTGCTTGCAAGGCGAGGGGTATTTCTTTGACTAAAACCCACTTTGAATAACTCTAAGGTAGTGATATCAGGGTCACCATTTGTATTGATTGTACCAATTTTGGCCTCCCTAATAAAATGTGTTGTGTCATATAGACCATCTGCTACCTTTACCCTAGGGTCTTTGGGAATCAAACTCTTGGTTTTCACTAGGTTAGTAGTAGAGCCAGGAAGTAACTACAATAAATCCTCATGCAAACCTTTTTCACTGTACCTAATTTTACCAAACAATTCTTTCCTTGGTGCCATTTTAGGGTTTATGCTAAAAAACCTTTGGAAGATATACAGACTATGGGACTATGATTCTTTTAGTAGGGAAGCAAATTGTATAAGTATTTTACCGACCTTTTTTCTAGGAAATCACCAAGAGACAACAGCCAGTCCTTGCAATTCTTCACGCTCGGGTCTCTACAATTTTTTGATCTCTTTGTGCTTCTAAGAGTGCACAGAATTCTGATATACGAACAATTAAAACACTCACCTCATGATTCAACCATTACTCCTCTGAAAAAATGAACTGTCACTTCTCAATGGGAAACTTGAAATTTGTGTCACTTTATCTCCAGTTTGAATTAGGACCGTCGATTCTTACTAGCATATCATCTAATGATTTTTTCACATGATCTCATAGTGTCAAAAAGGCCTATGTGATTATACAAAAAATAGTCATACCAGTCTTTTCACTGGCGACAATCCCTACAACCTTTATTGTTAGAACAACAGTTAGTCGCATGATCTTATAACTTAAAATTAGCCTAAACGATCATACAAAAAACCACTAGCATGCAACCACTATCAGCATCCTTTTGAGTTACTGGCCCCACTGCTTTTAGCCAATGAAATACTGCCACTTGTGAAGAGAGCAGTCGGCGGTCCCACCTGAGAATCGCGCTTGTCTTTATGCAAGATTGACAGTTGGTCGCATGATCGCATAGGCCTCTAAGATCCTATGAGATTATACGATAGCCGTCTGATCTTTCCTTTGTTACTTTCAGCTCTGAAGATCCTTTTGACACTGGCCCCACCATCTCAAATAAAAATCTACCACTTGTGAGATACCTGTCAACAGCCACACTTTGTTCCCGCATTAAGATTCATTGTAAGATCAACGGTTAGTCTTATGTTCACATGGCTTGGAAAGATTCCATACAAACACACGACCATCGTTAGATCTTCATTAAAGTTTCAAAGTTGAATGACATCCGAAACATTAGAATATGAGGTATTCAGGACTTAGGACATATTATTTATATCACCGGGCCTTTAGACTTAGGAAAATAAGGATATGACCCCCGTGTGATGATAAAATAAATGCACATGCTCTTCTATGAACCTAAGTGACTCAAAAAGTAACACTCAAATAGAAATGAAAAGAGCAACCTAGGTTTTTTATGAAAGTGGCAAATATTTAGGGCTTTCCTCAAACTTGAACTTTAACTAGGGCTGGCTGGATATGGGGAAAAATCTTGATAAATTTGTAGGATTTTTTGTGGGTTTTCTGTAGCAAAAATATCACAATCTTTTAACACTTATGCACACTTCAATTTTATAAAAATTTCACAAGATTGACATACTGAAAAATTGAAGTGCCAACACCTTTCTAGGGTTTAATGGATTTTTAGAGCATATCTCAACCTAGCACTTAGGGTTTTAACATTTTGATCAAAATTCAGGCCTTCGGGAGGAAAATTGCTGGAAATTCTCAAAACAATTGTGAAAACTGAAAATACTACCAACATGGTCACTTTATTATTTGTCAATTACCTAATTTCCTAATACTAAGCATTTACTTAATTAGAATTGAGATTCTTGACTTGAGCCAATGAATGAGCTCTGTTAGGGATTTTTCTTGCATGAATCAAATTTTTGAAAGGTTACTTCAGACTATGCTTCTTGAGACTAATTCAAACAAGAGAAAGACTTAATTGCTGACTCTAAGGATTGGATAGGATAGTCCTTCATTTTTGAGCTCCACATACTTAGGTAGCTATTACCGTATTACCTTCTAATGATTACTGCTAAAAGTAAAGAGACAACAACAATATATGGCAAAAGTTGCAGTGTATTTGTATTAAAATCAACTCACTAATTACATTCAAAATTCAATTACTCAAAAGGTCAAACACATATCTTAGAAGTCTACTTCAAAGCAAATATGTTCAAATTTTTCTATTCTCTTTCAAGTCTCTCCCAAAAATGAGTCTAAAACTCTATCTATACCTCTTTTCAACCATCATGGAATTCCCTCTTGAATGGGAATGCAACAAGCTTCGAATGGTTGAAAACCCTAAACCTAAAAAGCATAAGAAATAAAGCAATAAAAGACAAAATAAAATGAGCCCTCAGGTGGTGGAAAGACAAAATTGTTTTGGCCTATTCTGCATCCTGGATCACTAATAACTAACACCTTTGTCTGTGAGTATTCATGATAGCTGTTGTTAATAACAAGATATGGTGACTGCCATTCCAGCTAACTTACACCATTCTTAAATGATAGCTTATCATCCCTGTATTCTGAGCTTAGGTGTCAAGTGCTCCAGATGACCTCCTTACTCATCATCCAAATTGTCCAAGTCAACTGTAGTGGATTTAACTTTCTTTGCCATTGTTAGCTCATCCCATGCAGTTACTTCTTCCTCTGACGGCCAATTGAAGTCCTGGATGAGCTGCAGTTGTGCTTTTTGTCTTCCCCACCTAACATCTATAATTGCTTTGACATCTGTTACAAACTTGGTGAGATCTATCTCTGCCTTAATAGCTTCATCTAGGGTTTTATTGAAGCTCTCCAAATAAACATTATTCCCCTCACCTAAAAATGCCTCCTTCCTAGGAAATAAAAGATCAACATCTGACCTCTACTGATCAAGGCTATTTATGGCTCCATCCCCATTCTTAATGGAAGGGATAAACTTGTTGGAACAGGAGCTGAGCATGGCTATCTTAGCCTCTATAAAATTTGCATTACCCTTAAAAGGTGGTAATATGGCTTTAATTCTATCTATCTCCTCACCAACCCTCACAACTATCTCTAGAATATCACTTCTCAAAGATTGAGCAAATGCCAATCTATCAAAAAGTGGTGTTCTGGTAGACCAAGTTGCATGATACCCGATTAAAATTTGTACATAGCTATCCACTTCTTTCTGTAATTCTGGCAACTTGCCATAAGCATTAAAAACAAGATCAAATTTATCTTTAATTACATTTATTCCATGTTGTAGAATATCTAACAGGGCCTGTAAGATGGCCTCATTCTTCTCCTCATTTATCTTTTTTGTTGCAAGTTCTGTAGCTAAGCCCCCCTCATGCTCAGTTTGGACCCCTGCATCACAGACCTCTGTAAATGCCCTGGAATGATTTTTTAGAGTATTTATTTCATCTTTTAGCTCCTTCATAGTCTTATCTAGCAAATAATTCTTCTTCAGTTCCTCTTCAAACTTTTTTCTAGTTGCCACATAATCTCTGAATGTCCTGGCTAGCCTATTCTCCAAGTCCTCAAGCACTGCTTTATTCATGGAGGATGCATGGTGTAAGAGATTTTCTATCTCTGATCTTGTAGTGTCTTCCAACCTCCATATTAATTGGCTACCCTATGCGGTGTCTTGGATGTTAACCAATCTGGGCTTACTAGATTCTAGGGCCACACACCATACTGCTAGTGTCTTAGTGTCCATATTGAATCCAGAACCCCTCATGAGTCCATCAGGGCCAAAAGCTTCATAAGCTACAGCTTTATCTTGGCTCTTGATTTGGTCAATTAGGAATGAAGACTCCAAGTCCCATCCAGGGATCAGCAACATGCCACTTCTCTTTACTAGATCTCTTGCCTCCTCCACACTTAATGTTTCACTGTTGGGATCATAGGCCTTTAATTTTTCAATCATTTGAACAATTTTTTCCTCTAATTCCCCTGGTTTCAAAAATAGTGTTAATTCATTCTTCTTAACTCTAAAGTGAAAACTTTTAAACTCAGCGGACTTGATGAATTCATCATCATCTATAAACTCTTTAGCTTGGATGACCCTGTCATCCAATCTAGCTGCAGCCAATTCTAACTCATCTATGGCCTTTTCTCCCTCATTTGCCATTGATGTGAAAAAAAAATTTCTTAAGTCAGCAAAGTAATGGCTATTACCTAGCAAGATTTGTAGTGCCTTTTCCCTTACCTTTTCTGGTACATTCATCAACTTTTGTTTCTTTGATGCCCCCTACTCAGATGTGGATGGCTCAGCTTGTTCTCTTTCTCCCATAAACTCCACATCAGGTTCAACTTCTTCAGGGTTTATTGTGTCCTCCTCCTTCTCCTTAGAGATTTCTAGCAATTTAGACATAATATCTTTGTAATTCTCTAAACACATTTCAATTTTCTTCATGTATTTGAGATCAGGAAAGAAACCGGGGAAGGTAGGGTCTACCTTTTTCAATTGTTCCTCTACCCTTACAATATTTTCCCATTTACAAGTTCTCTCTTGATAGGTAACTTTGCTAAAAATATTTCTAATAACATCCTCCTTTGCCATAGGCAGATTTAGATCCAAATTGTGATTCCTCATTTCTCTCAATGCTCCTCTAACGAAGTCTTCAGGGTCATACATCCTTGCTTTACTATAGGGCAATCTGAATTGTCTGATGAATTCATGGATTTGGTCCACAACATCTTTACCTATAGAGAAATCCCCTATTTGGAACCTCCTTGCTAGAAAGGTTCCCTTATGTCTTTTAGGGCCTAAGTGCTCTCTATCCATCATGATAAGCTGCCACAAGAATTCTACTATTGTCAATCTTTCTGGGACAAATGTTGGTAGTATGTGTAGAGGTTGAGGGCAAGCATACACTCTTATAAGAGTAAACTTCTCAAAAAAAAACATATCACCCCAATTGTGCTTGATGTCATTCTCATAATTGTCATTGTCCATATTAAATGCTAAGGGTCTAAGCAATTTTCTAACGAGTAAAGGAAATCTATCCCTCACAATACCTATCATGTTCATTACTGGATCCAAAAAATCACTAAAAAAAGCAATGGAATTAGAGAAACGGTAAGTTCTATCCCATACCCAGGTCCATAGCTAAACCAGAACAGTTCCTCCCTCATTCTCGGTCTCATCGATGAACCCTAGGTTGATGTAGCCAATATTGAAATAGAGGATGAGCTGCATCAGCATGAAGTAGTGATTGAACTTGAAGCTTTTCAAATCAGTCTTTGCATTCATCAACTCAGAGTGCATTACATTGATTATGTGCCCCACATAATCAAACTCCTTGTTGGTGTACTGATCCTAAACATCTGTAGCCATGAAAAAAATGTCAGCAGTCTTTGTCGAACCTCCATCTAGTCCAATAACTTTGTGTAGACCATAGATGGTATTCTGGAAATAGGTAAAGAAAAGCTCAATATCAAATGAATCTGCAACCTTCTTGGGTAACAACCCTGCCTCTTTGATTTCTCTATGAATATGCCTCCTCATAACCTTTCCATGGTAGTAATTTCTATGTCTATTAAACAGGGCCTCCTCTCCTGCTAGGTCAATATCCACACTCATAGGTCCCTGAAGGTTGAAAGCTTGAGTAAAAGATGCTCTATCTAACATGCAGAGTATAGACTTGTCATGCTTGTGGAAAGCTTGTGTCACTAGATTGTATGCTTGAATTAGCACTTTCATGAGGTCTACATCCAAAAATACCTCAGGTACTATCAACTTTTCCAAGTTCCTCTCCCATGAGTTTGAAATAGGAGGGCCTCTAATTCTATTGTTATAGAAAAACATGAAGAGCTCATACCCAATTGTGTTTGGGCATTCAGCATCCCTATAGAATGCATAAGGGTCCCCCCATTCATAAGCGTTAGCTGATTGCAAATTTGAGGATCTAGGCAATAGTTTCATCCATTCTTCAGCATATATGTTTGGCCTCTTTGTTCTTGAATGCACAATGGCACTCTTTTCCGATACTGCAAGAACATTAGAAGATCCTTGTTCTGCCATTCTTTTAAGTACTAAACTCTCTGGTTTCTCTTCAACTCTAGAAATTATGGATGCTTTGAAGTGTGAACTATATTTA
The DNA here is from genome assembly GCA_027943335.1 of Chamaecyparis obtusa. Classification (NCBI taxonomy): domain Eukaryota; kingdom Viridiplantae; phylum Streptophyta; class Pinopsida; order Cupressales; family Cupressaceae; genus Chamaecyparis; species Chamaecyparis obtusa. The sequence continues at coordinate 668,680 of BSBK01004943.1, read as the reverse complement.
ATAACTAACAAGTAATAAGAAACTCACAAGTACAACCAGGGTACCAGCCACCAGGCCACCTACTATATTAAAAATTAAAATCTCAATGTCTCATCAAGCACAGTCACACACGCATGAAATTAGTAATTACCTTTTTCAGAATTTAGAAAAGTGTCACTGTCAACGGTACATCTAAGTTTCTAAGTTTCTAACCCTAGGTCCCTAATACCCTATCTCAACTATGCTAAATTTCTACCTACAAATCAGGGGCCTTGGCCCTTAGCCGTTAAACTGACCAAAAAAATGAAACCTTGAGATGTTACGACACAGCCTGGCATGCCGCATGAATGATGACATTTGTACTTCCCAAATTGTAAGTCCCCACTTTCCACGTAGGCCGTGGCATCAGCATGCAACTTAGTCTCCATCAGACCATCTCTCACTTTTCAACCCCTTACGAAGTTACGGAATAGCCATGCATTATTTTGGAACCCCTAACCATCATAATAAATTAACCGTTGAGAAGCTATGAAACAACCAGGCATAACTTCGGAACCATCATAATAAATTAAAGTTTTAAACATTGAGAAGCTACGAAATAGCCAGGTGTAACTTCGAAACACATCACCATATTAAATTAAATGTTGAGAAGTTACGAAACAGCCAAGCGTTACTTCGAAACCCCTAACCATCATAATAAATTAACCGTTGAGAAGTTACGAAACAACTAGGTGTAACTTCAGAACCATCATAATAAATTAAAGTTTTAAATATTGAGAAGCTACGAAATAGCTAGGCGTAACTTCAGAACCATCATAATAAATTAAAATTTTAAACGTTGAGAAACTAGGAAATAGCCAGGCATAACTTTGGAACACATCACCATCATATTAAATTAAACATTGAGAAGTTACGAAACAGCCAAGCATTACTTCGGAACCCCTAACCATCATAAATTAACCATTGAGAAGTTATGAAACAGCCAGGCGTAACTTCAAAACCATCATAATAAATTAAATGTTTACACATTGAGAAGCTACGAAACAGCTAGGCGTAACTTCAGAACCATCATAATAAATTAAAGTTTTAAACGTTGAGAAGCTACAAAACAGCCAGGCGTAACTTTAGAACTAGTAACACTATTTGAAAAATAGTCGTCTGACTTCTCATTGTTTCATTTGTATACTACTATATAGTATTACAAATTTACAGACTACAATATTACTATTTAATTCAAAAACTAGTATACAATATATTATATACATAATACTGGTAACTTAAACTGATTCACTGATTCAACATTTCACTGAAGTTCTGAATGGCTATGGACCAACCGTTTTCAAAACCAAAATGAAAATTACATTCGATTATTTCATATTTACAAATTACAACTTACAAGTACCAATTAACAAAAAATTTTGTAACGGTAAGTCATAAGATCCACATTGCACAAAGAAAAAAAGATTAGTCAGATTAGTCGATGCACAAAGCAGAAAATAATGGAATCATCTGATTCATCTCCTCCTAGAACACCTCCTGGTCGAAGCCATGATCGTCAAAAATGGTGCGCTTCTCCGCCTTGTCAGGTTCTACTTCAAGTTCGAACATGTCACTCAGGTAACCGGCATAACTAGTAGCATGATGATGATCCCTTGCTGCAGACAATAGATGACTGAGGACATCTTGTTGAATCTCCTCCTCCATATCCAAACTTGGTTGGATAACAAGTTCTGGGTTCTCATTTGATGATCCCTCAACTACTAGAAGACCCATTCTATGAAAGCACTGAGAAAATACAAATAATCACCAACTTGTCATCCAAATTTAGAAATTTAGAAAGCTCCTATGCTCTGCAATTCCACTACCAAGGAGTATATAAAGAAAATAATCACCAACTTGCCAGCTGCAATAAATTTTGAAGGAATGTTTCACGTCAAGTGGTAATTCAAGATGAAATTAATGAATATCGGTAAAGAAAAATTGTAGACATTGTAATGTCCTGCGTAACTTGGCTCCGAAGTCAAAAAGAAGAATAATAAATGTTGAATCACAGCTCATATCTCCTAAAATTATCATTTTTAATGTCTAATCAAAATCTTGGCCTGGATAATGGATAATCATACCACTCAAGTTACGCAAACTGTCGGTGTTGACTCAGAACCACCATATCCTAGCTGGGATTTTAAATTTTGAACTGAAAACTTGGCAGCCGCATTAAACTTTCACGTAATGTCGCTTTGCTTTGAAAAGAAAGATAATGAATGTTTATAATTTTAATCAAAATCTTGTCATCATTAGGTCTCATTAATTGTACTTCAGTGATCAATGTCATTGCAACTTTGTAGCTAAGTTACGCAGACTATCAATGCGGCCTCGGAACCCCCATATCTTACCTACGATCATAACTTTCAAAGTCACGTACATTGTCAACCTATCCTTTGCGTATCTTCGTGGCCTTCAACTGCAACCTACCAGCATAACCGCTAAAGTCATGCACGCCGTCAACTTGACCATTACGTATCTTTGTAACTGTCAGCATCGACCCTCCTTTTAGCCTGCCGAAACTATGCACACACCACACTATTACCAGTCACCACAACTATTCACCAATTTATATTTTTTATAATATAAATACTCTTTTATATTCGCCAATTTATATTTATTATAATATAAATACTATTTTCTATTCGCCAATGTATTTTTTTTTATAATATAAATACTGTTTTATATTTGCCAATTTATATTTTTGTAGTTATAAATAATGTTATATATTTGCCAACATAGTCCCACCTACTTTCAGGGAGCATCAATGATTCACCAATTCAGATTTTTATTTTTTCTTTGAAAAGAAAATAATTTTGCCAAAAAAAAAAAATTTCCCTTCTCACTTTCACCACTTTTTTACACCTTTCTTAAAGGGGGGTTTCTTAAAGATTACCTTGGTTAAAATAGCTTTTCTTCCTGGTGATTTGAATGAAGAAATATATATGGTTCGACCATAGGGATTTGAGGTCAAGGGTAAGGAGAGTTTAGTGTGCAAATTGCAGAAAAGTTTATATGGCTTGAAGCAAGAACCTTGACAATTGTATATTAAATTTGATACTTTTATGAACGATAATGGATACACTCAATGTAATTATGACCATTGTGTTTATTTCAAGAGGTTAAATAATGATAGCTACATTATTCTATGTTTATATGTTGATGATATGCTTGTAGCTAGATCTAACATGGATCATATTAAGGGGTTGAAACAACAGTTAGCAAAATCTTTTGCTATGAAGGATTTGGGGGCAAAAAAACAAATCCTTGGCATGAAAATTTGTAGAGATAGGAAGAACAAAAAATTAACTCTATCTCAAGTTGATTATGTTGAAAAGGTGTTGCAGAGATTCTACATGAAGGATGCCAAAGCTGTCACTACACCTTTTCCTGGTCATTTGAAATTGACCAAAGAAATGTGTCCAAAGACACCAGAAGAAGAGGCAAAAATGTCCAAGATACCTAATGCTTCAGCTGTAGGGAGCTTAATGTATGCTATGGTATGTACTAGGCCATATATTGCACATGTAGTGGGAGTCATTAGCCAGTATATGAGTCACACTGGGATTGAGCATTGGAATGCAGTCAAATGGATTCTCATATATTTGAGAGGTACATCCAATAAGTGTTTACACTTTGGGGGCTCTTCTACTACCGTTCATGGCTATGTTGACTCAGATTTGGCAGGAGATATTGATACCAGACGTAGTACTAAAAATTATTTATTTACTGTTGGTGGGATAGCAGTGAGTTGTGTGTGTGTGAATTTTGTACCTATTATGTAGACACAACACTTCAGTAAAACATTAGAGGTTAGCAAAAATCAAAATCTGCAATGAATTGAAAGCTAAACTAACAAGGTGATTTACTGCCTTCTAATAGGTGCGAGTATGATTTTCTCAGATTGTTATCGAGATCAATGACCTTGATGACACCTAAACGAAGGATTTGAATGCAAAACTGATATGAAATATGAATGCAATTAATCTATTTTTTTTATTTTCTATGCAATGATATGATGAAAATTGATATGAAATCTATGATATGTAAAAACTGATATGCTATGATATGCTAAATGATCTAACAAATGAAAACTAATATGATATAAAAAACTATGCAATATTGATCTCACAAAGCTTGGATTCGCAAAGATGATTCTTCAATCTCCAATTTGATAGCATGATTATGCACAATTATGAGATTTGAGAGATGATTTGTGAAGAGCTAAAGCCTTAATTTATAGAAATCCAGGGCTTTGAGGATGCATGAAAGAAAGCCATAAATCACTCAAATTAACTCAGCTTGATTTTTGAGTTATCTAAAAATAAAGATAATTTAATTCACAAAAACATGCAAAAGTAGAGTTTAACTCCAAATAGAGTTTAGCTTAACTTGATAATTGATAGTTGTCTACTTTTCTGATTGTGCATGATTTATTTATGAATTAATTTAATAATCAAGTGATTTATTTCCAACTTAACTGATTTTGAAAAATAAAATAATTGATTTATGGGTTAATCAATTATTTTTCAAACTTTTATTCAAAAATGATATTATTAAAAATTGACAACTTGCTTTAATTAATTAAATAAGAATTTAATCAATTATTCATAGGATTTTGGATTTATTGTCAAAATTAAATAATACAATTTAGGAATAAATATAATTAACTTCAATTAAATAATTAAGTGGAAAAATTAAATCTAATTAATTAAATATTGAGAATATTCAATTTATCAAACTTTAGGATAAATTGGATTTATCGCCAAATAATCATTAAATTAAAGATAATTATGATGATTAGGAATATTACTAGGAATATTCCCCAATGCAGAATTTAAGATAATCAATTAGGATTCGATGATGTGCCAATGTGCCTTAGGTTAGGACTTTGATGTCAATTTCGTTCGATATGTTGATATAGGAGGTTAATGAACTTATAGCCCATTTTTGGGGTATTACATTTTGCCCCTCTTTGAATTACTGTGCGAAGCGCAGTGGTTTAAAGATAGTCTGTGTACGATAAAGATATGAAACTGATATGAAAGATATGATGATATTAGGTCCTGAATGACCAAAGATAATGTTCACTATAGCAATGATGAACCAATGAAACAAAAGTGTCAAAATGCCTAATTCTGAACCTTATGATTGCGAAGAAGTGAGTGACCAATTCCAGACTCGATTGTCCTTAGAAGAATCACGTAGGTATCACATCTGAACCCTTCAGTTACTGAAGAATCAAGGAAATAACACAATTGAATCGATAGTTGCAATAAACTGATACAATAAGATTAAGAGAATACCAGATTGATATGGATCTCGATGAATTTGATATGCCCTAAGCGATGATTGACTTGCCCCAAGCGATGAGGACTTTTGATGAATCAGTAACTAGACGTGGTTGTTATCATGATTATTGAGGAAAGATATGATTCAAGTTTAGATTACAAACGTTGAATGATGTGCAATACCATGCCCCCTTCAGGATTAAAATTGAAATCTGACAAGAGAATTCAGTGTTAATAGTTCAGAAGCATGTTAATTGATGTGAGAACTAGTTAAACACATTTGAGAATGCATTCTGCATCGTTTGGAGGTCCTGGAGACCAATTTTGACTAGGTTTGACCATTAGTTGACCATGGTTGACCAATTTAAAATTTTGATAGTTTATGTAAGATAATTAGTTAAGTTGAATATTGGATTTCTATGAAGATGGAAGGTCGATTATGCAAGCAGTAGACTGCCCTAGGTCAAAAAATTTTAAATCATGATTTTGACATAGTAAATGACCTTAAATTTTGATTTTGATCCCGAAAATGGATTCAAAATGTCAAAATTAGCCAAGGGTGCAATTTTTGTGGATAACGGAGCACTTTTGAAAATTAGGTCAAAAGCTATATAAAGGCCGAAAGGGTCATTTTCAAATCATTTCAACCATTTGACTTTTGAGATTTTATGGAGCCCTCTAAGTAAGAAAATGATAGAACATTGAGAACCAAAGGTACCTATGAGTTTGCATCGATTTGAGCGTAGCCGGAGACATGATAGACCTCGACAGTATGGACATCCAGTAGGTGGACCTCTGTGCTCTCCTAAAAATTCAAATTTTCCATGTTTTATAGCATTTTAGAATTTTTTTGTATGCATTTTGCTTTTTGAATTTTACATGTTTGAAAACTCATACGAGTCCCATCCCAGACTCGTATGATATTCCATTTGAATTTGCTTTGTCATTTCATTCATAACCCAGTGTCGTATGAAGGAGACTCATGTGTCGTACGACATTTCATTAGGTCCCTGGAAACTTGTATGATACTGAATCTAGTGTCATATGACCATGGATTGTCGTATGGTCTATTGTGGAGTGTCATACGACTTTCGATGCCAGTTTGGACTGTCGTATGAAAAATAGAGGGCCTAAAACTAATATTTAGGGACAAATTTTGACTTTTCTGATTTCTGATGCTGATAGCTGACTTCTTAACCTACCTTTTGAAGTACCCAACTATCCAATTTCTGTACTATTAGCCAGTTATTGAACCCAATTTTTGATAGAATTCCCTATTTTTGTATGATATAGGTCACATATCCAAATGTTCATGTCCGACAGTCATACCCGGTGACCCAGAGATTATGTGTCTCGCTTCCTAACCCGATGAGGGCTCATCTTGCTAGATGTGGGTTTGAGTATTTGATCCATTTACCCAATATTAGGGTAAACCATGGCCTATTGACTACACTTATCAAGAGATTCCACTCTGAGACACAAACATTTCATTTACTGACTGGAGAGATGATTGTGACTCCAGAGGATATTTATAGGATACTACGCATTCCATTCCATAGCAGTCGGCATCTTGAGTATGTGAGTTCTAGCCAGACTAGTCTTCATGCCTTTAGGCATCTATTTGGGGATGATACACAGTTGACGAGGTCCATTTCCTAGGAGACCCTTGTAAAGAGATATGGTTAGACACACCGTTTAGAGTGCATTATTGCTAGGATGATCAAGGAGCTCATCATGACAGGCCATCAGCAGAATGACTTTCTGATGGGATGGGCTCCAATGGTAGCCCTTCTGATGGCCACTCCTATTGAGCTTTCCTAGGGTCAGTGCCTATTGGCCCAAATGTTTTTAGAGATGCATGAGGTCATATATCAGGATTGTAAGAGCTTCACTTCTAGAGCTCTTGTATTACAGATATGGGCATGGGAGCATATCCCAATGTTGAGACCAATTTTCCAGACACAGCGGCAGCCACAGGAGCCAGTGATATATATGTATGCTGGCTATGTCACACAGGTTTGCATGGGGCATACTAAGTATTTCAGATGATGTTTGGATGATATGACATTTGTGCATTAGAGACTCTACTTGCAAAAAGAGGTGTGGCCCACTACAAGGGAGCAGTACAGCTTTCTTTTTTAGAGCCAGGTGCTCATTGGTCATTCTCCCACCATTTTGGAGAGATTTTTGATTACTAGAGTGTGGTGTTAGTATGGATGTAGACAGGATGTCCCACAGGAGTATACTGCATATGCTCACATTGTTCAGGAGATTGGGCTCGGATGGACACAGAGGCTCACCTATTCTCTATGTTCAAAGGAGTACAGTAGGATCATTGGTAGAGATTGGGACTACCATCCACAAGTAGTTGATGCAAGGGTCACAGATGGATACATTGCTTGGCTTTCAGACCACCCCATTCATAGATTCTCATATCCCACTGAGTTGATACCCTCCATGGAGGAGGCAATGGATGTTATAGGTGCTCCCATGATATAGGGTCTGAGACCTCAGATAGTGCATCCTCCACCACCCAAACAGAGAGCGATGGCTCCACTTCAAGACCATCAGCACATATGAGGCCCCCTCATCCTTCTACTTCTTCAGCAGGTACATCCACAAGTGCACAAAGACGGACCAAGGGTGAGAGTGGTACCTTAGCCGGTGTTGGTTCTACAAATGATGTCATAGCAGTTGAGCGGTTTGTAGGTGGTGATGTAGATCCCTTATAGGTAGATACCATGTTTGATCTAGGAGCTGAGGTTAGATGCCATAAGGTGCATAGAGTAGATACCACTGAGCAGCAACTAGAGTAGCTAGCACAGGACATAGAGATGCCAGCAGCTGAGGCAGATCCTATTGTTCCTCTCACTTCATCAGAGACTATCAGAAATCTCAGAGCTTAGGTTTGGGACCTGAAGGTACAGAGTGCTAGGTGGGAGGAGAGGTTTCTAGAGGTAGATAGGCCCCTAATTTGCAGGTAGCAATTTAGTATAGTTGAGATAGGGTATTAGGGACCCAGGGTTAGAAATTTAGAAACTTAGATGTACCATTAACAGTGACACTTTTCTAAATTCTGAAAAAGGTAATTACTAATTTCATGCGTGTGTAACTGTGCTTGATGAGACATTGAGATTTTAATTTTTAATATAGTAGGTGGCTTGGTGGCTGGTACCCTGATTGTAATTATGAGTTGCTTGTTACTTGTTATTTATTAAATACAGTTCACACTTCAGAGCATCCATAATTTATAGAGTCGAAGAGAAACTAGAGAGTTTAGTACTTAAAAGAATGGCAGAACAAGGATCTTCTGATGTTGTTGCAATACCGGAAAAGAGTGCCATTGTGCATTCAAGAACAAAGAGGCCAAACATATATGCTAAAGAATGGATGAAACTATTGCCTGGATCCTCAAATTTGCAATTAGCTAATGCTTATGAATGGAGAGACCCTTATGCGTTCTGCAGGGATGCTGAATGCCCAAACATAACTGGGTATGAGCTCTTCACGTTTTTCTATAACAATAGAATTAGAGGCCCTCCTGTTTCAAACCCATGGGAGAGGAACTTGGAAAATTTGATAGTACCTAAGGTATTTTTGGATGTAGACCTCATGAAAGCACTAATTCAAGCATACAATCCAGTGACACAAGCTTTCCACAAGCATGACAAGTCTATACTCTGCATGTTAGATAGAGCATCTTTTACTCAAGCTTTCAACCTTTAGGGACCTATGAGCATGGATATTGACCTAGCAAGAGAGGAGGCCATGTTTAATAGACATAGAAATTACTACCATGGAAAGGTTATGAGGAGGCATATTCATAGAGAAATCAAAGAGGTGGGGTTTTTACCCAAGCAGGTTGCAGATTCATTTGATATTGAGCTTTTCTTTACCTATTTCCAGAATACCATCTATGGTCTACACAAAGTTATTGGACTAGATGGAGGTTCGACAGTGACTACTGACATTTTTTTCATGGCTACAGATGTTCAGGATCAGTACACCAACAAGGAGTTTGATTATGTGGGGCACATAATCAATGTAATGCACTCTGAGTTGATGAATGAGAAGACTAATTTGAAAAGCTTCAAGTTCAATCACTACTCCATGCTGATGCACCTCATCCTCTATTTCAATATTGGCTATATCAACCCAAGGTTCATCGATGAGATCGAGAATGAGGGAGGAACTGTTCCAGTTCAACTGTGGACCAGGGTATGGGATATAACTTTCCCTTTCTCTAATTCCATTTCTTTTTTTAGTGATTTTGTGGATCTAGTAATGAACATGTTAGGTATTTTGAGGGAAAGATTTCCTTTACTTGTTAGAAAATTGCTTAGACCCTTAGCATTTAATATGGACAATGACAATTATGAGAATGACATCCAGCACAATTGGGGTGATATGTTTTTTTTTGAGAATTTTACTCTTATAAGAGTGTATGCTTTCCCTCAACCTCCACACATACTACCAACATTTGTCCCAGAAAGATTGGCAATAGTAGAATTCTTGTGGTAGCTTATCATGATGGATAGAGAGCACTTAGACCCTAAAAGACATAAGGGAACCTTTCTGGCAAGGAGGTTCCAAATAGGGGATTTCTCTATAGGTAAAGATGTTGTGGACCAAATCCATGAATTCCTTAGACAATTCAGATTGCCCTATAGTAAAGCAAGGATGTATGACCCCGAAGACTTCATTAGAGGAGCATTGAGAGAAATGAGGAATCACAATTTGGCTCTAAATCAGCCTATGGCAGAGGAGGATGTTATAAGAAATATTTTTAGCGAAGTTACTGTCAAGAGAGAACCTGTAAATGGGAAAATATTGTAAGGGTAGAGGAACAATTGAAAAAGGCAGACCCTACCTTCCCCAGTTTCTTTCCTAATCTCAAATACATGAAGAAAATTGAAATGTGTTTAGAGAATTACAAAGATATTATGTCTAAATTGCTAGACATCCCTGAGGAGAAGGAGGAGGATAGAATAAACCCTGAAGAAGTTGAACCTGATGTGGAGTTTATGGGAGAAAGAGAACAAGCTGAGCCATCCCCATCTGAGCAAGGGCCATCAAAGAAACAAAAGTTGATGAATGTAGCAGAAAAGGCAAGGCAAAAGGCACCACAAATCCTGCCAGGTAATAGCCATTACTTTGCTGACTTAAGACAAAAAATTTTGACATCAATGGCAGATGAGGGAGAAAAGGCCATAGATGAGTTAGAATTGGCTGCAGCTAGATTGGATGACAAGGGCATCCAAGCTAAAGAGTTTATAGACGATGATGAATTCATCAAGTCTATTGAGTTTAAAAGTTTTCTCTTTAGAGTTAAGCAAAATGAATTAACGCTATCTTTGAAACCAGGGGAATCAGAGGAAAAAACTATTCAAATGATTGAAAAATTAAAGGCCTATGATCCGAACAGTGAAACATTAAGTGTGGAGGAGGCAAGAGATCTAGTAAAGAGAAGTGGCATGTTGTTGATCCCTGTATGGGACTTGGAGTCCTCATTTCTAATTGACCAAATCAAGAGGCAAGATAAAGTTGTAGCTTATGAATCTTTTGGCCTTGATGGACTCACAAGGGGTTCTGGATTCAATATGGACACTAATACACTAGCAGTATGGTGTGTGGCCCCAGAATCTAGTAAGCCCAGATTGGTTGACATCCAAGACACCACATAGAGTAGCCAATTAATATGGAGGTTGTAGAACACTACAGGATCAGAGATAGCAAATCTCTTACACCATGCATCCTCCATGAATAAAAAACTGCTTGAGGACTTGGAGAATAGGCTAGCCAGGACATTCAGAGATTATGTGGCAACTAGAAAAAATTTTGAAGAGGAACTGAAGAAGAATTATTTGCTAGATAAGACTATGAAGGAGCTAAAAGATGAAATAAATACTCTAAAAAATCATTCCACGGAATTTACAAAGGTCTGTGATGCAAGGGTCCAAACTAAGCATGAGGGGGGCTTAGCTACAGAACTTGCAACAGAAAAGATAAATGAGGAGAAGAATGAGGCCATCTTACAAGCCCTGTTAGATATTCTACAGCACATAATAAATGTAATTAAAGATAAATTTGATCTTATTTTTAATGCTTATGGCAAGTTGCCAGAATTATAGAAAGAAGTGGATAGCTATGTACAAATTTTAATCGGGTATCATGCAACTTGGTCTACCAGAACACCACTTTTTGATAGATTGGTATTTGCTCAATCTTTGAGAAGTGATATTCCAGAGATAGTTGTGAGGGTTGGTGAGGAGATAGATAGAATTAAAGCCATATTACCACTTTTTAAGGGTAAGGAAAATTTTATAGAGGCTAAGATAGCCATGCTCAGCTCCTGTTCCAACAAGTTTATCCCTTCCATTAAGAATGGGGATGGAGCCATAAAGAGCCTTGATCAGTGGAGGTCAGATACTAATCTTTTATTGCTTAGGAAGGAGGCATTTTTAGGTGAGGGGAATAATGTTTATTTGGAGAGCTTCAATAAAACCCTGGATGAAGCTATTAAGGCAGAGACAGATCTCACCAGGTTTGTCACATATGTCAAAGCAATTACAGATGCCAGGTGGGGAAGACAAAAAGCAGAACTGCAGCTCGTCCAGGACTTCAATTGGCCATCAAAGGAAGAAGTAACTGCATGGGATGAGCTAACAAAGGCCAAGAGGGTTAAATCCACTGCAGTTGACTTGGAATTTTTGGATGATGAGTAAGGAGGACATCTGGAGCACCTGACACCTGAGCTCAAAATACAGGGATGATAAGCTATTATTTAAGAATGGTATAAGTTAGTCAGAATGGCAGTCACCATATCTTATTATAATAGTAGCTATCATGAATACTCATAGACAAAGGTGTTAGTTATCAGTGATCCAGGATGCAGAACAGGCCAAAACAATTTTGTCTTTCCACCACCTGAGGGCTCATTGTATTTTGTCTTTTATTGCTTTATTTCTTATGCTTTTTAGGTTTAGGGTTTTCAACCATCTGAAGCTTGTTGCATTCCCATTCATGAGGGAATTCCAAGATGGTTGAAAATAGGTATAAATAGAGTTGAAGACTCATTTTTAGGAGAGAGTTGAAAGATAATAGAAAAATTTGAACAGAATTGCTTTGAAGTAGACTTCTAAGTTATGTGTCTGACCTTCTGAGTAATTGAATTTTGAATCTAATTAGCAAGTCAATTTTAATACAAATACATTGCAACCTTTGCCATATATTGTTGTTGTCTCTTTACATTTATTAGTAATCATTAGAAGGTAATACGGTAATAGCTACCTAAGTATGTGGAGCTCAAAAATGAAGGACTATCCTATCCAATCCTTAGAGTCAGCAATTAGGTCTTTCTCTTGTTTGAATTAGTCTCAAGAAGCATAGTCTGAAGTAACCTTTCAAAAATTTGATTCATGCAAGAAAAATCCCTAACATAGCTCATTCATTGGCTCAAGAAAAGAATCTCAATTCTAATTAAGTAAATGCCTACTATTAGGAAATTAGGTAATTGACAAATAATAAATTGACCATGTTGGTAGTATTTTTAGTTTTCACAATTGTTTTGAGAATTTCCTGCAATTTTCCTCTCGAAGGCCTGAATTTTGATCAAAATGTTAAAACCCTAAGTGCTAGGTTGAGATATGCTCTAAAAATCCATTAAACCCTAGAAAGGTGTTGGCACTTCAATTTTTCAGTATGTCAATCTTGTGAAATTTTTATAAAATTAAAGTGTGCATAAGTGTTAAAAGATTGTGATATTTTTGCTACAGAAAACCCACAAAAAATCCTACAAATTTATCAAGATTTTCCCCCATATCCAGCCAGCCCTAGTTAAAGTTCAAGTTTGAGGAAAGCCCTAAATATTTTCCACTTTCATAAAAAACCTAGGTCGCTCTTTTCATTTCTATTTGAGTGTTACTTTTTGAGTCACTTAGGTTCATAGAAGAGCATGTGCATTTATTTTATCGTCACACGGGGGTCATATCTTTATTTTCCCTAAGTCCAAAGGCCCAGTGATATAAATAATATGTCCTAAGTCCTGAATACCTCATATTCTAATGTTTCGGATGTCATTTAGCTTTGAATCTTTAATGAAGATCTAACGGCAGTCATGTGTTTGTATGGAATCTTTCCAAGCCATGCAAACATAAGACTAACCGTTGATCTTACAATGAAGCTTAATGCGGGAACAAAGTGGGGCCACTGACAGGTATCTCACAAGTGGTGACTTTTTATTTGAGATGCTGGGGCCAATGTCAGAAGGATCTTCAGAGCTGAAAGTAACAAAGGAAAGATCGGATGACTGTCATATAATCTCATAGGATCTTAGAGGCCTATGTGATCATGTGACCAATCATCGATCTTGCATAAAGATAAGTGTGATTCTCTGGTGGGATGGCCGATAGCTTTCTTCACAAGTGGAAGTTTTTCATTGGCTAAAAGTAGTGGGGCCAGTAACTCAAAAGGATGCTGACAGTGGTTACATGCTAGTGGTTTTTCGTATGATCGTATAGGCTATTTTTAAGTTATAAGATCATGCGACTAACCGTTGTTCTAACAATAAAGGTTGCAGGGATTGCCGCCATTGAAAAGACTGGTATGACTATTTTTCATATGATCACATAGGCCTTTTTCATGCTATGAGATCATGCAAACAAACCATTAGATGATATGCTAGTAAGAATCGATGGTCCTAATTCAAACTGAAGTTAAAGTGATGCAAATTTCAAGTTTCCCATTGAGAAGTGACAGTTCATTTTTTCAGAGGAGTAATGGTTGAATCGTGCTGATTAAATTGCTGAGGTGAGTGTTTTAATTGTTCGTATATCAGAATTCCATGCACTCTCAGAAGCACAAAGAGATCAAAAAATTATAGAGACCTGAGCGTGAAGAATTGCAAGGACTGGTTGTTGTCTCCCGGTGATTTCCTAGAAAAAAGGTCGGTAAAATACTTATACGATTTGCTTCCCTACTAAAATAATCATAGTCCCATAGTCTATATATCTTGCAAATTTTTTTTAGCATAAACCCTAAAATGGCACCAAGGAAAGAATTGTCTCATAAAATTGAGTACAGTGAAAGAGGTTTGCATGAGGATTTATTGCAGTTACTTCTGGGCTCTACTACTAACCTAGTGAAAACCAAGAGTCTAATTCCCAATGACCCTAGGGTAAAGGTAGCAGATGGTCTATATGACACAGCACATTTTATTAGGGAGGCCAAAATGAGTACATTCAATGCAAATGGTGACCCTGATATCACTGGCTTAGTGTTATTCAAAGTGGGTTTTAGTCAGAGAAATACCCCTCGCCCTACAAGTAATATATGGTAGTCTGACCTGGGAAAACTTGTGGTACCCGGCATCTTTTTAGATGTTGATTTCATGACCCAAGTTGCAAAGAGTTATGACCCAATCACTAGGGAGGTTAGTGATGCAAAAGGAATGTTATTGATCAAAATTTCTGTAGAAGCGATTAGGAAGGTGTTTAGGTTAAGTGAACCCTCAGACAGTCTAGAGATTATTGATCTTGAAGAACTAAAGCAAGTGTATGATGCACAAAGAAACTATTTTAGAGGCAAATTATTGAAGGACTTTTGCACCAAAATTGGGAAAATGGTTATCATGGGATAGAACACATAGAAGCCTTTTTTGATGGAATATTTTGACTTCAGGGCTAAGGGAGCATTTTGGTCATTATGTCAGGTTTTTGGAGAGGATGTCAATGAAAGGATGCCAATACATTTTATGTGCATGGTGATTCAAATTTTGCACCCACACTTGTCTATTACCTTTGATTTTGCTCCATTTATTACTGAATTAATCCATAATGGATTAGTGAAGATTCAAGAGAATGAAGATGATAGGCTTTTTTGCTGGTATTCTTTCATAATGTACATGTTTTTGTTTAAAGGAGCAAACTATTTTGAGCAAGAAATGGAGTTGATAAGACACAAGGATGGTGAAGATATGCTAGTCCAATTGTGGAGCCTCCCAATGACCTAGGATAAAAGGGATTATAGTTTCACAAATTTTGATAAACGTTTTGGAGCCAGACTCAGGAAGTTGTTTGTCCAAGACAACCCAAGAATCCCAGTAGCATTGGCACATCTCATTAGGCCAAACCAGTTTCCTAAAAATTTGAATATTATACACAATTGGGGTGATGTCATTTTCTACAATGTATCAACTGTCATCAGGTTGTATGGTTTCATGGGAACCCCTTTTGTATTGCCTTATCATGTACCCCTTAGGATTGGAATCATAGAATTTATTAGGCAATTATGAGATATTGAAGAGTGTGCCCTCACTAGAAAAGGCAAGGGAAATCTATTCCCAAATGTTACCATTGCCCACCAGTTCATAATTACCAAGGGTGGATAGGTTCACATAGATAAAATCATGGCTCCATACCATATGGCTACTGCAATTGCTAGGACAGCAGACCCTGAGGGATTTTATAATGAGATGTTTAAGAAGAGAGCCAAATGTCCCATGGTTAACCACATCTTTAACTTTCCTAAAGATATTGTCAGAAATACCCCACAGTTACAGGAACAGGAGGTTAGGAAAGAAAAATGGTTGGTGTACAAAAAGACATTGGATTTCATCTAACATTTTGATTCTGGATGGGACCCCCTAAAGAGCATAACTCCAATGAGCAAGAAAATAGATACTCTCATGAATTGTTTCCAGGATATCTTTCAAATCCTGAGTGAAAACAAGGAAAAGCTGATTAAGGATGACCCACAAAGGGCTAAACAGTTGCGGAGAAAACCTGTATTTGCAAAAGGATTAGGCCTAGGGAGGTACATTGTACAAAAGAAGACTGGTTACAATGTTGTAGTACCAGAGCAAAGCCAACAAAGGAAGATGGATAAAAGGGATGTCCCATCAACTTCACAACAAGTTGAGAAACAAAAGGAGGTTATAAAGGTCCCTGACTCTCCTCATCTTCAAGCCTCTGAGGATGTAACTAATTCTCCAACCCCATCAAAGAAATAGAGAGTGGAAGAAAGACTTGTTCATGTTGAAGAATATGACTCTCCATCACAGTCACCTCTAAACATTTTGGATGACCAAGAGGTTATAGAACAGGTACAGCAAGTAGATGCTCTAGGTCAAATCTTTATCACCTATGAAGAAATAAATGAGGGAGTGCCAAAGGCACCAGAAGAGCCCAAGTTGGATTTAACAGCAGGAGAATTGGTAGGTACAGAATTAGACCCTGCAATCAAGCAAGCCTGTCAGTAGTTTTTGGTTGATGATGCTTTTGTTAAAACTGCGGCTTTCATGCAATTTCTTTGGAAATTGAACATCAACCAATTTAAAGAAATTTGTGAGAAGATACATGAATAGAATCCAAAGAAGGATTTACAAATCATAGAGGAGGAAGTGAAAACAGAGATGACTGCAAAATTTAAGCAAATCACTCCAGAACAGGGAAGAGATATGGTGAAAGTATCAAGAGTACTAATCCTTCCAAAGTGGGATATAGCTGATGCAATAGTTTTTGATGCAGTCAGAAAATAGACCACTCCTTTCCACAAGACTAAAGAGGAAGCAGAACAGGCTATCAAAGGGGTCACTTTCAGTGACAATCACCAGGCTTTGGTAATGTGGTCCCTAAGAAAGAATGAAA
This sequence comes from Chamaecyparis obtusa, assembly GCA_027943335.1. Lineage (NCBI taxonomy): Eukaryota > Viridiplantae > Streptophyta > Pinopsida > Cupressales > Cupressaceae > Chamaecyparis > Chamaecyparis obtusa. The sequence continues at coordinate 651,723 of BSBK01004943.1, read as the reverse complement.
ATAATAGGGGAAAACAAATTGTCAGAGATGACCTTTCAGGGAGTCTAATTGTAAGAAATGTTACTGATAGTTCTTTGGTTCAAGCATCGGGTATGGTAATGGCCATAGCACAATTGACAGCAAAGGTGGCAAAAAAGGAAGCCAAAGAGAAGGAAGAACTCACTGCCAAGTTGGAAGCAGTTTTGAAGGTTTATGGTGAGTTGAAACAAGGGCTTCTTGAAAGAGATACTTTAATTGTAGATTTGAAGAAGAGATTGGGGGAGCATGGCCCAATGCAATTATCAGAGCAGATGCAGATTGCTTCCTCCCCTACTAGGCCTTCCTCTTCAAGCCCTATTATTGAATTTCCTCCTTCTTCTCTTCCTCCTTCCACTAATGAGAAAGACATTGATCAAAAGGTAAAGGAGAAATAGGAAAAGAAAATAAAGGATGTTATTTCACACTTTGTTACAAAGGTAAGACCTAAGGAAGTATATAAAACTACAAATCAATTGGTAGATGTCTTAACATCTTTTGAGAAAGAAGCAGCTATTGTGGACAAGATTTTGGAAAAGTGGGTTACAAGGAAAGATAATTTGAAATCATTTTTTGATCAAATTAAGGACAAATCTATTGTGGATATAGAGCTAACAAAAACTTAGAGGTTTGTTAAGGATCTTTTTGATTTTGAGGTAAATAGGGCAAGTATAAGAAGAAGATCAGAAATCTTAAGGGTAAGATACTTCCAGGATGATTTTCAATTTTTTCCTGGTCTCATTAAGGCAGATGGGGTAATTAAAGATAAGGATCAATGGATGGAGCAGATAGATAGACAAGTATTATCTAATATAGACTCCATTTTAGATACAAATGATAATATCCCATTCATACAACTTGTCGAGCTCCTTCAAGATGCTAGGATGCATTTTGCTAATGTCAGAATAGAGGTTCACCAGTTGGTTGTTGAGTGGAACAAACTATTACCAAAGAAGGATGAAGTCCTTGTCTTTCATTGGCCGAGTGAGGAGACCTATATGACTTGGAAATCAACATATCCCTTAGAGAGTTCAGAAGAAGAAGAAGCATCAAATGAGGAGGCAGCAGGTGGCAGTGTTCCAAACCCTCAAGATCAAAGCCAACAAGGATAAAGTCATCAAGTAGTTATCATGAGCATGGCTATTACACCTGGCAAAAGTTGAACTGCCCTTGGGAGTTACTACAGGATTTTTGGCTCTCATTTTAACGATCCATTTTAAAGTTTTGTAACGAGAATTAGAAAGTTTAGTTTTCATTTTTTGTCCTATATGAATGCTCATTTCTTGTCTTTTCTAAAATGATCTAAAGCTTGTTTTCAATCCTTATTTTCTATAAAAGGATTACCAGGATCAATGAAAAAGGATTGAGAACTTGATCAATTTGACTGATAAGTTTCTTGAGTCTGGGATATCATAGACTGTAATAGGCATATTTTCTATAGAAGACAATATCTTCTGGTTCAAGTTATTTTTAGAAGGTTACATTGTAAAGCATTTTGTGAGCATGATATAATATAGCATTTGAATATTATCCAAGATTTATATCTCTCCTTGAGTATCTCTCTTTGAATTATGAATTGTTCTAATTCATTACATGAATAATCTTTGTGTGTATGTTCATATTTCTTAGCTCTGATCCAGGATCAGATTAAATAAGCTTTGAATACAACATAAATTCTCTAAAGTTTTTCTTAAGGATATACTAGTAAGTAGTGTGAATCTAGGAACCTTTGATAAAATCTAGGATATACTAGTAAGCATGTGTGCATTACTAACAGACCACCGGCAATGTTCTGAAGTAACGTTGGGTTATTTCGTAACTTCTCCACGGTTAAGTGGTTAGGATGCTAATGGGTTCTAAACTTCTGAAGGACTCCCGACTAACGGCATGCATAACTTCGGAACACTTTGTCAAGAATAGTTGGTTTACAGAGCTTCGCGAGGGTTTGTTGGCCATTAGTGTTGGTGGTTACGAAGCTACGATGAAGCATCTGGTAGAAAGGCGTAACTTAGGAAAGGTTAATGAGTTACAAGATTAAACAAATGAGAGGTTATGAAAGGTTTTGTGTGGGACTTCGCAAGGTTATATCAAATTATAAATTTCTTGAACATTCTACAATTACAAAAATCATATATATCCTTGGCACCTGCTATTGTGGACAAAGAGGGACATTCTAGTTTATACAATCTACATTACAAAAATCATGAATTCAAAATTTCAAATTACAAATTACAAAATCAAAATTGAAATTACAAAAATCATGAACAATACTTATTACTTGTACTCATAGGCTTGTAGCTGAATATGAGTCAATTAATAAATTGTCAATAAATTAATAAATATTCAAAATCAAGTCCAATTCCATTATCAATTTATCCAACAAGTACAGTAATAAGTATACAGTGTATAAAATTATAAATACCTATTAACCAAATGCTAATTCTAAATCACTTCATAGTTCACTCTTCACTTAGTGTTAGTGAACAGTCTACCTCGCCCTCTTCTATATCCCACATGGAATCCAGCTCCTGAAATTGACTACTACTACTAGCAAGAGGTTCTTCTTCATTCCAAGTTGGGTATTCAAAATCAAAAAACTCTTCATCTTCATTCTGAGTCTGGGACCAAGATCCATCGTTTGTCTCTGAACCACCATGTTTTGAAGTAGTGTTCAAAAGCCCTTGTCTTTCACGCAGGGAATTCCAAATTGCCAATGCCCTATCATAAGGAAAGTCTATAACATTGTACTGAGTTACAAACAACCTCAAGCAAGTTTCCAAATTTCTATCTAGTTTGTTTCTGATCTTTGATTTCAAAAACCCCAATGCACTGAAAACTCTTTCATCTTCCACCGACTCCAATATCATTGTTTGACATAAATCAGCAAGTTTGAAATATTTTGATATTGAATCACATAGTACTTCACTCTGCTCTATCCTTTTCCAAAGCTTGGTTATTGCACCAAGTTGAAATGGATTCTCCAAGTTTTTTAACTGCAATTTCATACATGATGCAAATTGTCTACATTGTTTTTTAAGAATAGTTGAATCTATAATTCCATCAATTGGTTGTCCATTGCAATCTACATGTTTTAAAAACTCTCTGATCAATTCATCAATTTTTTTATGATACATATGAGCATCATGTTGTCTATCTCCGATGTTTTTCCAAAAATGAGGAAACGCACAACCCATGGCCTCAATAATTTATTCTCTAGGGAATCTTTCATGAATCTCACTTGAAAGTTGGTAGGAAATTGACTTCAAATTCTCACTAACAGATTTAACAAACATGTCAAAATCAGCCCTTTTAACTGGAAGTAGTCTGCCTTGCTTGCCCGTCTTAGATTGGTGCATTGGTATTTCATATCCTTTCACAAACACACATAAATCATTTTTTGCATTGAATTGAAAAAAATTCTCAGCATGATTCAAATCTGTAATTATTTGCCACCTGAAAAAATTTGGGCTTTGAATTGTTATCATATCTAAGTATAAATTATCCAGGGCAACACATGTCATTTTACGTAAATCTGAGTACTCATGGATATACATAGTCCTGTCTTGGGCTTTCTTAACAAGCTTGTTCATTAAATCCAGCATGGGGAGAAGACTGGCTAAAGTTAATAGAGTCTCTATATCACTTAATTTATGTAACAAATCAAGAGCTTTGTCTACTGTGAGGCGTTGCTCATATATTACTTCGATCAAGGATTGATATTCTATTACAACTCTTTCTACTAGTCCATGCAAAGAGATCCATCTAGTCTCAACATCCTTGAGAAGCTTTTTTCCTAGTGTTACTCCCTCTGAGAAAATCTTAAATTTTGCAAAATGTTTAGGACTTCTGCAGAAGTAAGAGTATATGTCCCGAACTAGATCTTCAACTTTTGACACTGTAGGAAAATCGCTTACAATTTTATATGCTAAATTCATTTGATGGGCCATGTAATGTATGCCAAGCATGTAAGGTGCAATACTAGTTTGTAATCTTGCACAGAGACCATTCCTTTGGCCTTGCAAACTGCAGCTCCATCAGCTACAACACACACTAACTTCTTTCCAATTGTCAAATCATCCATACCAGCAACTTCATGCAAAGCATTCTTCACTTCAAAATATAAGTTTTCTACTGTTGAATTGCCCCTCATTTTACGAACGCAAAGTAGATGAGCTTGGCGGACATGTTCTTTTACTTTATACACATGCATACAAATCCAAGCAATGTTATCTACTGTAGTAACTTCATCTATGGATAATGAAATGAATCTGGACTATTTTACTTTCTCCTGTAAATTTTTCTTTTCCACCTCAGAAAGATAGTTTTCCATTTCCCATCCAATGTTTGTTGACCAATGTGACATGGGATAGTGAGGAACTTTCAAAAAAGATAATAAATTACCATATTCTGAGAAGTCTCTCATAGGATGCCCTCTGGACATGATATGAAAAACAACACTCATCTGAATGGTCTTTGCCAGGTTTGCTTCATTGGCTGCATGTTTAAACCCAGCCTTGATTGGATTTTCACTACTAGCAATTACTTCCATTCTCTTGTTATGCTCTTCATATTCTATGGCATACTTAACATGAAGACATTCTTCCTTTGATTTCCATCTCACTACTAATATTTCTTTTCCGTCTATGGTCTGTTTTTCATAAACCTTACCAATATGCTTTTCTCTAGTGTCAAGCTTTAGCTACAACTTCTTCTCTCTTTTAAGTTTCCGGGTAAAAATCTTACACCTGCATTCTATTGGTTGTTCATCATTACTTAGGACTGGTTCAATGAACTAGTACTTTGCTACCCAATCAACCTTAAAATTTCTTGCCATTTCCCATTCTCACCCCATTTTTACTTCCCTTTTTCTTTTCTTCCTACCAACATTATTATTATCTTCATTGCTACCATTTTCTTCCAACTAGTTATGTGTATCCCTTATAACATCTTCTCTTGTGCCACCATTGTTATCCTCATTTGATGCATTTTGATTTTCATTTAACTCAATGACAACCCCAACTTGTGGTACTGGTACTAGTGAGCTACTGTGAATGGATTTTGCACTCACAATTGCAGATGTTGATGGAGTAGAAACATTGCCAACTCCAAAGAAAGCCTTTATGGTAGTATCTTTAAGTTTTGGGCATTTTGATGGCCTCCTAGGCCCTTCACTGCCCCGAGGAGTCTTACCCTTGTCTAGCTTTCCAATCTCTTCACTGCCCTAAGTCTCAACCTCCCCTAATATATGAATCCCTTCGTCAGTAGTAGCCTGAGGATACTCAATCTCAGCCTCAGGATAGTCACCCTTGTCTAACATCTTTACCCAATGACCTCTCACTAGTCACTAGGATTCTAGCCTCTACGAATTAAAATTAATAGCAATACTGTGAATTGTGAAATGTGAAGTTGAACAAATAATTATTTACCTTTGTCCTGCTTCCTCTAATTTTTGACTCTCTGAAATGGTGAATCCTCTATTTACTGTTGCAAGATTATTATTTGTAAATCTGGCCCTCCAGGTTCTGGCTCCAAAAATTTGTAACGATGCACGATAAGACTACTTCTAAGTTTTCTAAATTTGATTTGAATTTATATCAATCCATGATACCAAATTCCAAATTCCCAATTTTTAAAATCTCAAGATTTTGGTGAAAATGTGCCGAGTGCCGACCTAATCAATGCTATGTTTGGTGAAAAATTAAATATACATGGTGAATAATTAATTAACGGGTTGGTGAAATACGTCATGGACCAATAAAACAATTAATTAATGGGATGGAGAAATACGTCATGGACCAATAAAATAATTAATTAACGGGTGGCAAAATAGGTCGTGGTTAAGATAACAATATAAACCATTTGGCTATTTCAAATTTTATATGCAATTCATAATTAATATCGCTGGCGAATAAGAGACCATTAAAATAACCATGTCACATTAATTATAGGAAAATATGATGGTCAATAGCGTCAAACGGAAAATTTGATTGGCGATTCCAATTAATATTCAGCGGTTACCATGTCAAGATTGGGCAAATATTTGCGAGCGTATACCTGTGCGATTCGCCAATTCCACGAGACATTATTCCCAGAATTTGCCAAAAGGTGAATATTTGCCACTAAAAATTACCCTGGTTATATCCAGAGAAACCATCCATTAAGGAATACATCTCAAAACCCATAGTCATGTCCACTATCATATCAATGTTAGGTAGTGGAAAATCATCCTTAGGGCACACTCTATTCACATCTCTAAAGTTTGTGCACACTCTGATTGAACCATCTGGTTTAGAAATAAGTAAAATATTAGAGATCCACTCTACATAGTCAATAACTTAGATGAACCCCACTTTTAGGAGCTTCTCTAATTCAGCTTTTACCAAGAGTGCAACATGAGGATGCATCTTTCACAATTTTTGCTTGACAGGTTTTACATTAGGAGCTATAGATAAATGGTGCATGATAAGATTAGGATCCAATCCTAGCATATCTGAATATTTCCATGAAAATTTGATCTTCTTCTCTATGAGGAATGTTGTAAATTTTTGCTTCTCTTCTTTTGATAATGATTGTGCTACATGTACCAATTGTGGTTCTTCTGGTGTACCCAAATTGATGGATTGAGTGGGCTCAATTAGAACTGGAGATCTATCCTATAAATGACTCAGAAGGACATCAAATATCTCATCCTTAGGCACCTCAGAGAGGTTTTCACCTTCAGATATGTCTTTTATTTTTACTTTTGTAGGTTCTGAGACTACCACAAAGTGGTTTTCACCCTCAGAACTCCTTTTCTTTTTATTCTTATTCTTATTTTTCTGACTAAGATATTTGATGTCTGACTCGGTCATGCTAACGCTTGGTTCACTGATGGAAGTCCTCATAGGCTCAAATACATTTAGGTAGCAAGCAAGGGCATAGTCATTCAGGAAGGTATAAATACCATGGCTCAGATTTGTGGAGGTTTGATAAATAAGGTCTGGCTATTGGATAGTCAAAGTAGGGAAAGATTGGGAGATAGTGTTTACGGATACAGATATGTCATCATTGGTCCTAACCCAATGCTCAAGTTCAAAGGTGATATTACAACTTAAGACATTTAATTCATGAATAGGATCAATGTCATCGTGGGAATCCAATTCAGCCATAGGTGGATTAGACTCGATAAGTTCATCATTTCATTCTAGACTTACGTTGGGTTGGGGTGCATATTGGTGAATAAAATCAACATGTTTCTCTATGATAAGATCATCTAGTTCTAGAATGATTCCCCATTCATATTCATTAGATTCATCTTCTGATTCAGGATCTCTCGGAAATCTTAGAACATGAGTAAAGTTAGGGTGAATACCCCAAGAAGGGTTACCCTCAGATTCTGATTTGTATTCATACTCATGGGAATCTGTCTCAGAATAACTACCACCTTCTTCTTCTTGATGGTTTTCAAGATTAGTTGGTTCTTGTGTTGCAACTATCTCTTGATTTATAGTAGGTTCTTGTGTTTCTACTACATTAATTCTTTTGATTGGATCATCTTTATCATCAAGAATGTCTTTGATCTCCTTAGGCAATTTTTCATAGGGGATGAGTTTTGAGCTGTCTGAATCACTATCTGATGGTTATGTCTCTTCTTTCTTAAGAAGAGGTTCTCCTAGTGTGATCTACTCTATGACATGAGAACAATTACCTTTGAGGTGATAGGGTTTCTTTTTAAAGCCTAAGCCAACTTTGTCTTTATTTTCTCTACCAGTATCTGGGAGAGGTGCCACAAGACCTTTTCCTCCGACTCCTAGAGGTCCTTGACCTGGATATCCCATCTTAGCTATAAATTTATTTCTTGGACCGTATGACTTAGAAGGGATCTGTGGTGCTGTAGAGTCACTAGTTTGAACATTGTGGGATTCAGGTTCATCTTTGTATAGCCATGCGAGCACAACTTCATCTTCTTCAAATTCTTTCTTGGAGACTTGTTCTACTAAAAAATTATTTTTATATACCTTAAGGGGTTCTTTAGAGTCTGGTTTGGATTATTTCAAAGATTTCCCATAAGACTTAGGTGATATAGGGAGAGATGTCAAAGATAAGACTGGCTCGATAGTATATTCTCCCATACTATTTTCTTTGATATTAACCTCTTTTGCAAGATCTTCCATTTTAGATGTGGATGCTTCTTTAGTTGGTTCAATGGAAGATTCTTTGTTATTAGGCACAAGCTTATCTTCACTTTCCTTAAGGTATTACAAGTTGTATTCAGATCCACGAGGATAGTAACCTCTACTCCTTCATAAGGAAACTTCAAACATTGATGGTATGTAGAAGGAATAGCTTGCATTTCATGTATCCATGGTCTCCCTAGGAGGATGTTGTAGGCCAATGGTAGATCAAGCACTTGACAGGTGGTATCTTTGATAACTGGACCCACCTGGATGGGTAAGACAATGGTGCCTTTAGAAGATCTTTCTTGTTCATCATAGGCTTTTATGGTTATCTTCTTTCAAGGATCAATAGCCAATTTTGAAAATCCCAATTGTGTGATCAAGCTATAAGAACAAATGTTTAGGCCAGCGCCCCCATCTATCAACACATGTTTGACTCTACGGTTCTGGATCAAGACTTCTATAGGCAAAGGCTGATTATGTGGGTGACTCAAGGAGTTTTCATCTTCCTCTAAAAAGGAGATATATTGCGGAGATGTAAGATGTCCAACCATAGTCTGGAACCTATCTAAATCAAGGTCATCAGGAACATTGGAACCAAGCAAAGTTTTGTCTAGTATGGCTCTGTGAGCTAGAGATATTTGAAGCAACTCAAACATGGAGATTTTGGCATTAGTGTGTAGGATTTTTTGAACAATGCTATAAGATGTAGACCTTGTATCCTTTGGATTGGAAGATTTGGAAGAAGCCTTTTGTTTAGAAGCAGACGAAAGATTGAAGGGCACCTTAGGGACATTTGATGAATCTGGGATTTGTCCTTTCAGATGTGCTTGGGCTTGTGATTGAGTAACTACGTTGGTGGATTGATTTTTTCTATCTCTTCATACAATTGTGATGACATTGCAATGCTCTGAGAGACAGGGTTCAACCATATTGATGATAGCATTATTTCTAGGGTAGGCATAGTTGACTTTTGCCCCCATATTAGGCTGAGAAGTTGAAACTCCTTGACCATGTTATGGAAATGGTTCAGTAAATGCCATATGATTTTTATTTCTCTTAGGATTTTCAATCGTGATGTCTCCACTATCGATCAAATCTTGAATGGTGTGTTTCAACTGGAAGTAGTTATTCATTTCGTGACCTTTACCTCGATGGAAATCACAGAATTCATTTTCTCTCCACCATTTTGGCTTAGGCTCAAAATCAGGTGGTTAGATTGCTGGCAAAGAGATGATGTTATTATCTAGTAGAGTTTTCATATTTGATTCTAAAGATTCTCCAAGAGGAGTGAACTTTCGATGTTTATCCCAAGATTTGTATTCTGGCTTCTTTTGAAATGGTTCAGATGACTTTTGTTCTGAAGCTTTAATGGCTTGGGAACCAAGAGTTAGGTTGTAGGCTGGTGCCTTTGATGGGGCATGGATAGTGTCAACAACACCATCTATGATGATGCCTTTATTCTTGTTCTAGTTTTTGTTCTTGTCTTTAGAACTGGATCTTGATTCGTACTTGTCTTTTTGAAGGGTGATTTCTCCTTTTTTCACAAGTACTTTTTTTATTTTAATAGCATTGTCCACCATCTTATCAAAAGATGTATGATCTTGCATTTGTAGAGGATAATTGATTTCTGGAACAAGGTTATTGATGAATATTTCTAGTTTTCCTATTTCTGGAATAGGTCTGGCATATAGAGAGAACTTCTTCCTCCATCTCTTGAGAAATGTTAGGAATGGTTCCCCTAGATATTGTTTGAGATTATAGATATCAATCATGGTGACTAGATGTTGAATATTGTAGGAGTATTGCTGATAAAACAATTTGATCAACTCCTAAAAAATTTTGATAGTATAAGGCAATCTAGAGAACCAGTGGATGGTTGCTCCCCCTAGAGATTGAGGGAAGAGACGTGTCAAATAGGTTGGTTCATGCATGAACTCCATTGATTATGTACAAAATTCCCAGACATGATCTTGAGGATCTGAGTGTCCATCATACTTATCATACTTCAGCATCTCCACTCTTTTTGGAAATGGTGGCATGTACAAGTCTTTGTCAAATGGAAAAGGACATAGAGCCTCCATGGAGAACTCTTTGGGTTCCTTCTCTCTTTCGAGTTGATTCAGTTTAACTTGTAAATCATGTATCTGCGTTGTCATGGCCATTATCAGAGTTTCTTCCTCGTGTGTGATGATAGCTTCGACATTAAAATTAGGAGGAAGCTTAGCTCCTTGATGAGCTAATTGTAAAAAGTATGCTTCTCTATCTTCTTTCAAGAAATGCTTCATCATTCATTTGAAGTTATCATCATTTTGATATTGAGCAATTTCTTCAGGTGTGGGTTCCTGATCCGCACCATGTTGAGATTGATTTCTTTGAGAGCCAAAGTTTGTCCCTTCTTGAGACATGGTAGGAGTTTGTGGACTCCCTAGAATAGATTGATGTGGGGTTTGATGGGTACCTCCATGAGTTGATGAAGGAGGAACGTAACCAGTTTTTAATCAAAGGTTGCCAACACCGTCATCTTCATAAAGACCAAAATTGATGAGTTGCTCAAGAGTTGGACCCTAGGTAGTAGTTATAGGTAAGGTCTAGGATGCTTCTCCAAATTTCTTGTGTGAGGAAGCTCTAGTTTCCACCATCAACTTTGAGTGAAACAAAGAATAAGATCCAGATGACCGAAGAATGAATTGAATCAAGATGATCAGATGACGCAACCTTGTCAAGGTTTGGTTGATTTGAAGATTTGATTAGATGTGGGTAAAGGATACTATGCCCTAGATGTATGGGTAGACTGCCCAAAAGATAGCGGACAAGATATCACACCACTTAGTCATTTTGATGATTGATTGAAGATTGATAGTTATGACAAGGTTTTGACACAAGATGATAAAGACTCAAATTGATTAAATAGAAGGCTAGATCAGATTCAAAAGGCCACTTTAGGAAAATGATTGGATTCTCAATAGCTACTGTTCTATTCCTAACATAGTGATTTGTTCGACAGATTCTGGAAATAGGCTGAAAAAGCTAAATATCTGGCAATTCTGACAATTTTCTGACAACTTTCAAAAATTTCCCAAATGACACTCTACAAACTTGTACAACAGCAAGTATGCTATGAAACAACAGTTGGAAAACTCATATGACAATGGGTGTGATATGAAATGACAGTTGAAAAACTTGCATGATAGTTGCTAGCAGGATTTGACTTTTTGAATTTGACTGCAGGAAGACTTGTATGACACTGGGTTCTCTACCATACGATAGATGGGTAGTAATGAAATGATACTTGATAGAAACTCGTATGACTTTCTGACCTCCTAAGATGACTTTTGACTCCAGAAAAGAATTTTACTTCAGATTTTGCAAATTTTGAGTTTTCAGATTTGGATTGTTTGCAAATTTTAATGTCTAGATTTGAGAATTGTAACAGATTTGTCTATTTTCAATAACCAAATAGATAGACAAGCATGCAAAATAGCAAGCAAGTGATTTCAAGCATGTCTGAAAACAATGAAAAAGGGAAAAAGCAACCTTGCGCATGAACAATCAAGTGACTTATTCATTCTAATCCTCAGAAGCGCTAATTGTGTATGTTCCAAAAATGTTTTGCAATAACACACATATACCCTAGAAAATGAAAATTTGGCCTCGCTAGGGTTTTTAGTAATGGTTTGACTCTGCAACTTTTATGATCCAAAGGGGTGAACTCCAATCCCGGCGCACCAGGGTTTTGACATAGTCCAAGAACTTAATCTTTAGGAGCTACTAGGGAGATCTAACAACCCAACAATGAACCATACCTATGGAGATTTCTTCCAACAAGACATTTATATAGCGGTTGTCACTACCATGGCAAAAATGGCTATTACTGCTTGAGGACCCGTCAACATAGTTTTCCCTGTGAAAGGAGTGTTTGCTACGGTTAACCCTCTCTAAAGGTGAGTCACAATAGTATACCACAAGTGGACTTGGCTCCAGATCCAAGGGTTTGACACCTTTTCACTTTTAACCTAGACAAGGCAGGTAAATAAATTTGACATGCTAAGATGAAGATTATCTCACCAAGGTCTATGATATCAACCCCACGTGATCTATCAACCTCTTTGGAGAGAGAATGTATCAATCAATAAGGGAAGACACACGGACCAAGAAAAATGTGAGATGCACTAAGTATCCTCCCTACCTACAAGGATTCCATCATCAAGAAGGATTTCACTAGGAATCCAATCTCTCAAGAACCACAAATAGTGTTCATGGGGCCTAATTACTATGTTTTCATAGATATATCAGAAGAAAAATCTATCCAAAAGCATTCAAAAGCACAAAAGGTGGTACACTTAATGCTCTAAATAAATGTGAGGTGAGTCCACAAAGTGGTGCATTTAACTCCTCACACAAATTTAAAAGCAAGTCCACACCCTAGAATACTAATGAGATCCAAAAAGCACAAAATGGGAAAGAACTGGTGGAACAATTAACTCTCTTTTTAAGTAGACCCCTCCCCTGAATATGGTGTTGACCTTGCAACCACGGGGTGAAATGAGGGGTGATTAAGAATAAGCGAGTCCAATATCCCAATTTCACTAATAAGATCAATCAAAAATATCCTAAGACTGCCTATCAATCCTTAAGGTGTTACAACCTTGTATTCAATTATGCAAATTTGAAGAAAAGCATGCAAAGAAAACACTCAAGCCAAACACATGTGAGATTCATTTTAGGATCCAAATTGAAATGTTATCAGATTGAGGAGAATACCTGGAATCCTCACAACGTGCTTAGTAGATGTTTACCTACTTTTAGCAATTCTTGCACCTTTTCCAATCAAAACCAGCAGGAGTCAATCAAAAATAGAGAATTTCAATTGTTAAGATTAGTTGTTAGTCAAAATCTGAAAACCAAATATGACAAACTGCCCTAAAAAATGAAATGATAGTTGAAATCTGATGCCGAAACTCATACGATAGTGGGTCTATTACCAGATGATAGTATGAAACTCGTACGACTGTGGGTGTTCTCCCAGACGACAGTCCAGAAACTCATACGAAACTGGGTGTTTTGTGAAACAATAGTTGAACTTTCAAATGATAGTGTGTATAGCTCGGCATGATCCTTGATCCAATAGACTATCGTATGATAGTGGGTATAGTGTGAAATGACTTTTGTCAAAAACTCGTACGAAGATTGTACGGACAAAAATTTAAAAAATCATTGTTTTGCACAGAAACTGAGGATAAAAAGATAGAAATTGATAGAATTGAAATGGAAACCCATTTCAGGGCCCCATGGTGGGCGCCAGAAATGTGTGTGGGAATTTTTTACCTATTCTGTAGACACAACACTTCAGTAAAACATTAGAGGTTAGCAAAAATCAAAATTTGCAATGAATTGAAAGCTAAACTAACCAGGTGATTTACTGCCTTCTAATAGGTGCAAGTATGATGTTCTCAGATTGTTATCAAGATCAGTGACCTTGACAACACCTAAACGAAGGATTTGAATGCAAAACTGATATGAAATATGAATACAATTAATCTATTTTTTTTATTTTCTATGCAATGATATGATGAAAATTGATATGAAATCTATGATATGTAAAAAATGATATGCTATGATATGCTAAATGATCTAACAAATGAAAACTAATATGATATAAAAAACTATGCAATATTAATCTCACAAAGCTTGGATTCGCAAAGATGATTCTTCAATCTCCAATTCGACAACGTGATTATGCACAATTATGAGATTTGAGAGATGATTTGCGAAGAGCTAAAGCCTTAATTTATAGAAATCCAGGGCTTTGAGGATGCATGAAAGAAAGCCATAAATCACTCAAATTAACTCAGCTTGATTTTTGAGTTATCTGAAAATAAAGATAATTTAATTCGCAAAAACATGCAAAAGCAGAGTTTAACTCCAAATAGAATTTAGCTTAACTTGATAATTGATAGTTGTCTTCTTTTCTAATTGTGAATGATTTATTTATGAATTAATTTAATAATAAAGTGATTTATTTCCAACTTAACTGATTTTGAAAAATAAAACAATTGATTTATGGGTTAATCAATTATTTTTCAAACTTTTATTCAAAAATGATATTATTAATAATTGACAACTTGCTTTAATTAATTAAATAAGAATTTAATCAATTATTCATAGGATTTTGGATTTATTGTCAAAATTAAATAATATAATTTAGGAATAAATATAATTAACTTCAATTAAATAATTAAGTGGAAAAATTAAATCTAATTAATTAAATATTGAGAATATTCAATTAATCAAACTTTAGGATAAATTGGATTTATCACCAAATAATCATTAAATTAAAGATAATTATGATGATTAGGAATATTACTAGGAATATTCCCCGATGCAGAATTTAAGATAATCAATTAGGATTCGATGATGTGACAATGTTCCTTAGGTTAGGACTTTGATGTTGATTTCATTCGATATGTTGATATAGGAGGTTAATGAACTTATAGCCCATTTTTGGGGTATTACAAGTTGGATTTCTCAATTACAAAAGGTGAATGCTTTATCCACTACAAAGGTAGAATATGTTTCTGCTACAGAGGCAGCCAAGGAGATGATATGGCTTCAATTCTTCATGAAAGAATTGGGACATTCACATGCAGATAATTATTTGTATTCAGATAGTCGGAGTGTCATTCATCTTACAAAGAATTCTTCTTTGCACTCAAAAAAAAAGAACATACAATTACGATATCATTTCATTCGGTTAGTTTTGGATGATGGACAGTTAAAGTTGCAGAAGATACATACAGATGATAATCCAGCAGATATGTTTACAAAGGCAATGACAAGGGAGAAGTTGAATTCCTCTTCAGCTTCGGTTGGTCTTTTAGATTGAATAGAATAAAAGAACAACAGAGTCCAAGGTGGTTTCTTTATTCCAGTGGGAGCTATAGGTTTTATCAATCAGTCTCCAAGTGGGAGGATATTGTTATGGAGTCTGATCAGTCTCCAAGTGGGATATTCTTATGTATGTGGAGCCTAATCAGACTCAGGTTCTTTTGGCACGGTTTCCCCCTAGACTTATCTATGGGGGATTTGGGGCAGCGCCCCCAATCTCAGAGTCAAGGGGCAGAGCCCCTTGCAGTTAGGGCCATCAATTTTCTATTAGTCGGAGTATTTTTTGCCCTAATTAGGTTAAGTCAAAAATACTTGAAAAAGGGCTTAGGGTTTGGAGATTCATTGTATGAGGGATTTTGTAGCTTCATGTGGTGGTATTCAGTTGTAGGTTTCAGATTGTAATCACTAGATAATAATAAATATATTGGACTCATTGTTGGTGGACGTAGCCCAGGGATTGGGTGAACCACGTTAAATTTTGTGTTATTGTGTTCTCTTTTGTGTGTTAATATTTGTATTTTTTTTCTTATTATTCTAACACTAATCCCCTTAAATCCACACACAGAAGGCAAATAGATAGATAAATAATATAATTTAATTCAATCAACTAATTTGTAAATTTCATCACGAAATTAATTTACCCAATAATTTCTAACAGACTATAATTACATTAAAAACAATTGGATTCTAACCATACAAATCAATTTATAACATTAACGAAATAAATTGATCCTAGGAATTAAACTTACTAACCCAATATAATTTTGTAGTCTAAAATATATTAACTGATTAAATAACCAATAACACACCAACCGCATCTAAATAATTTAGCCAATTGAAATAAATAAACATCAAGTAAATGTATGGATTGCCCAATTAGAATATTCACATGTTAAACAAATTTCCCCATTTCAATATATATATATATATATATATATATATATATATATATATATATATATATATATATATATATATATATATATATATATATATATATATATATATATATATATATATATATATATATATAGGTGGAAAAATGTGATGGATAGGTAGGTTTTTGAACAATGCACCTAATAGAGACCCTAAACCAATATTTACCACCAAACATATAAATTGAAATTATAAGTAATGTAAATCTTTAAATGCATGTAAAGACTATTGAAATTAGATAAGATGAAATACATACCTCATAATATAGTTGATCTTGATGCAGGACCATCTTGGGTCTTTGGCAATCTTGCATCAACCAAAAATATTTTTTGATTTCTGTACCTGTTTGCTATAGTTTTCTTTATAATATTTGCATTTGATAGTTTCATGGTGTGTGAAGCTTACATCATATTGGGTACCTATTTGGGAACCTTCTCCTATGAGCACATCAAGTTTGGATGGAATGTTTCAAAGTTACAGCTATTTTCCTTGCCGTCGGAATAGTGTTTTCCTATAGTTTTGGTGCTGATTGTTCATGTTGGTTATCTTGATCCATAAGGAATATTATTTTTTTCACTTAATAGCTTCAAGGGGACCTAAATTACTATCATTCCCCAAGATCCTAGCTTCCAATTCATCGTGAGTCAAAAGTTATGGCCTTTTTGGCACAGGACCTATTGTCTGCCAGCTTTCACGTCTGAGCTATTATTGCAGTTTTGGTGCTGATTGTTCATGTTGGAGACCTTGATCCATAAGGAATTTTATTTTGTGCACTTAAGGACTTAAATTGGACCTAAATTACTATCATTTCCTAGGAGCACAAACTCCAATTCATTATTAGTAAAAAGTTATGCCCATTTTTCCTCAGGACCTATTTCCTGCCAGTTTTTGGGTGAAACATGTGGTGTTTCTTCTTGTGATGTTTTGTGTGCTCATATGGGACCTTGCACAATTAAAGGCATGTTCTTGGTTCAATTTAGGACCTAAATCCAAAGGTGCATCAATTTATATTCATTCTTGATGCAGAGCCTTCCAATATCCCCTTAAGGAACCCTATTCAACTCAAGGATTCAACAACGTCTTGGAATCCACTCACGGAACTAGAGTTCAACTCAAGGATCATAACACACCCAACATACCTCAAAACCAAACTCATTCTTTTTCACTATTTTTAGACAATAAACCTTCAATCTCTTGATACAGTTACATAAATAATGCAACCAAACCTTGTTCCTTCCCACAAAATATATTTGAGACAATTATAATAACCCTTGGGACCTGTCTAAACTCCCCTTCTCTAATACTTCATCATCCAACTACTACCTTTAACAAAATCAAGATAAATTACTTTCTTGTTGCCACTATTCTGTCTTCCTTGACATGCCTGTACTCAGAGACTCATAACTTTTGGAAAATTTCAAATTTCCTTAATCCCTCCAGTGAAAGTGAGTGTAACTAGGCCCTTAACAACATATCTAGAAATGGGAAACATCCAACAATGCAATTGGGAGATATGATCCCCGTATCAGGACTATTTTTCTGCAACAGGAATTTTCATTCCCCTCCAATAAACACTAACTTCCTTCTCATTCTTTTCACTATCACCTGCATTCAAATCCTATACATTACATGTTATTAGAATTTTTACATTCCTCTCCCACAAGGAACAAAGTAATCACAGATAGTGGGAGAGGTGTTACTCCATTTGGTTACAAAATAGCAAGGTGACTGTCACGAGTTTCCTGTCAGTCAGCAGAGAACTTGAATAGTTTTGTTAAGAACACTTGCCAAGATCTATCAACAAGAATGAAATAGACTTAACTGAGCATTGTAGTCTTTATAAGGAAATAGAACAGTAATTTTGAATACAAAGAAACTTATCTATCACCCAAACTGAAACGTGAAACAGTGACTGTCTCTGTGACAGTGAATAACAGTTTTCTTTTTATTTATTCTTTCTCTTGAACATACACCCTCTCCTTGACTTCTGCTCCCTTGTATAATCAAAATAAATTCCCTTTTTTTAAAGACTCTTCCTCCTAACTGACTCATACAACTAACTCAAAGCCCCCCTTGATCGGCCAACTATCCATTAACTGTCCTGTGACAGTAAACAAAGAGTTTTCATAACATTTTTTTTTAAATGATAGTTTTATAACCCTTTGTGACTTTCGAAGACTAAAGATTCATGATAACTATAATGACATCCTAAATTACTCTAAAAAACCTTAAAACACCTATAAACCCCTATGACATTAAATAACCCTATTCAAGCCTAAATTGACTCAAGTTGCCAACAATGGCAAGTTACACAATATTGCACTTTAGTGCCTTTTTACATCCATATTATCATTTTGGAGCCTTTATAGTTTTAGGCCTAGGTTGTTACATCAAATGGCCATGTTACATCACAAATGACCTTCTACATTTCATACATCACATAAATGACTCTTGACTCATCCCTTATGCCAATTTGCCTATTCTTGGCAATACATTACATTTTGACAACTTCGTGAAATTTATTACATTTAATGGCTTTAATAGCCATGATTCATCATCAAATGACTCAATATGTCTTCACTAGGCATTGATTTCCCTTTTACCTTCATTGACTCCATAGCCCTTGGTGTACCCTGTAAGTTCATGTGTTCCTAGGGTGCCCCTGCACCAACTCCCTAGCTTCAAAGGTTTCCCAGTCCCTGGGAAACTGTGTACCTACAAAACAAACATTAGAAAACATATCTCCATGTCCTTGCAATGTGTTCTTCTTCTTCATGCACTTGCATGTGCCTTGTAGACACCTTGTGTCCTCTTGTCTCCTAAAACTCTTCAAGACTATCCTTTCTTTCTTCATATGCTGATCTATGTGTGGATCCTCCTTGTCAAACCTGTAATTCATCTGCCCCCACATCCCTTTGTGAGCTGCAACATGCACATTCTTCCTGCACCTTCTCTTCTTCCTTTTGGGTGTAATACTCATCGTGCAAACAAGTAAAATTAATAAACAATAACAAGCTCCTTCAAAAATATAGCTCTTACCAATCTTTGCCATCTTCCCCACACTAGGAATCTCCATCACATTCCCATAGGCCTGCAACAAAATCAGAATAACAAACCAGATATAACTCATACCTTTCACCTTTACATATTTCTCCATGTTTTGAATATAATCACCTTGTTTAGCCTTCGCTTGGCTCTTCATCTCCATTTTCTTCTCATCCTTAGTCTCTTTACACCTTGAGACCACTACTATTGTCTGCAACATATCTTCATTCCCTTGCCATTTGCCTTGGCATTCCAACTTCTTATTGGTGATTATTTTATCAAATCCAGTCATCATTGTCTTTGTGAATTTTCTTTGTCCAACTTTCAATGGACATAATATAGACCCAATCAAAATCATATCTTCTTCTCCAAGCCTTGTCACTTTGTTGTTTACATCCGCATTTGTATTATTCATCTTTGTTCCAATCATCTCCTTTCCCTCAAGCTCTTCAAGACTTGGTCTTTTGTTGTCTTCATCAGCAACCCTTCTTTTTACCACTGCTACAACCTTTTGAACCTTTTTGGCATTAGGTTCTCCTTGCTTTCCAATACTTGATTGTTTCACCTTTGTTCTTTTTCCTCCACATGGACTAATTACCTTCACATCATCCTTTGCTAGGATCTTTTTCTCAACCTCATACACATCTATATTCTCATCAGCTGCTTGCTTCAAAGCATCATCCCTCTTTATCAAAACATCCTTCATTGCTTCATCATGTTCCTCTTTTCTTAGGAATGTTACCCTCTCAAAGATGCCAATGCTTGCTGACACCTTCCAAGTTGCCTTGTGCTCATCCAATGGTCTTAAGACTATCTCCATTCCATCCTTTATGAAAGTATAGGTGTTCTTGCTGCCATCATGGATGCATTTCTTCTCAACCTACCAAGCCCTTCCTAAAATCATATGACAACCACTCAAAGGCACAATGTCACATAGTACAACATCATTATATGCTCTGATGGTGAAGGGAACATAAGCCTGCTCCTTCACATCAACACAATATCCAACATCCAATCCTTGTACTTTGTAAGGACTAACATGTGCTATTCTTGGTAGATTCAATTTATTAACCATCTCAAATGAAACAAGATTTGTAAATGAACCACTTGAAACAACAACCTTACAAATTTTACCTTTACATTCACATTGTGTCTTGAATATTTGGTACCCCTGATTGTGCTTTGTATCCTCAGCCATGATGAACACCATACTTGCTATCAACCTTCTTCAAACAGCAACCTCTGAAACCACCTTCAATCCAAGATCTATCCGACTTAGAATCACCACTTTGGAACACTCAAGGAGGATAATTCAACTCCAAGGCCTCAAAAAAGGATTCCTTCTCTTCAAAACCTTAGATCTTCATCCCAAACCATCAGCAACCAGATCTCCAAGCTCTCCCCAAAGGATTCTACTAAGGGATTGGGCTTGAGGGATCTTAGATTGGGTTTCTTGGTGAGAAGAGATGGCTTTAATGAGGAGTGAAAGAGAAATGGTTAAGGCATTGAAGGAGTATCTATATGGTGATAAGAAGGAGAGAGAAGAAAGAGAAATAAAGAAGAAGGAAGAAGAAGCTAGGAAGCGAGAAGCAGAAAGGTCAAAGAATCTTAAAGAAGAGTTGGATAAGAGTATTGCAAAGTGGGAGAGGATAGCGTTGCTCTTGGAGCAAGCAGCAGATGAAGATGAAGTTACTGATGAAGAAGAGGTACACATTCCATTTGAAGGGCACAGATAGTAGATGAATGCTAGTGTAGAGAGTGAGAGTGAACAACAAGATGTTGTTGTTGAACCTTGTGAGGAAAAGGTTCTTGTTGCAGGTGAAGGAGAGTTGGTGAGAAGTATGCTTGGAGAAATCATTTGCCCGAATGATGGAAATGTTGACAGAAATGATCAAGAAAAAGATGTAGTGCAAACATCAGATGCTAAGGAGAAGACTATTGATGTAGAGGATGGAGTATTTGTTGATCCCTATGATAACCTAGAGATATACAAACAAGGAGAGTACAACATTATTGATCAGAATTTTTATATAGGTATTGTTCGTGGATTCGACGGTGGTACCACTACACATACCACGAAGGGTATTCAACATGAAGATTTGAACCAGAATGTTGTGGGGAGCGGCATCAATTTAGTTGTTCTTATGGAGACATTATGGCCTTCATACAATTGGAAGACTCGAAAGAAGGTCACAGCAATTCAACGGCACTTGAATTTTTCTGTCCCCAGGAGTATGATGCAGGTGCATCATGAGGTTGGAGATATTTTGAAGATAATAGATTATATTTGGTTATTATACATTGTAATATGGCTTGGTAAGCTATTTCATGTCTTATTGATGTACTTTGGTGTGAGATTCTGTCTCGATTAAAATGTTTTAGTCTAAGTAAGTGTTTTGATTAATAATAAAAAAGTTTGTAATGGTGAAGTTGACAACTCCACAATACCTTACTAGTTTAGCTTTAGGCTTTCCCTAATCGGTCATAAAGAACCGTTGGAGGAATTAGTCTATTAGATATGTTAGAGGAATTAGAAGGCATTGGTGAAGTTAAAAAGTAGTTATGGAGTTAGTTATAGGCTGGTGTTTTTTTGAGATCTTTATCTCTGTAGTATAAAACCTGAGAAGAGGGGGTAGTAGTATAGGGGAATAGTAGTAGGGTAGAGGAGAATTGGTGAAGTTAAAGAAATGATGTAATGGAAAATAAAATAATAAAAGAGTGATTGAATTTCCATTTAATATTCCCGGTTCTTCATTGTCTCATTTGTATTGTCTCTATTTCATTTATTATTCAACAATCAAGTAAATGATGTAATGTTCGAAATTGGTATTACTTTTGATTCGAAGATCTATGCTAATACTGGTGTAAACCAGTTTGAAAGTCTTTGCTATAATTAATCAATTGCTAGTTCTCGGTGTCGGGTTCATTGGAGTTTAATGTCTTATTTTATTTAAAGTTTGATAAGATTCTTGGTGGCGGGTTTCATTGAAGAAATTTAATGTTTTATTGAGATCAGTTTTGGAACAGTCCTAAATGGAATGCAGGAATGAGTTTATATGACAGAGACGTGAAGTCAAATAGAAAATGTTTGTTCTTGCTTAGATATTGAAACAGGTTTCAAAGAATCGATATACGAGTCTTGACAAGCGATAGGAAATGGTATGGAAGGCTGGTTTGTTCGAGAATGAAATTCAAACATCGAGTGATTGATGAGTTAGAGTGGTGATGTAATGACAGTCATCTTAGAAGGAAATGTGTTTGCAGTGGGGATCGAGTTTTTTTTTCAGTGGGGTTGCATTGAAATACATCTCGATAGAGTAGAGGGCCGAGAACGACCATAGGGTGGTGGAAGAAGTTGTTACTTCCCGATACAAAGTGGTGGCTCCATGTTGGGTGTTGACAGTGATAAAAACCCATGAGTAGGGTGTTTGCAGAGAGTTTGTTTTGTTATGACAGGGTATCGTAACCACCAGTTGAAACTGTGAACGTTGTGTTCACAAAGAAGAACGAACCGAAGATATCAGATGTTTTATATTTGACATTTGTGAGATTGAAGTGGTGTTCGGGTGAATCGATTGACATTGAGATTGATCTCAAAGATTGTACTTGCCGGAGATTGTGATAGTCATTGCGAAAGGGACCCAAGTTGGAGATGTGTGCTCGATCACTTGTATTCGAAAAAAGATATGAAGTCCCACATGGTGGTCATAGTTTTTGAATGTGAGAAAGCTAGCAGCTTGACTTCACTATTCTACACGATGATGAGTGTACAACCTCTATCCGCGAAGGTATCGAGTGACCAGCGAAGCATTCAGTGATTGGTGAATGTAAAGTAACGATTGGTATGTCTGGGTTTGGTAATGTTGTGGCACATGATATGAAATCTATAATGTTATTAATAGAGTATTAAAGATTGGCTCTGCATCAATTCTAGCATTAGTTTTGGTTTAAATCTTGAGACTAGACCTATATTGTAATTAAATGCCTAACTGGCTGACCTGTGGCTTAGCTGGCTATATAAGGGGTCTATATTGATGTAGTAGAGCATCATGGGTGAGATATAGGAAGGATTATCAAGATACATCATTGGAGAAAAAGATAGGATGCAAGCTATAATTTTGAATTCATAATTCTCATTGTATAAGGTTGAAACTCGGAAGGCCTCACAGTCGGGCATGTTGAAAGAAATAATATAATTCTCTGTTGTTGCTTCCAATTGATTGTCTCATATCCATTGTGTTTCCAATGATTTCATGTGATATTATATTGCTTCCATTGTGTAACTCTGAGCAAGGGCTTGTTGTGGATTCAAGTGGACTCAATTCTACTTGATTCTGCTTGTATCTACCCTGCCCCTGCGTCAAGTGGTATCAGAGCGAGTTCTTTCTTGTGGATTGGATCATGGAGAACCTTATTAGATTTGGTTGTAAGGTGGTAGATCTGAGATCTGACCTATAACTTGTAGAAGGTTATGATCTTGCTGGAACCTGATTGTCAAGATGGTTCGTGGTAGAGGAAATGATAATGCTATCATGGATATGTTGAGGCAAATTGCAACTAGGCTTGAAGCTGTAGAGATAGCCCAGAGAAGAGGAGCACATCTTGAAGATGTTAGTGATGAAGAAGAAGAACCAGCACCTAATGTTGAACCTGAAGTTGAACAAGATGAGGAAAGACTTTTGAGAGTTTTGTCTAAGGCTAACTCTAGACCTGCAGTTGAAGTTGCTTGCTATGATGGAAGACTTGAGACCGATACACTTTTGGATTGGATCTCTGAGATGGATAAATACTTTGAGTATGAAGGTACTCCTAATAATAAGAAGGTTAAGATAGCAGTCACAAAGTTGAAAGGGCATGCATCTCTTTGGTGGGATCATTTGCAAATTGAGAGACAGAAGAGAGGAAAAGAAAAGATCAAAACATGGATGAAGATGCTTGGAAAGATGAAGAATAAGTTTCTTCCAGCTAACTACCAAGTTAGTCTAATGAGAACGATGCAAAATCTGAGACAAAAGGACATGAGTGTGAAAGAATATACTGAGGAATTTTACAAATTGGATATCAGATCTAGACATGTGGATGATGAAGTTGAGAAAGTGGCTAGATATCTAAATGGCCTAAGGACATTTATTCAAGATGAGATCAATTATGTGAAGATTGATAGTGTGGAAGAAGTATATCAATTTTCTTTGAAGGCTGAAGAGAGATTGACAAAGAAACATGATCAAAGAGAAAGAAGAAGAGGTGGTAGATTTCAAAGAAGTAGAGGTAGATCTAATGGAGAAAGTAGTAGATCTGAAAATTTAGTGCAAGATAAAGGATGGAAAGATGAGCCTACTAAAAGAGGTAATTACTCTAGAGGTAGCTATACTGGTTACTCTAGGAATAACAATAATGGTAGAAGAGAAGAGAAATCTTGGTTTAAAGGTACTTGTTACAAATGTGGTGAAGAAGGACATAGAGCTTTTGAATGTACTAACTCTGGAAAGAAGACTGGAGGTAATGGTAGAAATAATTTGGCTTGTGAAGAAGTTGAGGAAATGTCTAATGAACCTGAACATGGTAAGAACTTGATGCTAAGAAGGATCTTGTGGAATGAAGAAGCTGATGAGGAACCTGTTTTGAGGAAAAGTTTGTTCAGAACCAAATGTAAGATTGCTGATAAATGTTGCAAGGTAATCATTAATAGTAGAAGTTCTGATAATTTGGCATCTGAAGAGCCAGTTAACAAATTGCAGTTGCAAAGATTGAAACATCCTAAGCCTTACCATATTGCTTGGATCTAGAAGGAGCATAAACTACTTGTAAGTGAACAATGCCTTGTTAAATTCAAAATTGGGAATTATCATGATGAAGTCTTGTGTGATATTATGCCTATGGATTGTTGTCAAATTCTTTTGGGTAGACCTTGGCAGTATGATAGGAAAGCTTTGCATGATGGTAGATTGAATCAATATACTATTTGGATGGATGAAAAGAAACAAGTGTTTTTTCCTTTGATAGAGAAGTTTGATGAAAGTCACTGTACCACAGTCAAAGTATGTTTGGTTGATGGTAAAAAGTTTGCAAGAGAAATGAAAGAACAGAATGTTTGCTTTTCTTTTATTCCAAGAAAGACTGAGAAACAAGATGAGTTAGAACATGCACCTGAAGTTAAGCCTTTACTGAATGAATTTTATGACATCATTTCTGATAATGTACCTGATGGTTTACCACCTATGAGAAGTATAAGTCATTGTATGGATTTGATACCTGGAGCTAGTTTGCCTAATAAAGCACCACATAGGTTGACACTTGATGAAAAGATTGAATTGAATAGACAAGTACAAGAATTGCTTGAAAGAGGTTTGATTAGGGAAAGTTTGAGTCCTTGCACAGTACCTACTATACTAGCACCTAAAAAGAATGGAGAATGGAGAATGTGCACTGATTCTAGAGCTATAAACAAGATAACAGTAAAGTACAAATTTCCTTTTCCTAGGATGGATGACATAATGGACAGTTTAAGTGGAGCAAAGTATTTCACAAAGATTGATTTGAAAAGTGGATATCATCATATAAGGATCAGAGAAGGGGATGAATGGAAAACTACTTTTAAGACTACTGAAGGTTTGTATGAATGGTTGGTTATGCCTTTTGGTTTGACTAATGCACCTAGTACTTTTATGAGGCTGATGAATGAAGTTCTAAAAAGATTCTTGGGTAAGTTTGTGATTGTATATCTTGATGAAATTTTGATATTCAGTAAGAGTAAGGAGGAACATCTTGAACATATCAGACAAGTATTGCAGAGATTGAAGGAAGAAAAGTTACTAATTAATTTGAATAAATGTTCATTTATGAAAGAAGATATTGTGTACCTTGGTTTTGTAATTTCAGCTAATGGATTAAAGATGGATCCTGAGAAAGTGAGAGCTATACTTGATTGGCCTACACCAGAGAATGTTGGAGAGGTAAGATCATTTCATGGATTGGCAAGTTTTTATAAGAAGTTCATCAGAAATTTTAGATCTATTTGTAATGCAATGACTGAAACTATGAGAGGAGATAATAAGGATTTCAAATGGACACATGGAGCACAAAGGAGTTTTGAAACATTGAAACAAAGAATTGCAGAGTTTCCTACACTTGCTTTGCCTGATTTTAATAAAGTTTTTCAAGTTGAATGTGATGCTAGTGGTAGTGCAATTGGAGCTTTTTTGAGTCAAGAAGGAAAACCTATAGCTTTCTTTAGTGAAAAGTTGAATGATGCTAAGAGAAAATATTCAGTTTATGATCAGGAATTCTATGCTATTGTTCAAGCTTTGAAGAAGTGGAGACATTATTTGATGCCTAAAGATTTTGTGTTGTATACTGACCATTAAGCTTTGTAGCATTTGGGAAGTTAGAATAAGTTAAATCAGAGACATATGAAGTGGGTTGAGTTCTTGCAGAATTTTTCCTTTTCATTGAAGCATAAGAGTGGATAGTCAAATAAGGTTGTTGATGCCTTGAGCAGAAGAAGAAATTTGCTGATAGAAATGAGAGTTGAAGTACTTGGTTTTGATGATTTGAAGTATTTGTATGAGGCTGACATTGATTTTTCAGAGCCTTGGAAAGCTTGTAAAGAACACACAGTGAGTGATAAGTGGTCTGATTATTTCATTCAAGAAGACATGTTGTTTAAAGGAGTTTAGTTGTGCATACCTAGAGGATCTATGAGAGAGAACATAATGAAGGAGAAACATAGTGGTGGACTTGCTGGACATTTTGGGATTGATAAGACAGTGAATTTGATTTCAAAAAGATACTTTTGGCCATAGATTTACAGAGATGTATAGAGAATGGTTAGAGGCTGTAGAATTTTCCAAACAGCAAAAGGAACTAGTCAAAATTTGGGATTGTATACACCTTTGCATGTACCTGATAGACCTTGGGAAGATGTGAGTATGGAATTTGTTCTTGGATTGCCTAGAACTCAGAGAGGTAATGATTCTATTTTGGTAGTGGTTGATAGATTTTCTAAGATGGCTCATTTCATAGCTTGTAAGAAGACATCTGATGCATTACATGTAGCTGAATTATTCTTCAAGGAAGTGGTAAGATTGCATGGTTTGCCTAAATCTATTGTTTCAGACAGAGATACTAAGTTTACCAGTTATTTTTGGAGGACACTTTGGAAGAAGATGAATACTGATTTGAAGTTTAGTTCTACATTTCACCCTCAGACAGATGGACAAACTGAAGTTGTGAATAGAAGTTTAAGAAACTTGTTGAGATGTTTAGTTGGAGAGAAACTTGCTAATTGGGATTTGATTTTGGCACAAGCAGAGTTTGCATATAATAATTTAGTGAATAGAAGCACTAAGAAGACACCATTTGAGATTGTTAATGGATTTAATCCTAAGGGAACCATAGAGCTGAGAGATTTACCTATTGAGACTAGAAGAAGTGTTGAAGCTGATCATTTTGTAGAATACATGAGAACTTTACATGATGAAGTTAAAAAGAATTTGGAGGACCGTAATCTGAAATATAAACAAAGAGCAGACAAGAGAAGGAGACATAAATATTTTGAAGTTGGAGATGAGGTTATGATTCATTTGAAGAAGAATAGATTTCTAGTTGGTGCCTACAACAAGCTGAAAATGAAGAAGTTTGGACCTTGTAAGATTCTGAAGAAGTTTGACAGTGGAAATGCTTATGAAGTAGAATTTCTAGAGGACATGGATATATCACCTATATTCAACATTGCTGATATATTTGAGTACTTTGAATCAAATGATGAGATAGAAGATGATCCAGAATATCCTAAGAAGAATAGCGACAGCATTGAAAAGATCTTGAATAGCAGAGTTGGCAAGAGTACAAGAGGAAAAGACTACATGGAATATCTAGTTCAGTGGAAAGACAAGCCAGTTGAGGATAGTTCATGGATTACACAAGCTGAGTTGGATCTTTATGATTCAATTCATAGTATGAGTACTACCTGATGTGGAAATCATTTCTTTATTTACCCTAGGTGTCTGATGTAGGAGCATCTTGGGTCTTTGGCAATCTTGCATCAACCAAAAACATTTTCTGATTTTTGTACCTGTTTGCTGTAGTTTTCTTTATAATATTTTCATTTGATAGTTTCATGGTGTGTGAATCTTACATCATGTTGGGGACCTATTTGGTAACCTTCTCCTATGAGCACATCAAGTTTGGATGGACTGTTTCAAAGTTACAGCTATTTTCCTTGCCGTCGAAATAGTGTTTTCCTGTAGTTTTGGAGCTGATTGTTCATGTTGGTTCTCTTGATCCATAAGGAATATTATTTTTCTCACTAAATGGATTCAAGGGGACCTAAATTAATATCATTCCCCAAGAGAGCAGCTTCCAATTCATTATGATTCAAAATTTATGGCCTTTTTGGCACAGGACCTATTTTCTGCCAGCTTTCACGGCTGAGCTGTTACTGCAGTTTTGGTGCTGATTGTTCATGTTGGAGACCTTGATCCATAAGGAATTTTATTTTGTGAACTTAAGTAATTAAAGTGGACCTAAATTAATATCATTTCCCAGGAGCACAAACTCCAATTCATTATGAGTAAAAAGTTATGCCATTTTGCCTCAGGACCTATTTCCTGCCAGTTTTTGGGTGAAACGTGTGGTGTTTCTTCTTGTGATGTTCTGTATGCTCATATGGGACCTTGCACACTTAAAGGAATTTTTTGGGTCAAGTTAGGACCTAAATCCAAAGGTGCATCAATTTATATTCATTCTAGCATTAGTTTTGGTTTAAATCTTGAGACTGGACCTATATTGTAATTAAATGCCTGACTGGCCGACCTGTCGCTTAGCTGGGTCTATAAGGGGTCTAGATTGATGTAGTAGAGCATCATGGGTAAGATATAGGAATGCTTATCAAGATACATCATTGGAGAAAAATATAGGATGCAAGCTATAATTCTGAATTCATAATTCTCATTGTATAAGGCCAAAACCTGGAAGGCCTCACAGCCGGGTATGTTGAAAGAAATAATATAATTCTCTGTTGTTGCTGCCAGTTGGTTATCTCATATCCATTGTGTTTCCATTGATTTCATGTGATATTATATTTCTTCCATTGTGTAACTCTGAGCAAGGGCTTGTTGTGGATTCAAGTGGACTCAATTCTGCTTGATTCTACTTGTATCTACCTTGCCCCTGTGTCAAATCTAAAAATGCCTATTTTGTGATGTCTGTACTAAGTTTTAGGAAATTCTAAAACAAGATCTTGGACAGGAAAATAGAGATAGAGAAAACCTAGAAATCTTTTCCTTTTCTGAGAGAGGTCAACCTTGACCTAGGTAAAGGTCGACCTTGACCCCTTTATGTCGACCTTGACCTGCACTGCTCTGATGAAAATATTGTTCATGAATCCCAAAAGTTTTCCAAAAAGGGTATCCATATCTTCTTTGCAACTCCCAAAAAAATGACTGTAGATATTTGAAAATGGTATTTTGGGGTGGCTATATAGGGTTTTGGCTTAGTCAAACCCCTATTTTGGTGATCTCCACCTCCACGAATAGTCGAATGTAATAGAATAAGTGTGTGTGTTGCTTGCAGGAAGAGCTTTGAATGTGAAATGCCAAGATCTAAACCTCTAGATTGAAACCCTAGCATGAATTGAAATGAGAGATCAATGCATAGATTTGAATATGATAAAGAAAGCATACCAAGCCCCCGAGGCTAAATTACTCCTACCAAACTCAAAATCCATAATTGCTAACCCATGATTGTATCTTTTGAATGCTTGAATGTTGAAAATGGTAGATCAAGGAAGAAGGAATCTTTCTTGCTCCAAAGGAATGTCCACAATAGCTTGTCACAAATGCTTTCTTACATCAAAGCATCATCAAAATATTGTTCTTCTATATCATCCTCTTGCAATCTTGCATCATCTCCTCATCATCACCCCTTTCTTTTTACTTGAAGTTGCTTGATGGAAATGAAGGCAAAAGAGAGTGCTTATATAGATATTTCAAGGAAAGGCTCCTCAGGCAATGTAAGGGCCCTTAATTCAAATTTCACCTTGAATTATGGTCCAATCACAATAATCAACTAAGGAGGTAAAATAATTAAATGAATTTTAAATTAAAACCCTTCCGCATTTGGATCTGGAGGCCCACTTTTAATTTCAAGATCTGTTATGAACAAAACTTTAAAAGGGGGGACCAAAACCTGACAAGCATCAGGGTTGAACTTGACCCTGACTTAGGTTAGGGTTGACCTCGACCCTGACCTAAAGTTTTAGGCCCAACCAACTTTGAAAATAGAGAAGCTCTGGGTCAACCAGAGATGGGATGATGGAAAAAATAGGACAGAGTGCTAGAAAAGGGCATAGGCACTTAGGAGAGATGAGATGAAGGCTAGGAGTACCAATACCTAGGTCCTACCTAGAAAATAAAGCCAAAATAAAGGAAATCAAGGAGAATCCTCAGGATCCTAACCCTAATTTCACCTAGAAATGGAGAATCAAGTGCAAATGCATCCTTAATGAAAATCTATCATGAAAAATGCACTAAATGAGGGTGCTAAACCTACCAAAATGGAAGTGCTTCCATTTTAAGATGATACATTTAGCCCCCACTTTATCTTAGATATGACACTACATGAATATGCAAGCTAAAGTAGAAAACATCATAATAAATAAAAAGGATATAACCAAGTCCTTAATGTAGAGATCCTGCAAACAAATGTTAGTACCTACAGCACACAAGGTTAATGAAAATCCATAAACACATAAGACATACTAAAATAAAATTGAGAAGTGCATAGAGCCCCTTATGCCCCCCCTATTTCAGCTTTCTACTTCTAAAGGGTGAAATAGGGTGATAAGGATAGCCTTAAATACTGGATATGTAGTTTGTTGAGAAATCCTTTTCCTAAACCAATTAGAAGGATTCATATCCTTCCTAAACTGATTCAAGGGGTTAGGTATCTAAATCATGATTCCAACTCTTGTGACGGCACTAAAAATGGAGTTACTGAACTCGAGTTATGATGAAAAGAGTGAATGTCTATCTAAATGCATATGAAGGGAAATTCGAATTTAACACAAGTAAACTCTAAAAAACCCTAAAAAAACCCTAACTTTGAACTACAAATAAGGGAAGAGAACTCATACCTACTCATTCTTACTATTTTCATATTCAAAGAGAGAAATTAGAATGTCGATCAAAGAAGAACTTCAAGCGACATGTATGGAGCTCCTAAGATAGTGCCTGGCAATCAGACAACCGCTTCCCCGAGATGAGTTTTTTGTTATTTATTTTTGTAATCTCAAATTCTTGTTTTTATATTCAATGTTGACTCTGACCCTTAAAGGTCAACCCTGACCCAGTTATGTTGACCTTGACCCTTAAAGGTCAACATGAACTAGAAGGCCTACACCTTTTCTAGAATGAGGTCGACCTTGAACCAAAAAGGTTGACCCTGACCCATGAAGGTTGACCTTGACCCAGGAAGGTTGACCCTAACCTAAGTGAGGTCAACCTTGACCTAGTCAAGTTGGATTTATAGTTTTGTGATTCTAGAGTGCTAATATGATGTCTTTTTATGCTTACAGGACTTGGTTCATCTCTGAGAGCACCCCTTTGGAGGGCCACTATTGATTATCAGAGAGATATTTTCCAAGATGATCTAGGATGAGATACAGTTATTGAGAGATGTAGGACTATACTAGGTAACATTCCTACCACAAATCATACTCCACCGAGCCATGTTATCAGCTCTCATAGAGAGGTGGGATTAGGATACATGCTCCTTTCATCTTCCCTCGGGTGAGATCACTGTGACACTGGAGGATGTATACATGATCCTATGACTTCTAGTTTGAGGTGAGCCTATTAGACTGAGAGTACGATGGGGTCTTGAGGATATCCACATAGATGCAGAGTATTGCTTAGGATGGGTTCCACAGATGTGAACCCAAGTAGATCAAATCACTCTATCAGCCATACTAGTAGGCCCAACACCCTTGGTACAAAGGGTGATTCTATGTATACTATCCTTGGTTTTAGTACCCAACACAAAGGGTACAGTATTTTCAGCACCTTTCACCCATCTTGTACACAGGATGGAGAGTGATAGGACTATCTTCACATGGGGTCGTAGCATGCTAGCCCAATTATACCATGAGCTATGTCAGATGGTGAGATATCAATGAGAGACTCTCACAGTATGCACACTTTTATGGATTTGGTTGTTTGAGAACTTCACTTGTACATGACCATAGGGTGTTCCTATAATGATAGATGCTAGCACATCAAGAGGCTTTTCTTATCCACTGAGAGATGTCTGGTAGCATGGAGATATCCTCTCTTGGAGGGTATGTATAGACCATATTCCAGGCACAGATGTGATATGGAGACCCTACTATCACATGACAAAGTGAAAAAATATGTGAAACAAGATGAGGCACTCATAGTAGCACAAGCTGCTAAGTTTGGTCTTATACAAGGGGTCCCTAGAGCAATACCTCAGTACACACATCTGATGAGGTATTATCAGAGATCCGGTGCCATATGTCAGCCATTAGTAGTAGACATTGTAGATAGTGATATAGATGAGATAGAGGATATAGAGGTATCACCAAATGTGTCCTATTTAGGTATCAGCTGAGACTACATCAGATACTGGAGTCTGAAGGGAACCCACCCCATCTTCCATGATGACTATTCCACAGGTGATCTAGGCCTTTTAGAGAGGACATGTTGTGATAGTGGCATAGTAGAGGAGGATGAGGATCACAAAGAAGAGGAGGAGCCCATCTTCGAGGGAGACCCCCTAGAGGAGGAGAGGGAAAAGGAAAAAGCACATGAGAGAGAAGAGAATATTCCCCCAGCTGATAGTATCAGTGTAGATGTGCATGTGTTTTATGCATCATCACTAAGCTCATGAAGACCTCCATGCACCCATATAGAGACACCACCTCTGAGACCCAAACACAACGAGCATGGAGAGAGTAGTCACTCCATGCCCCCACCATCCAGATCCTTCAGTGATGCCCAAGAGGGAGGTCCAGGTATAAAACATGCATTTGATTTGAAAATTTAACTTAATTTATGAAAAAAGTACTAAAAGATAAATATATTTCCATTATACAACTAGCGTGGTGGAGTGGAGTTTCCCATTAGTCACAGAGATCCCAACAGGCATGCCAATATCTTTGTGTGTGTCTAGTGAGAGATGAGGTCATGCAGAGAGAGAGAAGAGAGGTTGATGGCTGACTTACGAAGAGCCTAGGAGTGCATGTATGAGATGATCATATCGATGAGCCACTCATGGACTACCGGACAGAGATCTACATCTTCTCATCATAGATCAGAGAGATTTGGGAGCCATTGACCATCAGAGCATAGAGATAGACAGAGTGATAGATAGGGCCTTGTGCCACATATGTATCAAAACTCAAAAGACTTTATAAATGAATAACTCTCTTTACTAGTTAGTTCTGTGTGTGATTACTATATTTTCATCAATAACATAAAACTTAACAGAAAGAAAGAACGTGTATAAATATATTCATGTGTTATTTTCTAAAACCACACAACCTATAAAAAAAACATAATTATTTTATAAGGAATACATAAATACACAAGGAAAGAAAGATAAATTAGGGATAATAATGTTTGAGATGCATAATATTGATAGGTTCCTTAAAAGAAACACCATCCATATCAGAAATTTTATAAGCACCTAAACCAAAATCCTCAATTACAACAAAAGGTCCAAGCCAATTAGGGATAAACTTTCCTTTTTTACCAGGTAAAGCATTCACATTTCTTTGATTCTCATATAATACCAAATCACCTTCTAAAAATGATCATTCGATTACCTTATGATTATACTACTTCTGAAGTGGTTTATGATAAGCCTTTATATGTTCCAAAGCATTTATTTTTTGTTCATCCAACATTTCTAATTCTTGTAATTGTTGTTCTCAAAATGTATCTTTGTCAATTATCCCATGAAATGAAACATGTAAAGAAGGTATTTCCAATTCCAAAGGCATAATAGCATCAATACCATAGACAATATTATAAGGAGAAGTACCCGTGGCAATACGAACACTAGTCCTATAAGCCCTTAAAGCATAGGTAAGTTAAGTATGCCAATCTTTCGCATGCTTATTAGCTATTTTTCTCAGAATTTGTTCAATGACTTTATTTGATGTTTCAGCTTGACCATTAGATTGAGGATAGTAAGGAGTCAAAAATCTATGTTAAATTTGATATTTCTCCAAGAATTTCATGACTTCTTTATTCCTAAAAGAGGTACCATTATCTGAAACTATCATCGAATGAATACCAAATCGTGTTATATTATTGTTAAGGATGAAATCACAAATAAAATCTGCAATAGTTGAATGAAGAGGAACAACTTCCACAAATTTTGTGAAGTAATCTAAAGCGGTCAGGATATACGTATGTCCTTGAGAAGAAGTTTGTGAGATTTTTCCAATAAGATCAAAACCCCATATACTAAAAGGCCATGGAGAAACTTGATTATGAAGGTCACGAGCAGGAGCATGAATCAAATTACTATGTTGCTAACATTGAGGACACTTCTTAACAAACATTCCTTGTTCCATTATTTTCCAATAATATCCCATTCTAAGAAGTTTATTAACTAAAGATTTTCCACCAAAATGTCCCCCACAAGAACCAGAATGAGCTTCTACCAAAGCTACCAAAATTTTGGCTCTACCAAGACATCTTAATAGTAAACCCTCATAAGAGCATTTGTAAAGCATGTCTCCTAAAATGATATAACACATTGCAAGCTTCCTAATACGATTACGCATATTCCTTGTTGTCGATTCAGGAAAAGTACCTTCTTTCAAGAAATGAAAGATATGAAAATACCATTCATCTAAATGCAAATTGAAACAATCAGAGGTCACCTTATTAGAAATTACAGGGGTTTTAAGTGTTTGTATAGTAAATTAAAATTTTTCAGCATTGTTCTCAAGACAAACCAAAGAAGTTGTGCTTTCCATGGTGTCCGCATGTCATTTATCTTTCCTAGGTAAAGTTTGAATCATGTAAGAAGAGAATTTTGAAAGAACATCAAGAGCCAAATCTCTATATTGTGTCATTTTATCATTCTTAGTCTGATAACCTCCTTTAATCTGTTCTACAATCAATTGTGAATCTCCATAAATTTCCAAGTTTTTAATGTTAATGGATGAAGTTGCTCATAAGCTAGCTATAAGATATTCATACTCCACAATATTATTAGTGTGGCAAAAAGTCAATTTATATGATAGAGGGGTCATATTTTTCATAGGAGGGATCAAGATAATACCAACACAAGAACCTATCTTACATCTAGATCCATCAAAATATAACTCCCAAACATCATCATGTTTAATAGCTAGAATATTTTCATTGGGGAATTCTATTGAAGTAATGCATGTATCAGAATGAGGACAAGGAGCTTCGACCAAATAATATGTTAAAGCATTTCTTTTAATTGACTTTTGAGAAATTAAATTAAGATCAAATTCTATAAGTAACATCACCCACTTTGCTAGATGGCCAGAGAGATCAATTTTTGAGAAAATATGTTTCAAAGGATCAAATTTAACAATCACATTAACTTCAAAATTTAAGAGATAATGCCTAAGTTTCTGACAAGCATAAACTACAGCTAAACATTGTCTTTCCAAATCTGTATATCTTCTTTCATAATTGGGTAAAGTCTAACTAATGTAGTACACAAGTCTTTCCTTACCATCACTATCATACTGAGCCAACAACTCACTCACCACTTTCAAAGTGGCTGAAGTATACAGATAAAAGGGTTTATCAAATTGAGCTGGTTGCAAAATAGAAGGATTGGTGAGATACTCCTTAAATTTCTCAAAGGATTTTTTACATTCATCATTCCAAGAGAAAGTGGTATCTTTTCTAAGCAAGAAAGTAAAAGGAACAGTTCTATCAGCTAAGTTGGAAACAAAGTGATGAATAGCTTGGATTTTTCCTTGTAAACTTCGTAACTGAGAAATATTCTTAGGAAGAGGCATATTAACAATAGCTTCAATATTTTCAATATCTACCTCTATGCCTCGCTTAGAGATTATAAACCCTAATAATTTACCAGAATCAACTCCAAAAATGCATTTCTTAGGATTCAACCTCATATTGTAACTTTTAATCCTTTCAAATATCTATCATAAAATACTAACATGATATTCTCTATGTATAGATTTTGCCAAGATATCATCCACATAATCCTCCAGAATCTTATGAATGTAATCATGAAAAATCAAAGTCATAGCCCGTTGATAAGTTGCTCCCGCATTTTTTAATCCAAAAGGCATCATAACCCAACAAAATGTTCCCCAAGGTGTTATAAATGCGATCTTAAATTGATCTTCAAGAGGAATAAATTTTTTATTATAGCCAGAAAAGCCATCCATAAAAGATAATAAAGCATGACCCGCTGTTGAATCCACAATCATGTCAATATTTTCTTATTTTATCCTTTTGAAATGGGCACAATATTTGAAATCTAGTCTAAGTAATCAATAGAATGGATGAATCCAGCATCCAATATTCTTTCAATTTCAGCCTTAACTAATAAAGAAATTCATGGATTCATCTTTCAAATTTTCTACTTCAGAGGTTTAACATTTGGTTTGAGAACAATATTGTGAGTAACAATCTTAGAATCTATACCCGGCATATCCAAATATGTCCAAGAAAAAATATCCTTAAATTCAAGTAAAAGGAAAACCAACTGATCACATTCATCCTGATTCAAAAATTTCCCAATTTTTATCATCTTCTTAGAATCATTTTCATCCATTTGAACTTCAACAATCTCAGTTATTATAAAATCACTTTGTATCAAAGAATCCATTGGTAAAGAAGAAATATTCGGTTCATCATGTTCTCCAAAATAATCTTTTGTACTTAAACAATAAGGAAACTATCATTTATGATGAAACATAGGTAAATCCTCATACACCCCTAAAAAATCCACTAAGGCTTCATCTTTGGGAAAAACATCCAAGGTAGGTCTTTGATTAATGTCAAGGAGGAGCGGGTTAACCAACTTCAAATGTCCACCACATATATGATTAACATTGAGAGGAAAATTTGATGGTTTTTTGTAAGGATTGAAACCCAATCTATATGTATAATCATAAATTTCATTGTCCAAAGGTACTTGTATACCATGCTTGTATTTACCACATCCTTTCCCATTAAATCATGATTTCTTGAGCAGATGATAACTAGAACCATATCTATTGGCCATATCAGATGGAGTCCAAGGAGCAGTGTATGTCACAATATCATAGCAATTAGGTTTTATTGTTTCAATTGTTTCTTCAATTGAGACAGAAACAAATTTAATTTTTAATTCCTCTAAAAGTGGGGAAGGAGTAAAACTTGTTTTTCAAACTCACTTTGTTGTTTCATGAATTCCAAATCAGAGACTTTATATTCTCCAATGAAAGAAGGATTAAATTCCAATGTTCCCCAATCATCCCTAGTCAAAGAAGAAGATGGAGATTCACTTTGTTTAATCTTAG
Source organism: Chamaecyparis obtusa (assembly GCA_027943335.1). Classification (NCBI taxonomy): domain Eukaryota; kingdom Viridiplantae; phylum Streptophyta; class Pinopsida; order Cupressales; family Cupressaceae; genus Chamaecyparis; species Chamaecyparis obtusa. Next base: position 614,130 of record BSBK01004943.1, on the reverse strand, counting down.
ATGGCCTTTTAGGCTCTTTACTTGGTTGGAGAGGTTCAAAAACTTTAACATATTCCATATTTAAGCAAGGATTCGGTGCATCATCCACATGTAACATATACGTCAAATTGTTATAAATGAACATAACCTTGCGATGAAGAGTGGAAGGAACTGCATGCATAGTATGTAACCAAGGTCTACCTAAAAGAAGATTATAATTGAGAGGTCCAAACATAACATCAATAGGTGTATTAATAATAATTGGACCAACTTTAACAGGTAAGGTATTAATGCCCAAAGTTCTCTTTGCAATATTGTCAAATCCACGAATAGGGACATTATCAGATTGAATAGTTGTAATATCAGCCTTAATTGCCTTAAACATATCCATTCTACAAACATTAAGCCTAGATCCATTGTCAATTAACATTCTATGAATGATACTCTAATTAATAGAAACAACAACCATAAGAGCATCATATAGATTATGCACCTCAACAGAAGGTAAATCATCATCAATAAACACAATAGGAGGTACAGAATGCATAGTATGCATGCACTCCAAAAAGGAATTAATGTTCTCTTGGTTAGGAGGTGAAGCAGGAAGGGTAGTTAAAGCCTTTTACAATGCCTCATGATATGTTGGGGAAGTTTGAAGTAATTCCCATAAACATATCTTAGCAGGAGTAACACGTAATTTTTATACTAAGTCATACTCCTTAAAGGAGATAGAAACCTAGGAGCTTGAGGAAGTATGGGTTGGGAAGGTGGTAAAGAAACTAGAATAGTAGGCTGAGGGTTATTATGTGTGCGATAAGCATGTGAAATGGAATCTATGTTATCAAAGAAATCCAAAGGATCTTTAGGTTTACCCTTAATTACTATTCGAGGACATCCTTTTACCATCAACAAATGTTTAGGATATATCATTTTAGGCATATCAATGCTGCAAATAGTGGAACATGAAGGTAACCATGCACACACCCTATGGTAAAGGTCAATTGAAGAGGTTGTGCAGGAGAGTGAAATAGGAATAGGATCAATGGAGATCTCATTCGAACAATTTTCATCCTCACGTCCATGTACCTCATTAATGGATCTATCCTCTTTCGTAATAAAAGCCTCATCAAAGTATTCAAAACAAAAATCATACATGTTGAACACAAAGTAATTCTATAAGCCTGAAAAATGTAAATATTGTTGTATTTTTGAAATATAAATAAAAGAGCATAAAAGAAATCTACTTTTATAAGCATGTAAGATCTAACACAAAATGCAAATCTAACACCAAAAAGAAAGAGTTGTTGTAAACGGGTTCACCAAAATGTAAGGTGGAAAAATGTGATGGATAGGTAGGGTTTTGAACAATGCACCTAATAGAGACCCTAAACCAATATTTACCACCAAACATATAAATTGAAATGATAAGTAATTTAAATCTGGAAATTCTTGTAAAGACTACTAAAATTAGATAAGATGAAATACATACCTCATAATATAGCTGATCTAAAAATACCTATTTTCTGGTGTCTGTACTAAGTTTTGGGAAATTCTGCAACTGGATCTGGGACAGGAAAATAGAGATAGAGAAAACCCATAAATCTTTTTATTTTCTGAGAAAGGTCAACCTTGACCCAGGTAAAGGTCGACCTTGACCCCTTTATGTTGACCTTGACCTACACTGCTTCGACGGAAATATTGTTTGCGGATCCTGGAAGTTTGTTGAAAAGGGTATCCAGATCTACTATGCAACTCCTAAAACAACAACTGTAGATATCTAAAAATGGTATTTTGGGGTGGCTATATAGGGTTTTGCCTTAGTCAAACCCCCATTTTGGTGATCTCCACCTCCACGAATAGCCAAATGTAATAGAATAAGTGTGTGTGTTTCTCGTAGGAAGAACTTTGAATGTACAATGTCAAGATCTAATCCTCTAGATTGAAACCCTAGCATGAATTGAAATGAGAGAGAAATGCATAGATTTGAATATGATAAAGAAAACATACCAAGCCCCCAAGGCTAAAGTACTCCTACCAAACTCACAATCCGTAATTGCTACCCCATGATTGTATCTTTTGAATGTTTGAATGTTGAAAATGGTAGATCAAGGAAGAAGGAATCTTTCTTGCTCCAAAGGAATGTCCACAATAGCTTGTCACAAATGCTTGCTTGCATCAAAGCATCAAAAAAATCTTAATCTTCTATATCATCCTCTTACAATCTTGCATCATCTCCTCATCATCACCCCTTGCTTGTTACTTGAAGTCTCTTGATGGAAATGAAGGAAAAAGAGAGTTCTTATATAGAGATTTCAAGGCAAGGCTCCTTAGGCAATGTAAGGGCCCTTAATTCAAATTTCACCTAAAATTATGGTCCAATCACAATAACCAACTAAGGAGGGAAAATAATTAAATGAATTTTAAATTAAAACCCTTTCGGATTTGGATCTAGAGGCCTGCTTTTAATTTCAGGACCCGCTATGACCAAAACTTGAAAAGGGGGACCAAAACCCGACAAAGGTCAAGGTCGACCTTGACCCTGACCCAAATTTTTAGGCCCAATCAACTTTGGAAATAGAGAAGGTTTGGGTCGGCCAGACACTTGCGATGATGGAAAAAAATAGGACAGAGTACCAAAAAAGGGCACAGAGGCCTAGGAGAGATGAGATGAAGGCTAGGAGGACCAATACCTAGGTCCTACCTAGAAAATAGAGTCAAAATGAAGGAAATCAAGGAGAATCCTCAGGATCCTAACCCTAATTTCACCTAGAAATGGAGAATCAAGTGCAAATGCATCCTAAATGCAAATCTATCATGAAAAATGCATTAAATGAGGTACTAAACCTACCAAAATGGAAGTGATTCCATTTTAAGAGGATACATACATACATACATACACACATACATACATACATATATATGTGTGTGTGTGTGTGTGTGTGTGTGTGTGTGTGTGTGTGTAAATATATATATGTATGTATGTATGTATGTATGTATGTATGTATGTATGTGTAGGTGTATGTGTATGTGTATGTATACATATATTTACATATATATATATACATATACATATATATATTCTAATATATATATTAAAATAATAGGATATTAATTTAGGGTCATTCTATTTTTAAATATTAAAATAATAGTTAATTAATATACATATATTAAAATAATAGAATATTAATTTAGGTTCATTCTATCTATTTTTAAATATTAAAATGACAGTTAATTTATATATATATATATATATATACATATATTTTAACAAATTAAATATCTCATATTTAAAACAAATAAAAAAGAAAGTTTAATTTCTTTATTAAAAAAAAAAAATGCAAAAAGAAAAGGGGACGACCGCGGGCCCCACCCCTGGCTGGCCCCATAGCAGCCTAGGACCTGTCGTGCGGCAATCCTAGGACCTATAATGCAGTAGCCTAGGGCTTGTCGGTGGCAGTCCCTAGGACTACAGACGACAGCCTCTGGTTTGTCATGCTTCGGTAGGTGGGGGGAGGCTGTGGTGGTCCCGCCTCCTCTCCCACTTTAAATTTTTTTTTTTATAATTTTGTTTAAATAATTTTTTTAATTATATTTTTATAAAAAAACTTACACCAGTAATAATAATATTGTGCCAAGACAGTGAACACGCATTTTTTATATTATTTTTTTTAAAAAGTTGAGAATTCTTAAATGGAATAAAAGAATATAAAAGCTATATTTTCTTTCCATAGGGTAATTTTCAACCAAACGAGGAGTGAATACACTTGTATTATTTTTTTAAAATAGATAAATTGAAATCCCTTATTGCATAATTAATCTGGGTATTTCTAAATCATTTTCTAAGATTTAATTGAGACTTTTATTTCAATTTGAATGCCATATCTAAATTTCCTCCAATAAGTCTATTGTAAATTTGAACCTCGGTTTTCAAAAAATTAATTTTTCACAGGATTTTTAACAATCATTAATCTCTATTAATTACCATAAATTCAAACCCTAATTGAAAATCAAGTACTTGACTTTAAACCAAGAATTGCAAGCATAATAAAATCTCCTGCAATCAAACTAGAATTTTCAAGAAGAGAAATCACATGAATCAACCCAAAACATCCAGATCTAACAGGCATGAAGAATACACTCCTTCCAAAATTACAGAAATACAACCACAAGGGTTATCAAACCCTACCTCAAACACGAAAAAGATAAATTCGACGATGACCAAAAATGAAGACAATTCCAAGCTCTCAAAAAATTTGTACCAAATTGAAATCCTTCACCCATAAATTCTCCAAACTTATGTGTTAAGATTAATGGCCAAACCTTCACAATATAGGAAATTGAATTCCACATGCAAAGTTTGGAACTCAACTCCATAGAGAGCCTTGTTTTCATCAATTCCTAATTTCCCTTAATTTCAGTTATGAACTCATGTCTAATTTTCTAATTTCTCTTGTTGAAATCACTTAACTCAAAATTGACTAATTCTTTTAATTTAATTTATTTCAATTTTGATTGTGCAACTTAAATGCAATTATTAAATTTAATAATTTTTAATTAAAAGGCTTATTGTAAAAATAGATATATTTAATTAATGAAAATTAATTAAATACATTCACTTTAGATTTAATTAGTTGTAAATTTAACTACGTCTTTGAACCCTTGGGATATTCAACTAAGTTTTATGAACATTAGTGTAATGTCTTATCTTATGTAATGATGTTAACTTATGTTTGTAGTTGCTTCTGCATTGGTATTGTTTATGTATGTTTAACATTTAAGAGAAAAAAATTGTTGCATCAGCATAGTGTAAAGTTAGGTTAATTTCTCATGGGTCCCATGGCGAGGTATTACAAGAGGAGAAAATGCCCATAATTGATGTCAAACCACCTTTAGATGAATATTTTGTATCCTTCATCAAATATTTTGTATTTCTTTCTTTTGAGATTGTTGCAACCATTTCTTGATCATTCTTTTGTTTTAATTTTTTGCAAAATTTTGCAATATGTCCCATCTTCTTACAGTTATAACGACCCAGACCAAACCTCTTCATTATTTCAATTTCATTTCTCTTGGTATTGTTACGTATTATGCATTAAACCATTTTGTGACCATTTATATTGAAACCATAACAATTTCCATTGAATTATTAATAATTATATTCATATTCATTCTACTTTTGCACTAAAAGGCCTTATGTCCAAGCTTATTGCAATGATAACATCTTCCATTAAATCATGACTTATTTTATAACTTTTGCATTCACTAGCTTTGTGTCCTACTTTATTGCAAGAAAAAAAAAACTCCCTTGAAAGAAGCGTACTTGGAATGAATAGGAGAATGTTTCTAATCCATCAGGTTATTTTTTACTTCTACCTGCACTTTCTCCACCACATCCTTTTTGTCTTCCATCACTTTTTCAGATTTACTCTTATTTTCTTCTAGGTTATTTAACAAGGCAGGTCCTAGATTGTCTTTCTCACCTTTTAACTATCTGATCTGCATTCTAAGTTTATCAACTTCAATTTACAGAATTCTACATTCCCTATTTTTTTTGTTAATCTCTTTATTGAGAGTTCCATATTCATCTTCCATTTTTCTCCCTTTTTCAATTTTTCCCTTGGCTTCTTTCAATTCCATTTTTCACTATGGAGGATTCTTCAGTCTGATAATTCAAATTTTCATCAATATCTTTTGTTCCCTTCTTTGCATCATCCAGAAGATTCCTTTGAAACATAATAATATTTTTACCCTTCATAAAATTAGATCTAGTTATATTCAAATCAGCCAAAGTAGTCTTCATTTGTTGATCCAAATCAACATCTTCATCTCAATCACTTTGTACAATTAGATCTTCTTCAAACTGTAGATGCTTAAAATCATCCCATAATGTTATTTAATTATTTTAGTTATATTCCTCTTGATTATTTAATTAAATTTGACTCATTATTCTACAGTATTTAAATTTAAAATTTAAACACCCCTTTTGCAAGTGTATTAATACCCTTTCCCCACAGAAACTCTTGTTAAATAAATTCTAATTTATTTAAATCCCTTCACATTCTATTATTCTTATAAACAATTATTAGTTTAATTTTTTATTAAAGTAATCCTAAATCTGAACCTAGATCCTACCCTACACACATCACTCTCAACAAATAAACCTACTTCTTAATTAACTAAGGTTAATTAAGCTAATTTTTGGATTCCTACACCCATTAGCCTTAATTATGCTCACACATGTGTTGGAATTAGGAGACATAGGTACTGAGAGGGGAGGGGTGAATCAGTGCCTTCAAAAATTTAGTTGCAAAACCTTTCTGATCTATAACTAAATACTGTGATAACCGATTAAAATAACTTGAATCTAATTACATAAATCAATCATCTAGTTAACTTAAGAAAGTAAACAATATGAAATCAATATGACAATCACATAACACAAGTATTTTTGTAACGCAGAAACCCTTGTTAGAAGGTAAAAACTGCGGTGGGGATGACACCCACAAATTCTTCACTACTGCAGATAGAAAAGGTTTGCCTGTTAAGGCTACAAGTTTCGATCACTTCTGGTGATCTTACCCTGTTAGGAGTAACATATTCGATCAGCTAGATCTACCTAGTTATAGGATTTAACAACGCTATATGAAGTGTGTACTCGATTAAGAGATTTACACAAAGACTGTTAAGTCTACTCTGTTACGAGATTTACACAAAGACTGTTAAGTCTACTCTGTTACGAGATTTACCAAAACTCTATCACAATTGTCAAAAAGTAATAGGTAAACTATCTGCTAGTTGACAACTCAATTGTCTAAAATAGATCTATAAGTTCTTATCAAAATATCACCTTATCTGTGATGGTTCTCTGCTCAGTTGCCTTGTCTGATTTTGCTCAATCTGAAAACCTTTGTACTCTGTTCTGCTCGGTAAACTGATTGTCTTGAAGATAGGCAATTTCTTCAAGTGCTTCATGATTCATATATATCACTTCAACAACCTTATAAAATGGTGCAAACATGTACAATATATAGTGTTCTATTTTGTCGCTTAAACAAAAATTAGGTTACAAAAGAAAATCATAACCCTAAGATCTACGGTGCAAAATAACCTAGATCAACTAATACAAATAAGATAATCATTGAATTTAACGAATATCTTTTACAATAAATGCTCCTCAATCTTGGTAAACCATTTTACAATCTGTTATAACCATTTACATAAAATAATGTGTCATTTCTAATTACTATGTCATTTATTGTGATCATCGGTAAACACTGTATAATCTGCTTGATGTATACTATGATGCTCAGTGTTTACTGTGTGATGCTCGGTGTAAGGCTTTACCGACTGCTCTGTCTTACTTCTAGTTACCGACTGTCTCAATGTAAATAACCGATCGACCTGTTTACTATCCTTTGATACTAATGACAACCTAAAATGCTCAATAGAGATTAACAATCTCCCCCTTTGGCATTAGTATCAAAACTTCATAATGTATATAGACAAAATGTTTCTATCTATCCCTTATATCTCTGCTATATACATATCCACTACAAAAACTTCTAAGTACAAAAGTACTCCCCCTCGGTGCATGCTCTCGGTATTATGTAATATACATATCAAAAATATATTATTTGTCATATACATGTTTTCCCCCTTTTTGATAATAATGCCAAATACCAAAAAAAAATATGTAATGTATACTTACATCTTATCAAAAATGTTCTGATGGGTTTTCTTCACAGACTCCAAGAGGTTTTCCCAATCCTCTTTCAAGTTGGTAAGAGCAATTTTCTCAAGACCGACTTGTGCATGCATGTCAAAGATATTTTCCAACACTGAAATCTCTGGTATTGCCACAAGTTGCTCAGCTTTGATAGTATGTGTTTCAAAAATCTTCAGGTAAGGAGTGAGTTCTTTTTGTAACTCTGTGACCTGATCGGTGATGTGCTCTTCCTATTTCCTTAAGTCTGCTATCAGCTGCCAGAGTTCCTGAACTCAATTAATGTGCTTTAAGAAAGCAGTTGGCTCAGTGATAGTTGCTTAAGTACTCAACTTGATTTCTTCTTCTAAACCTTTTATCTTTTCACTGATTTCTATAGTGAAGGTGTCTGTAGTACAAAGCTTTATTAGCAGTTGATAGATTATCTGGGTGATAGATTTTACCTCGGTAATGACCTCAGATAATTTCACCTTGTTTAGTGCCACTTCAATGCTAATCCTTTCTGCCAATTTGTTTTGAATCTTTGACTCGGCCTGTTCTTCTATTCTTTTGTCTGTATCTGTATCAAGGGCATTGATTCTATCGGTGAGGGTGGCAAGTTGATCTAAAATGGGAGTATTCTCATCAATGTTTGTTTTCGGTACTATCTGTTGTAGAATATCCCTTACATCATTTAACTCTTCTTTACATTTTTGTTCTTGCCTCAATTTTTCTTGTGCTTCTTTCCTCGAACATAACTCCCCATACCGACTTAGTTCCTCAGTGCTTAGAGTTCTTGGGTCACATTCGGGTATAACGATAACTTCATCAATGGTGACCGGCCCTTTGGCTTTCTTCTTTTTCTTCTTCGGGGCTAGAGGTGACTTCTTTTCACTTACAACAATAGCATTTTCTTTACTCCTCAGAGTATCATTACCAGTTGACACTATATCATCCTTCTTCTGCTCCTCGGTAGATTGAGTGGGAGTCTCAGTGGTAGTGTCAGGTTGGTTCACCTCGGTTGACTTGGTTTCTTCAGGTTCCTTCTATTCTGTAGACTGTGCCTCTGGTTTGACAGGCTCATTTGTATCTATAGGTTGCTCAGGTGCTTGAATCTCAGTTGTATCTTTGGTTGGCTTAGGATGTGAGACATCGGGTTGTACTTGTGAAATTATTTTAGTGGCCTCTACAAGTACAGGTAGTTCACCCGGTAGAGATGTACACACATTGTCAGTTTAATGCTTCATCTTTTTATTGTGTAATTATTACATCTTTGTCATCCTTATCATCAGGATCACCGTTAGTGATGTCCTCAATGAGTGCATCATCATCAATTTTCTTTTGCAAGTGGATCTTAGCTTGATCCGGTGCATCTTGTGAAATTTTGATTTCTTCCTTTTTCTCAGTGATATCAATTACCTCGGTAACTGATATACTGGTGTCTTCTATTTCCTTACCTTTATTATCATCAATGAAAATACTTTTACCTTTTGAATTGTGTTTCTTTTTAGACAGTTTTAGGAATGCTTCCTGTTCAGCTTTCTCTTCTGCTTTCAAAATTGATGTCCATAGGGAGTCACATACGACATCCATATCATCTACATTCTCATCCATAATTTGCATAGCTCTATTCTTGACTGAAAATCTAGGCTGATACCTTGTCATGTATTCACTTACCTCAACATAGCTAAAGTGTGTGGCTGGACGGCCTAGAGAGCGTTCTCTTTTTCTTTTCTCTGTGTCTAGAGAAATAGCCCATCTTTCACTTATTTTTTCATCAAGTTCCTTCAGTAGTTGACATGAAAATTCCATCGGTACTCTTTTGAACTTGATCATCATTTGAACAATAGCATGTTCTATCTTTGTCTTGTCCTCAATTGACATGTTGTTAAATTTGCCTATGCCTAGATCAATAAGATTTCCATTCTCAATAATATCTTCAATTATTTCTTGTATGGTACTATCCCTATTACGAACTAGCTTAAATTGATCAGGGTCATTTTTAATGTCAGTCTCCTCTATATCTTCCTTACTCCTTATGAATTTCCTCTTTTTCTTCGATGGCTCATCTGCCTTCTTGTTCTTTCTCTTGATGTATTTCTTCGTCGGTGTAGTTGCTCTCCTTTTTGCAATTTTTTTTGCTTCTTCTTTCTGCTCAGTTGATTGAGCTATAGTTTTTTAACATGTCCTCATTCCTTTAGGTTCTGGTAGCTGAATATCTTGTTCATCAATTGTGGGAAGTTCAGTTTCTTCTTCATCATAGGTGGGAAGAACTGGTGTGTTATCCTTTTCTTTGTCTAATTCAGTCTCCTCACTGTCATAGGGTTTATCAGCCAGCTGTAACTGATCTTCATTTGCTTCATCAACCGGTGACTCCTTATGTGAGTCAGATGTAGTTCCATATCTTGCTGAGAGATCCTTTTTCATTTTCTTTTCCCTTCTTGACATTTTACCGATCTCAATGTTCGTTGTAATTCTAGAATTAGCTTCCTCATACACTCCAAACCTACTGGCAGTGATGTCAATTGGTAATGCTAGCAATGCATTGATAGATTTCAGAGTGAAATCATGATTCATTTCATAACCCATTGGTGCTAGCCATTTTTTTCTCGGTTCTACTGCCTTTATCATTGAGTGGTCTATGCTTACCACAAAGCATATGTCATCTTCAAATTTGGTCACTAATTCTTTTGGAATTCTGCTTCTTTGTTGCATTCTTGTTTGAAATTCCTTGAAATATGCATGGAACTCCTTGTTCACATTGTCTCCTAGACTTCTCATCATATCATTGATTTGGGAAGTTATCGGTCTGTCCGATTGCCAGTTAACTTTTCCAATACTCGGTAAATATTTTTGCAAATAGAGGAATGTATAGACAAGCAGTGATCTGTACTTACATGTATTGGACTTCTTTGCTTTTATTGTCTTCATGTTGTCATGCAGTTGGTGTAGTAGTAGCTCAGCAAGACCAACCTGGTGACCTTTCTTCACAATTTTGTAAGCCATGTCCATGGCACTGTAGGGTACACTATTCGGTCTGCTTGATTGAAATATCTTGTACCTAATGACATGAGCTATGAATCTTACCGATGGATCTTTGATAGTTGAAATCTTTAGTGCCCTACCATCCCATTGAGCTCCAGTGTTCTTTTCTACATCAGGATGAGACAAACTTCAAAATGCTTTGGCTTTGTCGGTTGTAGGGTACCCAGTAACCCTACTGATAATCTTCTTGGTGACCTCAATTGGTTTGTCTAGCCAAAATTTTCCATCATGGAATCTGCTAAGCATGATTCTTATCTAGTCATTTTGAAATGATTGTGGGAAGTATGTGAAACACCATAACCCTGACTCCTCAATCTTCTTATACTTGGATTTGATCTTACCATCTAGTCCACAGACTTGCTGATAAGCTGCTATGGTCTCAAAGTCACATACTTCACTAATCTTGCAGTGAATGTAAGCCCTAACATCTTCTGTTAACAAAACCTTATCAGGAATACTAGAGAATGCACCCATATCATCTGTTTATGTTGCGACCTTAGGATGAGGTTTGAATTTCTCCTCGGCAAAGTGCACCCTAACAATTAGTTCCACTTTCTCCTCAACATTTTGTGATTTTCTTGTGGTCGAAGATGATGCCAGAAATATTTTCTAGGGTTTCGGCAAGCAAATAGATAATCAGTGTTTGGTAGGTGGATAAACTTACTAGTTTTTGTCAAAGAATTGTTGTTGGTTCGATCTAGTTGCTTTGAATCTATTCTAAAAATTGTTAGCTTGAACTCTTTTGTGTAAAATCTCCTTTCTTCAAAATCGTGATGTAACAATGAACTCTTTTTCTGCGTATATATAGGGTTTTTTGATATTCCCGCTCAAACTTTGATGCGCGACCTAACTTTCGATACAAGATGGCTATCAGCTCAGTAATGTCTTTTTGCTCAGTTAACAT